>JAJKFI010000030.1:6563008-6645140 GCA_029204185.1 Lerista edwardsae
ATAATAATAATAATAATAATAATAATAATAATAATAATAATAATAATAATAATAATAATAATAGAGTGTGAGCTATTGGCAAATGTGATTGAAGTACAGTACTGATGTCCAAATCAAATATGTTATAATTCAGCCAATTCTATTGTAATAGGCTGGTGATCTTGTGGTAAAGATGTCCTTTGATGATTAATTTGATAACATTTGTCTAAAATAATTTTATGTGATAGGAAAATTTGAACCAATGATGGAGGCAGAGAAACTAATACAAAAAGTTCTTTGTTATACCTAAATAGCTTTCATCTGTTTGCCTGTGTCTTGCATCCTTTCCACACTTGAAATCTTATTTTTTTAATAAAAAAAAAATACTTAAGTATGTTACTATTTGCTGGCATGCTGTCAGCTGCTTATCCTTCATAAGAAATGCATCACATTAGATGAACAGCTGCCTAGCATTTTTTTTAAAAAAAACTTGCTCTCCGCCACCCCAGAATCTTGAGTGACAGTGAAACCGCCAACACTCACTGTAAACCTTTGCTTAGCAGTATTTTTTTAATGGAAAGACTTAAAGGAGCTGTTGTACTTTTATGTCCTCCTTGTAACAGCCTCTCGTTCGGCCTTCTGGAAGGCTTTTGTCAATTCTTTTACAGTTTGATATGCATACATTTGTGCCTTGGCATCTGTTTTGGAAAAATGTGCAGCAGCTGTAATGTGAAGATTTCATCAAGGATATCAGCTTTTAAATGGCCCCAGTTATACTGGTTGTTAAAAACATGGCAGATAATCTTTCGACAAATGTACAGAAAAACCGTGGTCTGTTGGAGCACAATCCTTGGCAGGTCTGCTCAGAAGTAAGCCCCATTGAGGTCAAATGGGCTTGTTCCCAGGAAAGTGTGTATAGCAGAGGTTTTCAAACTGGGGCATCACGACTCCCTAGCCAGAGAACCTCTGGCCCTGTCCACTGCCTGGGGCAACAGGGGCTTTGATCTACTCACCAATTGAAACACTTCAAGTCATCCTAGGGATGCGGGGAGCCATGTGGATGCCTCTGCTGGCACTCTTAAGTGGAGCGATTCCAGGCATGGGGTATGTGTGTTGCCAGGCAGCGCAAGGGGCGGGGTGGCAGCACTAGGTGGATGGTGATGTCTCCCTGCCCCTGGCTCCCTTTGAGCCAGTTACGGCTCTAGAATAGAATTCCATGTTTCATAAAATACACAGTTAGAGCACAGTCCTGTGAATGTCAACTCAGAAATAAATCCCATTAAGTTCAATGGGCCTTACTCCCAAGTAAGTGTGCATGGGATTGTGGCCTTAGTATGATGCATTTGTGACATCAGACTGATTCTGTTATTGGCCTTTCCTTTTGTTTCTGTCTGAATTAATTATTATTATGAGATTGTTTCTTCATGAAGACTCCTCTGTACATGCAAACCAAACAGATGAACTCAAATAAAGTATCAGGCAAGCCATTAAGATTTATGTTCAGGGAATATTGTATTTCTCAGTAGAGCCCCTTTTCAAAAGGGACATGGGAGCTATGTACCCAAATCTTTCTGTTTATCATCATGAACTTTGTGTGCATACCCTCCTACATACCATACTCAATTATATCCACATGTTTCCAGGAAGCACACCAAGGATGTTCTGATCTGTTTTTTCCTTGTTACGCTGGGGAATTAGAACTGCTAACTCAATGATTAACTTCAGTGGGAGTTTAATGTGTGGATTCCCCATCATCACACTAGTGGGAAAAAGAAATCCTCTTTGTCAAAGAGATCTTCTGAAAGAGTATCATTATGCAGTCCTGGGTGTTTCTGGGAAGAAAACAATTCCTTATGATTAGTCCTTTCATGAGGCTAGTCTGTGGGAGGTTCAATCCTATCAAAATGGTCCCAATTGCCAAAAGGTCAGTGATTAATAACATGCCACAGATACTTAAGTCCATGACGCGATGAGATCTTAAATAATGCAGTGAAAGGCGAAATTGTACTCACTTCTTGAATTTACATTCCAAGGAAGATACAGAGAAACTGAGGAGAGTTACAGGGGAGGCAAAGAAGACTAATGATCTGAAATGGCCTATGGTGAGACACAAACCTGAGCAATGCAGGGCAGAGGGGAGATTATGAGGCTGCAGAGGGGAGGTTGCCAAGCTTCAGCATCTGCAGAGGTCGCTGTTCCCACAACCCTGTACTTCTTGTGACCCAACATAGCCAAAAAACTTCCTGCTCAGGCTGCTTACCTGGGATTATCAAGCACTGAGTAGACCACAAGTCTTCATTGGCAGGCTGCTGATGTTGTGGGTCACAAATTGCAAAGGCTTGTATTATTGCTCAGAACCAACTGTTTGTTAACCATTAATACTTGAAACTGAAAAATGAATGCATTGGGATTTGTATCAGGACGACAGTTCTGGATGCCAAAATGGTTAGGGAGTAAAGCAAGTAGACAAGGGTCATTCTGAATTCCTATTTCCAAGTAATGGACCTAGAGCTTCTCCTACTGCATTTTCAACAAATGTTATGGTGGTTTGTTTAATAGAACTGTTTAGTTTAAAACTGTCTTAGTTTGAGTGAGTGAATAATCTCTTTCTCTCCCATTGTTCTTTATTTCTTAAATTTCTGGTTTGGGAGCTACATTACTTTGCATTTTTAGACGTTTAGCCAAAATATACTGTGGTGATAGTAGATTAAAAACAGGAAGGGATAGGTAGGATATGTGATAATTGTAAAAGATGACATCGGTATAAATGTGTTTAATTGTATGTGCACAGAAGCGTACAAGCCCTGCGTCAGAATGTGCTTGGATATATAATATTAATTATATGGCATACTAGGGAAAAAACGGAGATCTCGAATATTTTTGTCTTATGGTAAAAATTACGTATTGATTATATTGTAAGATTGTATGCATACAATATCAGCCTCCTAGTGGTGGTCATAAACTATCATGAGGGCTGGCAGGATTAGAATTGCTTGTAGGATCAAGGCCACACTTCAGTATTATTTCCATAACACATGCAAATCTGTTCAAAGGACTAATGCTGAAAAATCTGTTTTGTGATGGTGCAAATTGGCATGTTGCCTGAATACTGTATCGGTTAAGAGGCTGAAGTACAGCTCAGGATTTCCCCAGTTTCAGTCTCTCCTCTGCTGTGAACTTGCTTGATTGTGATGATTGAGCTTCCTTTCTTCCCGTCTGTGTTCATGAGTTGAGCCTTGACTTCCTTGAGGTTGTTGCATTGCAGAAAGACTACATGGCCAGGAGGCAGGCCGTTTTGTGTATTGCTTCTCCCCTTTGGCTGACATCCAAAGAAAAATAGATTGTTGCCAGCCCACCTCCTGAGATTGGCATGAGCCAGTCCATTGGACACCCCAGCCCACCTGACAGGGTTGGAGGCAAGTAAAGATGGCCAGGTGGTCATGAAACACCCAATCTGTCAGAGTAGTGACCTCCTTGAATCTAGTTGAACCTCCCTGAATCCACTTAAGATCAATCCCAGGGATACTCGTGTGTGTTCTGACCTGATGCCATCAGACTGTGCATCTGTGCGTGGCCAGTCCCACTCCCCTCCCTAGGTTGGGGAGGTGTTATGGAGTCTGAAAGGATGCCTGAAATAAGTACAGCTAGGGATCAGTGGGATAAACACATATACTTTACTTTGCTGTCAGCTTTACCTGCGATTGGCTGCTTATACTTTTGCTAAGATTCACAGCTGGGCTCTTTCATAGCCCCAGCTGTTTTTATATGCTTGGTATTTTTCTTTTCACCTTGTATTATTTTCCCCTTTTTCTGTTTTAACTGTTCACCTGCCTAAGGTCAGTTGAACTCGGGCAGAGCTGAACCAGTCCTGAACCACTGACTACATTCTATTGTGTGTGGGCTTTTGAGGATCTCCATGGATTTGGGAGGGAGTCTTCCAAGTACAGCCTCTCTCTGTTTGCCTTTTATTTTGTCTTTGTGGTGGTGGTGCAGCCTCCCTTTTTGGCTTTGGGCAGGAGCAGATCTGGAAGAAAGAGGGAGACAAGGGCTCCCCTGGCCTAGATCATCACAGTGGCCTTAGGCAAACTATTCCAGCTCCCCAGATGCAATAATGGGAATGGTAATACTTATATTCCAGGATTGCTGTAAAATCAGCATCAAAATAACAAATGTTTAAAGTTTTGTACTACACCAACGCTAGTGTATTTCATTCCTATCTGTATGACTATGTTAACTGTGTGTTAGTGCAGTGGTATTCAAACTTTTTGAACCGGAACCCACTTTTTAGAATGGCACTCATGTCAGGACCCACCAGAAGTGATGTCATTAACCTGGAAGTGATGTTGTGACAGGAAGTTACATCATTGTGACATAATCAAATGACACTCCTGAAATGCAAACTGGCATTCTTGGATTGTAGCAATGGCATAACCATGAAACATCCCTTACAGAAAGCAAGGTTAGGACAAAATATGTCAAAGCACTGAACGAAAAACAAAATTAAAGAAAAAACCCTCACTTGAAAATTCAAACTGTTAACACTCACAAAAGGAATATAACAAGAGGTAAGATTTGCAGTTTCCAAGATGGCTGCTCCCAGCTTTTCTCAATCGACCTGACATCAGGTCGCAACCCACCGTTTGAACATCTCTGTGTTAGTGCATAGATCATTTGCCTTGGGCCTCCAAAGGCACACCTGTTGTTGGTTCCCACCAAGTCACCATTTCTTCTCTCTTTTTTAGCACTTTGGCTTCCCAGTCACCAGTTGCCACTAGTGCAGTCAAATGACTTGCACACAGAACTCCCATATTCCACTGGGAACTGGTGGTTTATAAGCAAACCTAAAAGCATGGAAGTCTAGTGATTTTAATGACCACTCTTTCAAGCAAGTGTGCTCAAGTTCTCCTGTTTTAGGAGGAGAAATAAGAGCACATATAGGTTTAATATCTCAGATATGTTTTCCTTGACATATGGGAGCTAAATATAAGTTGGTGGGAATGTGTAGCGCAAAGGGGGTTGTGGCTGTCTGGTGCTGAACAATGCTCATGATGTTTTCCATACCAAGATGCTTTACTAATATTGAGCATAGCAAATGTTATGATATTTTCAGGAGTGGAGGATAAACACACGCGCACACACACACACACACACACACACACACACAGAGAGAGAGAGAGAGAGAGAGAGAGAGTGTGTATTTTCCATACTCAAAATAACTTCATTTGTCTTTATTTGAATCATAATTATAAAACAATTGCACTTTGCCACATGGTCGGGAGATATAAGAAGCTCACACTTTTGATTATTTTATGTTTGTGCCTCTTACCCATAGTTTATACAGAGTGGTGGTGTTGGGTTTGCACTTAGGCCCTCAGTTGCTCTCAGGACACAATCATGAGAAGGATGTAGCCCTCAGGCTCTAGAACTTAGCTGGCGCAAGTGTGGTTCTGGGAGGAGGCTGGGAAGGTGGAACTGGGCGGGGCTGGGTGGACCGGTGGGTGGGTAGGTGGGACTGGGATGCAGCAGTTAGGCCGCATCCAAGGCTCTGTCCCCAGACTGCACGGCATCGTCAGAGCTGCTATACAGCAGGCACAGTTCCAAGGAGCCCCATGGGGAGGCTGCAGCCACAAATGTCCCCTTGCCCAGGGAGGCTCCAGTGGCCTCTTGACTTACTCCGGATACAGTGCAGTCCCGCCGGCCTACCTGTTCCACTGCAAGTTAGGATTGTGCCCTCAATATCCATTATAGGTCTCTGTGTTTATCTCTTTAAGGGCGCAATCCTAAATTGAGTTAGGCTGGCATAGTTAAAGCCAGCAAAGTTTGGCTGGCATAAGGGCTGCCGTAAAGTATGTTTGGACCGCTCTTGGAGTCAGAGAGGCCAGCACACAGAGGTGAGCCATCCTCCCTGACTCCGAGAGTAGTCCAAACACGCTTTTCGGCAGCACTTGTGCTGGCCAAACTTTGCTGGTTTAGCTTATGCTGGCCTAACTCCCAGTTTAGAATTGTGCTCTATATTACTGATGGCCTTTTTGTATTAATTAAGGGCGCAATCCTAAACTGAGTTATGCTGGCACAGTTAGGCCAGCAAAGTTTGGCTGGCACAAGGGACACTGTAAAGTATGTTTGGACCACTCTCCGAATCAGAGAAACCAGCACACAGATGTACACCATCCTCCCTGACTCTGAGAGTGATCCAAATGTGCTTTATGGTGGCCCTTGAGCTGGCCAAACTTTGTTGGTCTAACTGTGCTGGCCTAACTCCAGGTTAGGATTGCTCTCTAAAGCATGTCTGTTCTAAGATCCAGGTGACAACTAGACAACTAGAACTCAAATTCCACTGCTATCAATTTGCATTGAACAATGAATATGAGTTGGGTCCCTGCAGTTTTCCAGAAGTATTTGGAAGTAACAGAGATAGCATTAGCTTTTCTCTTATAAGGTCCTCTGCAGATATGGCAGTTAAACTATGATCAATCTCTTCATTATGATTAGGCATTATATCTGAATATCTAAACCACAGTCAAAAACTGTCTGCAAACCAGGATATGAAACCATTTTTATATAGTTTGACATCATGGTTAGCTTTAATTATGGTTTGGTGTGATAAACTGCATTGAGCAAGACATTTAGGCCTTCTTTCCAGCATTTCTGCACATCTGGTGACAAACAGCTCTTGCCTGTTTCTCCCTAATCTTTCGCTCTGAGGGCAGAACTTAGTTCAGCAATGTTTCACAGCGCAATCCTATACCCCCCTTGCACCAGTGCTAAGCTCTTGTGCCGGCCGAACGCTGTCTCAAACATGCCATAAAGCATGTCTGCGACGGCACTGTGGCGCTGGACCAGTGCAAGCAGCAGTGCTGGCGTTCGGGCGCTGCCGCAGCCGTTGGCAGCGCCAGTCAAGCGTCGGTGTTGCTCTGTCTGTGCAGGGCTGCCACGAGGGTGTTCCAGGGGCGTAACTGGGTGGCACAGTGGGCGGCAATGGCGGTTGTGACACGGTTATGACACAGGATGGCCGTAGTGCCAAATCCTAATGCCCGTCCCTGGCCATGGCGGCCCCGATTTGGGCCGCTCCCACGCACGTTCCTCTGCACCTGCAAAGCAGCAGGCGCAGAGCCGAGCAGGCCCATAGGGGCAACTGGGGTTTATGAGGGTGCAAGGGGAAAACCTCCCCTTGTCCTGGACATTGCTGCTGCTGCCTCATAATGGGCTTTAGGATACAGCCCTGCTATGTCGGCCTTACTAGGCGGGCTAAGTATAGGATTGCGCTCTCAGTGTACATCCAATATCATAGGAATATGGCAACATACCATGATTACCATTACATGTCATGGCTGCACTGTATTGGGCAAGGCGTTCATCCAAGTATTTTATCTGTATTAAGTCCCTATTCTAAAAATTCAATTGGCTGTAAGAATGGGGTTCTCTACTCATTTCCCATCACGTTGTACATTCAGTGTCATCCTTTGTGATAATTTCTATTTCTGTAAACCTGCATGTGATCATTATCTTCAAAACAATGTGAAAACATAAAAAACCAAGGAAATAAATAAATATTGCTAGTTTCCTACGAAGTTTTCATTCCGATTTTCAGTGAGGAACAGGAAAGTGTTGAGTTTTGCTTCCCTTTAATTTACTTTTCTTCCTGAACCATTCTAAAAACAGATTTCCGTAATGCAACAAAATGAAACCAATTCTAGATTTATCAGGTTTATCATAAGACAAAAGCATTTCCCTGTTCTTGAGATGAATAGCCCCACACCTGAGAATGTTTTGATTAATAGATTAACAGCCCAAACCTGAGCTGCCTGGTCACTGTGGGTGCAGTGTGATTCGTTGAAGAATATGATTTGCAGATCAATCCAAGGCCAGCGCAGGGTCAATGCAAGTCCACTGCATCAACCCTGTAATGCTGCTGGGACCACCAGGTAAGTTGGTCCCATGCTGGCCAAGTCTGGCCAGTACAAGGCCGTTTCTGGGCAGGGGGGGAAGGCGGGAGGAAGGGTGGAAAAGGCAGAGGGAGGGCATTTCTGCTGGCAGGGCAACCTGGGGAGGTGGAAGGAGTTGGGATCCATTATGCCAGACCCAAACCCCAGGCCATGCAGGGTGCTCAGACTTGCACCTGCTAAACAGCAGGCGCAGATCTGAGGAGTCCCATCAGCCTGGCTGGGGCTTGCCCCAGGGCAAGGGGAAATATTTGCCATGCCCTGTGGTGAGCTACAGCTGCCTCCTAACCTGTGTTAGGATGCAGCACAGGCCTGTCAGCATGCCTGCTCCTAGGAATGCAACTGAGACCCATATCCTAACCAACTTCCCAGCACTGACATAGCTGTGCCAATGGGTCATGTGCTGCATCTTGCAGTGGAGTAGTAGTCACGGAGGCCTCCTCAAGGTAAGGGAATGTTTGTTCCCTTACCTCGGAGTTGCATTATTCCCGGTGCTGGAAAGTTGGTTAGGATTGCAGCCTCAGACTGATAAAATTATGCATGATGTGGTGTCAGTGGATAGAGAGAAATTTTCTCCCTCCCAGTACTAGAGCCAGGCATCATCCAGTAAAATTGGTTGGCTGGAGATTTAGGACAGACCAAAAAGACACACTTCTTCACGCAGCTCATAATTAGTTTGTGGAATTAGTTGCCGCAAGACCTGGTGATGGCTGGAATGGCTTTCAAAGGGATTGAACAAATTCATGGAGGGCAACTCTGTGTCAGTGGCTATTCGAGATAATGGTGATGCATTCTTCTGGCTTCAGTGGCGGTGGGGCTCTGCATACCAGTGGCAGGGAATTAGTGGCGGGAGAAAAGTCTGCCTTTCTGTCTTGCTTGTGGGTTTCCCTCGGGCAGCTGGTCGGCCACTGTGGGAAACAGGATGCTGGACTAGAGAGCCTTTGGCCTGATTCACTGGGAAGCTGCTCTTATGATGAGTCTTTAGATGTAATGAAATGAGTCTTTTCAGCAGCTGTTTTCTCTCTTCCTCTCTAACATCTCAAACTCTCTCTAACTTCTCAATCTGTAGAAAAAAAAAATCACTGCCCAGGCAGCAAAAACAATTGTCCCAAGAACAACTTTTTCTATTCATGCGCAGTTATTAAATCAGAACATAATAGTTCAAATAAACAGAAGAGGTTTCTGAGGGAGCATGAACAAGTGATGACAAGGAAACTTGTCGTATCTATATGATCTGTCAGACACACAAACAAAGGTATTTTCACAATCCAGGTTAGCCTGCAACAATTTCATGGAGTAACCAAATAGAATTGGGCAAGTGAAAGGTATACAGCCCAATCCTGGGAGGGCCATGCGCTGCCAGAAGGGATTAGTGTTCTAGCAAAATGCAACATACAAAACGCATTCAATGCAGATGCACGTTAGCAGCCTGGAAAGAAGCCCTGATGCTGGAAACTCAGAAGGGTTGGGAGAGAGGCGGGGAAGCAGGAGGGGTGGGGAAGAAACGGGGCAGGGAGGAGGGCAGATCAAGGCCCAGAAGGGGGTGATATCGGTGGCAGCGGCACCACTGATATCCCATCACCATTCCCGGTCCCGACCTACCTTCTTAGTCCACTTGAACTTGCACCTGCTAAAGCTCTGAGGCAGGTCCAAGTACACCCATGCAAGTAGTAGAGGCTTACTCCTTGTGACTGTGAGGACTGTGAGGGTAGGAATGTTTTGTTGTCATCCAAATTGGCTGCGGATGGCAGTTTTCATGCCTACCTCAGACTGGTGAGGGAGAGACAGTGTGTTTCGTAGGTTTCATGTTTTAAAAATTGGTTACTTGTGTTTAATAAAGTTGCCCAGGTTAAACCCAAGCTACAGTCTGGCCTTTGGTAGAGTCCAGGGGGGACTCTACCTATGCTCCTGGGCAAGGGAACAAATGTTCCCTTTCCCAGAGGAGACGTCACAGAGAGTCCCGCCCCCGCAAGGTTCAGGGCACAATCCTAACCTGGAGTTAGGCCAGTACAGTTAGGCCAGCAAAGTTTGGCTGGCACAAGTGCCACCGTAACGTCTGTTTGGACTACTTTTGGAGAGGCCAACACTCAGAGGTGAGCCATCCCCCCGACTCCGAGAGTGGTCCAAACACACTTTACGGTGGCCCTTGTGCCAGCCAAACTTTGCTGGCCTAACTGTGCCAGCCTAACTCCAGGTTAGGATTGTGCCCTCAGTGTGCACTCCAGTGGTGTGGCTGTATCGGTGGAGCGGTAATATGATTGGGCTGCTAGTGTTGTCTAGTCACCTACCTCAATTGTCTAGTCACCAGTATAAAATAGTTGATTCTATACATTCTGATATGCTACTGTTTATAGTGTCTTATTTTTATGTGGTTTATTGCATGATTCAATTTTAAATTTTTGTATCTATTTGAAACTGGATACCACTGGAATTTTTTATTTGCAAGGGAGGAATGTGGCTTATAAATGACATGAATATGAATAACAAAGTGTCTTGTGGCTCCTTATAGATGAGCATACTTGTTGTAACATGCAGGTCTGTGGACCAGAGATTGTGTCATCAGATGCTTGAAGAGCTAACACATGCATACACAAATAGAAAAGGAACTGTGAATCATGGGAGGCACAAGGCTGTGAAATGCAGGAAGTATGTATAGTTTTTAACAAGGACATACCAAAAACTGTGCCTCTGGCATCTCATGGCTGTTCGGTCTCACTGTTAATAGGTTTTTCTCCCTCTCTGTACCCACATATGCTTTGTGAACATCTGCTTTTTATTGTTTATGATATTTTTGACTTTTATTGTCATATTGAGGTTTGTTATTTTTATTTTTTAATTGGTCGTGTTTAATGGTGTCTGTTCTTTGCTTTGGATTGATTTGCAGCCCAATTCTGAGCTGCCTAGGCTACTGCTGCATCCTGTGGCAGCCTGGCAAACACAGGAGGCTCCTTGAGAGAAGGGGATGTTCGTCCCCTTCCCCTGCTGTAAGAGCACAGGGTGGGCAATAGGTCTGCTCACCTCTGCCAGTTATTTTGCCAGCACAGAGGCAAGGGCCTCCATGTTGTGCCTTGCGGCCTGACACAGAGGATAGGATCTGGCAGCGAGGGTTGCCACTGGTCCCATCCCCACTCTGCCCCCTCCTGCCACCCAGGAACCCCCTCCTGTCCCCCCCCCAGCACATAGTGCTGGTAACTGATGCAGTCACTGCTTGCCAGCTTGTGTTGCCACCTCCAGGCAGTGTGGGGCTGGCGTTGTGCTGGCATACAATCAATCAATCAATCAATCAATCACTCAATCAACAGGTACTTATATACCGCTTTTCAACACAAAGTTCACAAAGTGGTTTACAGGCAAATAGTAATAATAAAGTTAAATGGCTCCCTGTCCCAAAAGGGCTCACAATCTAAAAAAAATAAAAGCAGACCACCACCAGCAACAACCACTAGAAAGACACTGCGCAGGGGTAAAGAGGGACAATTACTCTCCCCCTGCTAAATATAAGAGGAACACCACTTGCCCAGTTAGCAGGGGTGGGTGCCTCCGGCGCTGGAGGTGCCTTGCAGCACCTTTTGCGACAGAAGCATGGGTGGTACTCTTGAACTGCCCATGCTAAAGCCCATAGGATTGGGCCCTTTGACAAGAGCAAGTTTTAAAATAAAGGAATGTGTTTGGGTGTTTTGGAATGCTAACCCACATCTCCTCATTCACTGACCTGGAAGGGAATATACAAGTTGAACATGAAGAATTTGACTAAGAGTCAAGTAGATGGTCATTCTCCAAAACAAGGAAGATAGTACACTTCCCTACTTCGTGTGCCTCACTTTTGAAATTAGGCCTGAAAACGTGACTCATTCCCCACAGTAGCATAGCCGGAAGTGGGGCTGCGCAGTAAGCACCTCAGATGCCACAATGTGCCATGTAAGTAGCCCCTCCCAGTAACCAGCAGCACCATTCCATTGCAGTGCCTGCAGTACTTACTGTGCTGCCCCCCCCACCCCGGCTGGGCAACTCATCGCCCACTCCCTTCCCATTTGGTATTGATAGATCACAACTCCTCCCAGAAGAATATCAGTGTACATCTTGACACCCAGCTGGACTTTCCTTTACGATTTGGTTTTTTTTCCTTGAGAGCTCCCATTGTACTCAGTGAGACTTCCTTCTGTGTAGACATGCATAGGATTGGATTGCTAGAGGTTTGGGTTAGTTTTTATTTGCTGTTGAATTACAAACTCGCTGTAGTGTGTAGTATGATTTGCAGAAAAAAAATACTGATTTTAAAAAGAAAGCAAATTGAAATATTTGATCTGTGGTTGGTGAAAGGCTTAAGCAAAGCTCAGTTTGGAACAACAATTTGGCTTCATGCACGAACCGAAGTAAATAACTTCAGGCTGCAGAGTGCTGCTGTAATAGCAGAGCGAATGTTATCAAGCTAAGAAGTATGCAGTAATCCACATTTTGCAGTGTTTCATGGGAGCTAACAAATTCAGAGGGATTATTAAATGACTGGAACAAATTCCCCGTTAGGATAGAGATTTAAACATCTACATTTAGATTCTAGGCCACTACAGTGACACTAATGAAGAGCTCCCACTCAGCTACAGTTCATGTTGATTTCTACTTAACAGCTTCTTGTTAAGGCTTAGAGCAATTATTTCTTTTCTGCAGAAAGAATCTTTAAGAGCATTTTGCTAAATGCCTTAGTAACATGGTCTTGGGACAGATCAGTCTATATCTAAGGGGGGAAAAAACATTCTCTGGACGCACAATGAACTTTTGCCAAAGCATTTCATCGAAACTGTGGAAAATTTGGAACGTTTAGCTTCTGGAAATTATGCAAAGACTACGGTTGCCAGAGGTTCTGTCATGAAAGGGGGGTTGTAACCTATGACACACACACCCAGTCGCCCACTTGGTTTAAACCCGCAGCTTAGTGGGGAAATGCCCTGGTAGTTCTAATCCGCCACCACCAGCCCAGGTACCAGGTTGCCAGAGGAGTTTCCTGGGCTAAACTCCCCTAGCTGAGGTTATTACCTCAAGAATCTCTCTACTCACTCTGGCCGAGTGAGGAAGCTAATGAATCAGAACAAGTGAGCCAGAACAAGGCAAGAAGGGTTTTTATTAGCAGATTGTCAAAGGTAAAAGAGGTTGGGGTGCCAGAAATAACAACAGGTGGACAGTATAAAACAGTTTAACTGCTTCTCAGGGCAATCGGCCGGTAGATGGAGCTGGATCACACAGCCCCAGATTGCCTCGAGAGGAAAAGGCTTGTGATTTCACGGCCTGGGAACACACAGACTGAAAACAGCTCAAAATCTAACGCCTGCTCCCTAATACTGGGGTCCTGGCTCTAAATCCTCTTTGCTGGGCTTCTCCCAGCAGCCATCCACTCTGCCTCCCCACAGAGCGGCTCTCCCTGCGACCCTCCAGTAGAAAAGCCCACAGGGAAGAGGAAGAGAGACTCCGCCAGGCCCATGGTCCTTAGCTGGAACACCTCTGATTGGCTGGCAGTTGCTCCCTCCTCCCCCCAGCTGGGACATCCTTTCTAGACCCGGCCCTCGGAAATGCACTTGAACACAGTATAAACACAACTGTTTCATCACAGGTTCATATACATTAGGTATACTTGAAACAAAGCTACCTTTACTTCATCATATAGCTTATTGCTAGGGGAGGCTCCAGTCTCTCTGAACACTCCCAGTCTTCCGCTGGCCAGCCTGCCCCAGCTCAGCGTTGGATTATGCCCAGTGGTGGTATCTAAAGCAGGAGGAACTGGTACACTGGGCGCGACTTACGTATGATTGGCTGCCCGTCCGTTCGGTTCCGCCGCCTGCCCGCCCGCCGCGCAGGCTGCCCTGGCCTCTGAGGGGGCGCCTGCTCGCCACGGGGGATGGGTGGGAGGCGCGCCAGGTGCCTGGGCGAGCAGTGGTGGGGCACGCCAACTGGGGGCAGCCCGCGCGGTGGGCGGGCAGGCGGCGGAACAGAACGGACGGGCTGCCAATCAACCGTACGTCCCGCCCAGCGTTCCGGTTCCTCCCGCTTTAGATACCATCACTGATTATGCCCCTAGTATTGTCTACTCTGACTAGCAGTGACTCTTCCAAGATCTCTGTCAGAGGTGTTTTCCAGTTCTGCTACCTAAAACCCCTTTAAACTGGAGATGCCAGGACCTGAGAAATACTTTGTGCAAGGCCCAAAAATGCCGCTCTACAACTTTGCCATCTGACGGTCCCTGGGGTGCCACTACACATTTTCCCATGGAAGCATCAAGCTCAAGGTGTACAGTATATAGAGAGGTTATTGAGTAGGAAGAACTACAGATAGCCAAAATGACCATCAGGTTGGTGTGTTAGAGAATATAGCTGCCTGGAAATTTCATGTAATTTCTCTGTATCATACCTACAAAGCTTGCACTGATTATATCTGTTGGTTTCATATTGTTCGCCAAATTGTACAGTAGACCCCAAAGAATGGAGAGTATAAGTACTTGGGCAGCCCAATCCCATGTAGGATTGGGCTGCCAGCCAGATCACTTCGTGGCAGCAGAACAGAGTTCCACTGTCTCAGAATGGCCCCTGACAGCATGGAGAACACTCCTTCAGCAGCCATTTTTGCAGCACTGCTGCAAGAGGTGGCAGCTTTCTCCATCTGTTGCCAGACCAAGCCGCAGCTGCTGAAGCAGGTAAGGCATTGGCAGGGAGGGGGCAAAATCAGGTGGGGAGGAGTAAAACTGGGTGAGGTGAGGAAAGGGGCGGGATGGCTGCAGTAGGGGGTTGATCCAGTGGCTTTGGTGCAGAGTGGATCTGGATCCTATCCCCTGCATTAACAGCCTCCCCACCTGCTTTCTTCTTGGAGGAGTGGGAGGCTTGGGGGTATGGGTAATTTAAATGTCCTTTCTGCTGCAAATCTGCCCCCCCCCCCCGGTTGAATACAGCGTGTTCCGTTTTGGTTCAGCTGCACTGGTGGGGGAGGGAAAGAATAGGATTGGGCTCCACTTTAAGGCTCCACTCCTCTTAAAGCTTTATATGAAATAGGTTTGTGGGCTGTTGAGTAAATCTGAATTGCTTTTTATGATACGCTTCTGATCTTTCGGCTGTGTGATAGGAAGCCATTGTCACTGTAGTAATTTCTTCCTCCATAGCGTATATACAAATTCCATGATGCTAAACTGACATCTTAGTACAAATCCCTTTTTAAAAAAAAACAAAGCCTCTATTCCACGTGACTTGGTCAGATCATTAATGCTTTTAATATCAGGATAAATATTTTATCGCATAATTATCCTCTAAACCTGCAACCCTTAAAATGCAGGCGGATAATCCCCTGATGGTAGAAATGCGGGGAGGGGGGAAGTGGACGCCTGATTTTGAAGGCTCCTTTGCTGAGCTGAGGATTGTGTGTGGGTGACTTTGAGCTTGACTCCTATATGGAAAAAAAATCCCCTTGCCTGGCACTATTCATTTCACAAGCTCCTTGTTAGGCAGTTTACGTAGCAGCTGTCTTGTCTCTAAAACACATCTGTATCTCTCTTGCTTTTGAAGCTTTCATAGCTTTTGGAGCGCTTTATTATGCTGTTTTTTTTTTCCTGTCTCTCCACTGGATTGAAATCCTCTATGAAGCCTCTCTCTCAACATAAAAACCAAAGTTCAGGAGAATCAAGATAGAAAAATACGTACTTCCGAGGACAACCATGTGAACAAATGGAAAGCTGCATTCACAATTATGATTCTTGCTTCTGCAGATTCTCTTTAAAGATCTCCACGCTGCTCTTCTCTCAAGCTCTGTATAATACGGTAACACCACTTGTCCATACTGGGGAATTCCAAAGCATCAGTCAGTTTGCTCTTAGATGCAAGAGGAGGGATCATGTGGCTTCCATGTACTCCTCCAACAAACCATTTTCTGTGCTCCTGTAGATAGTTGGAAATGCCTCATTCTGCTTTCCACTGCAGCTTCCATCTGTATCCTACCTGTGATTTTATAAGACTTTGTGCAGGCTGTGTGCCTCCACTATATTGTCTCTACTTCTCCCCCTTCCATCTTTCCTACTTTCTTTTGAAAATCAGATCTGAGTCACAGGCAGCCATCAAGCCACAGCCAAGAGATAAGAAAAGGTACAGTCCAGGAAAGGCTATTATATCACTGCCCAGACAAAACACCAACCTCAACAGGAGACCTTTATAGCCTTTCCTGTTGTCTATGTGGGTGGATCACTCCAGCAGAGGCATAACTAGGGCGGAACCTGAGGGGCACCTGCCCCAGACGCTACGCCAAGTGGGGTGCAAAGTCATCAGTGCTTCCATAAGCAGTGCAAGGCAGTAGCTTCTGGGAGCCTCCACAGGAGAAGGAATAGCGGGCATCAGCACCTCCTCTTCCCAGGAAAACCTGGATGTGACGTCACAATGTTACATGATGTAGTGACATCATTGCCCTGGGTGCCATGGCTTCTAGTTATGCCTCTGATGCCTCTGCAGTCCAGTAACCAAGAACTTTTATAGCCTAGGAATTTGCTTCATCCTGACAACCCTGGTTTCAGATGGGACAGATTCACACAACCATGGGTTCCCAGCTGTTGCTCTAGCAGCTACTGAAAAACAAGAACATCTGCTTTTGTCAATGATGGTGCTGGAGAAGGCCACCACCCATTCCCAAGCCTCCTGGAAGGCACTTGAGGGTCCTCACCAAACTTCCTGTTCAATCTGTGTTCTCATTCCCAAAGTCAGCCCACCCACGAGCCATCTGGAACTACCTTCTCAGGAAGCAGAGGGTGCCCACCTCTGTCAATCCACTCGCATCTACTGTTCCTTTGCCACCTCACTCCCTGGTTTTGAAAAGGAAGTAGAGAATGGAGTGGAAGAGAAAGTGTGGGGGCGAGGAGAGGAGTGGGCTGGATTGTCAGCATTGCACACTTCTTTTGCTTGGTTTCCTTTATCTAAATCTCCTCTGCAGTATGCAGCAGATGCCATAATGACACTGCGACATGACCACATAGCGAGTTAGATAGGATTAGACTTCAGTCCTATGCATGTATTCCTGAGACCAACATTCCTAATCAACATTCCAGTGCTGATACAGCTTGGAGATAAGGGAGCAACAGTTCCCTTATCATTAGGAGGCCTCCATGACTCTCCCCCGCCCCAATACAGGATGCAGTGTGTGTCCCATTGGCATGGCTGAATCGGCCCTGGAAAGGTACGTAGTTAGGCTTGGGCTGGGGCAGCCTGATTCTAACCTGTGCTGGAACAGGCAGGGCAGCTGGCCTGCCCCGTATTCAGTGCAGGGTAGGGGCTGGCTACAGCACAACTTGGTGTAAGGGACATTCCCTTCACTCTGTATCACATGACAGCTGCCTCACTAGGATGACTTGGATTTGTGCCAGCAGAATTTTTCACAGGTTCAGACCCTCCCCCACCTCGAAATGCCCATGCTCCGGCCTCCCCAAACCCTCTCCAACCCCTTGTGCCTTCGGCTGGTGCAAACCTACCCCTGCTGGCTGCTCCCCTGCTCCAAAGTAGTCGTGAATGTGCTTTACAGCACATTTGCGACACTCCCAGGCTAGTGCAAGAAACTTGCACCAGCCCATCATCAATGTGAGATTTTGCTCGTAGTCTCATTGAATTCAATGGGACATACTTCTAAGTAGACACGCATAGGATTGTGCTGTAACACATGTAAAATTATTCTTTTAAGCATAGCTCTCTGAACTACAGAGTTTTCCAGTGCCATAAAATCTTAACTCGTTTTCTACAAGCGGCGACAAACAAGTGTAACAAACTGTAAAGTAGTATTAAGAGAGCCACAGTGTGAGTTCCATAAGTCTTACATTAGTTTCCATATAAAGTCCAGGGTCAGAATCATTTGTTGTGTTGCTTTGAGCATCAGCTTTGTTTGTTTTTTAGCCCCAGCCTAAATATGAAGTAGGAATTCCTTTAGAGTATAAGAATGTGCTCTGACAATGCTGGTTGTAATTTGTTACACGGGAGAGAGGAGAGCAAGCTTTACACCTGAGTTGTCAAATGCACTTACCATCACAAGGGTTTGTTGTGGCATCTTTAGGAGGGTTGTTACGCTTCATACCCTGTGAATGAACATCACAAGGGAAACAACATAACAAGGAATGTTCATGCAAAAGTCTGAAATCATCCAACCAGTGGTCCAGTAGCACCGTCAGAAATGGATGGGAGGTCTGCCAACTATCATTGGACCCATCTTAAATTTCCACATTACATAGAGGAGAAGTAAATACAAAGCTTTGATGAAGCCTTTGTAAAGAGCATCGAAATGCTTTGATTCTATCAGTGTTTTAAAAAAGCTAAGCAAAAGCAGAAGCCCAACCACATTAAAACGGTAAAGCTGTCTATTCTCTGGGGCACTAATTAACTTTGTAATATAATCATGACAACTTGAACTAATGTAACATCTTTCATGCAATGGATCTGTGGCCCAAGGTGCTTTGCAAACATGGGTAGATTCCAGTAATTTTTTAAAAAAACTGTAATGAGGTGCATGGAATGAAAAATCTCAAGCAGTTACAGACGTCTCCTTGTGTTTATAGCATTTAGTGCTAAGGGTTTAAAATTAGCGTTACCGGAATTGCTCAGCCAGCTGCAGCTTTTATAACAGGGAACAAAACAATACAGCATGAACTGTGGAATTCAGTATTTCAGTATCTGAACATGTCTTTGATCCGTGTGAAGGAAGATCACCCTGGCCATGTACACGTACATACTAATGTGGAGTAATGTGAACCCAGAACTGCCTGGCCACCATGGGCACAGCGGTAGCGAAAAGGCAGAGATTCGGAGAAATGACATTCTGGGGAAAGCCCGTTGTCTGCAGTGGGGCTCCTCTGCTTACTGCCGGCTATTTTGCCAGCAGTGATTTGAGCATCCCTGTATTGAGCTGCTCAAGCCTCCGCCGGGGATAAGATCCGGCTGTGGAAGCCACTGCCAGGTCCCACCCCCTCATGGGTCCGCCCCTCCCCTCCCCTCCCCCCACCCAGGAATGCCCTCCGCCCAGCATAAAATCCCACAATGACAGTGATGGGTAACCTCGCCACATCTGGGCGGCGAGAAGCTGCCAGTGTCACAGCCCACATTGCACGTGCCTTATGGCATGTTTACAACACCAGCGCGAGAGGTATGCTTGTAGTGCTTGCACTGGAGGGCTCTGGATTGAGCCCTTAGCCTGATTCAGAAAATTGATCTGAGTGGTAACAATGTTCATGTGGTAGAACATATTATGTGCCCAACCCGTCCACCACTCACATCATGTCATCCGTGAAACAGGTGCTCTGCAAGGAAGTCCAAACATACAATTGCCTCATTTGCACGGTTTTTTCTTGTTAAAAATGGAAGGGAGCTATGCTAGTGTCTGTCCACATCCTGGGGGCGAGGACTGTTTCAATTCTGTTTCTGTATTGTTGATTCTGTAAGATATCATGATTGTTTTTACCCAGAGAAAGGTGGGATATAAATTATTTAAATAAAAAATAGACAAATGTTTGGGCTTGCAAAACTGGAGAAGTCTATCTTTTTATTACTAACAGAACTTGAATCACCCTCAAAAAATGCATAGGTTATTTACCCTTCCCATGTTTAGAGAAGCCCTTATAGCCTGTCACCTGCAATGGGGTTACTGATCCCTTGCTGTAGTTAGGTGGAAGCTCTCTGCCCCCATGCGCCTTATAATGAGTTAGGGCAGAGGGTCCTAAGTGTCTATTGCAACACCCTGGAGACATAATGGACCACAGCCCAGCAGCTGCAGTCCCTACAAACTGGGCTGGGCTTGCTGCTACCCTACAAACAGCAGCAAGAGGCTCTGCTCAATGGAAAAAGATCCTGCGAGCAGTTTTCATATGCTTGAAAAAGCCCTCTCGCCCCTCCTGCGCCTCCTACCACTGTTTGTAGTTAAGTGTCGCATTTGGCCTCCCAACCCAGGAATATGTGGCAATGATTTCATCACGCAAATGATGTGATGTCATCACATCATGAGTCATTGCTACTTCCTGCCAGGTGCTGGGATGTCATGACATAGATATGGGAAGCACTGAGTTTAGGGTGCTAAACCCCAACCCACTACAGCCCCTTCATTGTCCTGTACAGTACTGAGTCGCCATCTGTTTCTTGAGTTGTGTCTCATTTGCTCATTCTGTCAATCTGTCCTCCTCCATTTCTCCTTCTCACATCCTGCCTCTCTGCTTGGCTGCAGTCCCTTTTGAAGTCTACTACCAGCCTTTGGCATCATCAGTTACGGCTGATGAGCAGCCAAGGAGCTGTCAATCAACTATGTTTCAGGGGTGCACAGCAATGACATCATCATTGCCATCATTCGAGGCATTTCACAGTGAGCCTTGAAGGCGCAAGGCTTACATGGTACCCTGGGTATCTTTGGCACATGATGGGGCAGAGATCATGTGAATTAGGCATTCATACATACCAGGTTTTGTGTAGTTCATCCATGTCACATACTACTGTAGTATATAGTGGATTGGTTACACATGACCCTGCCCTGAGCAGCAGCAAGGATGCAGACACAAAGAACCAGTTGAAGCTGTGCCAACACATTCCACAAGCAGAGAAGCAAGTCACAGTCCCTGAAATTAAGGATCAGACTGGTCCAAATCCCCAAACCCCAGAACTTTGTCTCCTAGAGATATCATGTTCTAAAACCAAGGACCAAATCTCTTGGTCTCTGAGGGATCAAGTCCTACCATGGCAGGCATCCCCTGCTTCTCAAAACTTCTCACTGATGCAGAAAATGAACCATTTAGGAAACATGCAGGAGTGGGTGGCAAAGTGCTTGGCTGCAGGCCCAAGGGATGCCCCTTTAAGAATCTCAACCAAGCAGGTTAGAGACTGGGAGGGCCTGCAGAGATACAAGGTGTTCATTGGATCTGCAACTCTGCTGGAGTAATTTGCTTATTCAGAGGTCTTGCAACTTCAGCCTGCCTGACTGCACCTTCCAGAGCCCCACTGGATTTCACATGGTAATAGGGCAGGACAGACCAGACATAAATCTGGTCCTGGGCCACCATATGAAGATCTTTATTGCCTGGGAAGATGTTTGAACTGGTCATGTTTGCACTGATGTCGGTGCCCTATACGAGCCTCTGAGCCCTGAACTAACTGACTGAACTGTTTGAAGAACAGCTGTGAACTGTCTTGCACTTTAAGAAGCTGGAACAAGGAAGTTGGAGCTAAAGCTTGTAGTTCTGCACACGCCCAAAAAGGCACCTAATGCTTGTTATGGGAACAATAGGGTTTATAAGTATATTGAAAGGAAGAATCTAATTTTATATGTATCGTAAATAATGAACTTGTCATGACCTTGTCTCCACATCAGCAACAGCAGAAGTGCAAATAGAGATTTGCCCTGAACCAAAAGATGACTGAGAGCCCAATCCTAAGGGCCCTGTCACCAGTGGTATGAGCATATCACTGGTTCTGGGTGTCATCAATATGCTATAAAGCATGTTTACGGCACCTGGCAAGGAGGGAGCTCTGGTGCTGGGGCAGCGCTGTGCCTGCTGGTGCTGACCCTCAGTGCTGCATGACAAATTGGACAGTGCCGGTGCCACCATTGCGTTCTTCCCCAGTAAGCACTATTGGGGTGGGGGTGGAGGTCAGGAGTGGGCGGAATGGGGCAGAGGGAGGAGGAAGGGGAGGATCGAGCCCACACGGGGACGGCTGCAGCCCCTTAGTCCACCACACATTTGAAAAACAAAGGAAGTATATTCCTTGCTTCATGGCTATTATTGTGCATATTCGTACATTTCATCAGTTGTTTCATTGTCTAAAGCCTATTCAGGGAACTAAGATTTCTTTAGTCAGGGGCCATGTTCAAAGCTCTGCCTTAAGAATTGGAGCAATGCTTCTCAATCAGTGGAACTCGCATCGCTAGTGGTATTTTTTTGTATGGAGGTGGTACTTGGACCCACTGCCATGGTGATAGTGCACCCCCGCCTGACCTGGAGACGGCTGGGGCAGTGGTACAGCAGAGGGAAAACTATTGTGCTGTAGCCTGATGCATGGAGAATGACGTCCCATCTGAGGGGTAGGAGGGGTGGCAGTGGTGGTCCTTGAAAAAGTGATGCCGCAAAAGATGGTACTTGGAAAAGTGGAACTTGGCAACCCCCACAACAAAATGTTTCTGCCTGAAATCCAACCATAATCACTTTTCATGCATGAAATAATGTCATTGTCACAGAATTTGGAAGTTTTTTGCTATGTGACAAATGTCAGAGTGCAATCCTAACCTGGAGTTAGGCCATCACAGTTAGGCCAACAAAGTTCGCCTGGCACAAAGACCACCAAAAAGCGTGTTTGGACCACTAGGAGTCAGGGAGGATGGCGAACATCTGTGTGCTGTGCCCCTCTGACTCCGAAAGTGGTCCAAACATATGTCCCTTGTGCCGTCCAAATTTTGCTGGCCTAACTGTGCTGGCCTAACTCCAGGTTAGGATTGTGCTCTCAGTCTTATGAATGAGTTTGGGAGAAGCTGCAGTGTAGCCTTTATGTGTCTTTTCCAACCTTTTGCTGGGTAATTGTAGTCTAGTTCTAGCAAATAGCTCCTAGGCATGAAGCGAGTCGCACACTGAAAACTCTTATAATTTGGAAAATGCTGCATAATGATTCTGACCTTTACAAATGAGCCTGCACATATGGTGGGCAGTAGGCCAAACAATCCCTATTATATTAACCAGAGCGTAGGCTAATGACCTGAACCTATGAGCTGCCAAGTGGGCACGACAGATTGTAGGATTAAGCATAAGGGTCCCAGGTTGCCTCTACAGTGTGACATGCAGACATTCATCCCTTTTGGACTAATATAATCTGAACTGCAGAAGGCAACGCAAAGCTTTGCCAGTTTTGAATAGTAATAAGGGCAGTGCTGGAAATCTGTGGAAGGTTGCTTAGCAGAACTGGATATTGAATTGAATTGAATTCAAGTAGGAGCTGGCAAGTCAGTCTGTGGCCAGGTATCAGATGAGGTCAATCAGACATCTACTTGAGCCACCTTCAAAAAGGATGCTATTCAGGACAGCGAGCAGAGGATACAAAATTCTTTATAACCCCCTGAAGAAGCTTTCCACAAGTGAAGTGAAATGTTGGGACTAAATCCCACAATGTGCTTAATCAATCAAAAGTATTTATATACTGCTTTTCAACACAAGGTTCACAAAGCGGTATACCGGCAAATAGTAATAATAAAGCTAAATGGCGCCCTATCCCAAAGGGCTCACAACCTAAAAAAAAAAGGCAGAACACCACCAGCAACAGCCACTAGAAAAGACAGGGGTGAATAGGGACAATTATTCTCCCCCTGCTAAATATAAGAGGAACACCACTTGAAAAAAGTGCCTCTTGCCCAGTTAGCAGGGGTTTCATGATTGTGTAATTGCTGCAGTCGAAGAATGCCAGTTTGCATTCCACAAGTGTCACTATGTCACAATGATGGCACTTCTGGCTATGACATCACTTCCAGGTTAATGACAATCTGTGGTTGGAGCAACATTTTAAATTATATTTTAGACTCACCCAGTCACGAAAGTCTTAATGTTTGTAGAACTGGATTAACTCCAGTGGTGCAAGTCATTATGTTGTTGTTCTTCTGTTGGTGTCCCCAAGGTTTGAATTCTTACCAAATTTGACCCAACTCTCATCCAGTAATCTGGAAATCTACAAAATGCTAGCTGGGTAACACCCAAGGTGGCCTACAAAATGCTGGCTCCCTTGCCTATTGATGTGTCAACCTCAATGCATCTCATTTGCCAATGTTCTAGTTCAGCACTTTCCTCCACATTTCCTCTTCCTGCTTGTCCCCCCTTCTTTTTCCAATCCAGGGAGGAGAAGGAGAAGGGGGAACAGTAGAGGCAGGTAGGCAGACAAAGATGGGCCCCCACCAAACTGCTGCCTGAGATCATGGCTTCAGTTGGCCTCATGGATGGGCCAGCCCAGCACTTAGAGAAGCAGCGTGTCCTCCACCTGCAATGCAGCTGATCACCGATTATACATGAGAGACGGAAAGCACATTCCTATACTGCGCTGGAACAGGCAGGCTGGCGGGACTACGCCGTATCCAGGGAAGCTGGAGGCTCCCCCGCGCAAGAGCACATTCATGTACTTGCACATGGGGAGGCACCAGCCTTTCCTATGGACTCCTTGGATCTGCGCCTGCCAAACAGCAGATGTAGATCCGAGGAGACGGCACAGCCCAGGGAATGGGTTTAGAATTCAGCTACAAGGCCAAATCCCAGGCCTGCTGCCCCCCTCTCCTGGGCTCCCAGGTGGCGGCTGGGGCCAGGGGAGCTTTTGCTCAGCTACGGCTGATTCGCCAGTTGCGACCATACCTGGGTTGCTCAGACCTGGCCACGGTGACCCATGCCTTAGTGACATCCAGATTAGATTACTGCAACATGCTCTACATGGGGCTGCCTCTGAAGACAGCCTGGAAACTGCCACTAGTGCAGAATGCAGCTGCCCGTGTGATTGCTGGGGCTTGTCGGTTCGACTCAGTCGGGCCATTGCTTCAGCGACTACCCTGGCTGCCAGGTCATTTCCGGGTTGAATTCAAAGTGCTAGTCTTGACTTTTAAAGCCCTTTACGGCTTGGGTCCAGGGTATTTGGAGACTGCCTCCTTCCATATAATCCTAACCATACTCTCAGGTCAACTGAGAGGGCCCTTCTGACTGTGCTGCCACCAGGCAAGGTGAGGGGGATGGTGGCCAGAAATAGAGGGCCCTCTTGGTGGCTCCACAGTTATGGAATACCCTCCCCTTGGAACTAAGAGCAACTCCCTCTCTGGCAATCTTTCGGCGGGGTCTTAAGACTTTTTTATTTAAGGAGGGATTTAGCTGCCAACATGCTGGGATGGCATTTTTAACTTGCAATTGTGGGATCCATTGGGGCCTGTTCATTTCTAAATTATTGTTTTACTCTTATCCTATCTTTTATCCTGTATTATTTTATTATTTCCAATTGGTGGCTTCCACTGCTGGATCTTATCCAGTGGTGTTGCCCTACCGGTTCGCTGGGCAGAGTTATCTCGGCTGCAGGGAGGGTTTCCACGGTGATCGGCAGCGTGCTCGCTGCCGATCACCGTGGAAACCCTCCCTGCAGCTGAGATAACTCCGCCCAACGAACCGGTAGGGCAACACCACTGATCTTATCCCCTCTGGTGGTCCGGGCAACCTGACATGATTCAACACCAGCAAAATAGTGAATGTTCCCTTCTCCCGATGGAGAAGGCGGCTGCCTGGCTCTCTGGCGGCTGCCTGGCTCCCGTGAGATGCAGCAGTCACCCTTTTGGTACCCCTGGGCTGCCCCTCCGGCTGACTTAGTCCTGCTGCTGCTCTGACTCTGGCAGAGGTTTGGCAGGCTGCGGTTCCCATGTGCCACCTCCAGAAGTTTGCACTGGCAGCTGCAACCTGTCAAATACCAGTGTGGCTTTTGTGCCATTGGCCCAGAACTTAGTGGCAGATTGTGAGCCCGGATAGGATTGGGCTATTCGTCCGACTTTGTATGCAGCACAAAAGAAGGAATCACTTTATACCTTATTTAGCCTCAAAATACAATGGAAATATTTCAGAGTCACCTACTGTGCGCCATATGATACTTTGTAAAACTGGATTGCTTGAAGACACTATGACATAGAAGACAATATGAAGTAGCTGCAATAAATATTGCCAAGCTACCCATGGAGGTATGAATGCACGTTGTTCAGGTGCTAAGATCTTTAAGTGCTAGGTATTTACAACTTTTAGAATAATGTCTGGTGTCCTCATTGTGAATTGATTTTTTTCTCTTTATTGCCACCCTCTAGCACTGTGAAAGCCATAAGAAAGCCTTCAGCATTGGAATGGTTCTTGGATGACTTAGGAAAGGGCCAAACTGTCAGTAACTGTATGGTAGCTGGAGGGTTTGCAAAAAAAGACCTCTTGCTAGCAGAGAACAGTCCTATGAATCACATAACAAAAAGATGTTTTGTTATGTTGCTTCAAGGGATTGTTCCCCTTCTGTTTCACTTCTGCTCCTGTCAGTGCTGCTAAAGTTTCATTTGCTTTATTCCCAAGTACTTGTTTGGAATTGCAGTTCTGAATCTCTTTCTACAGCAATCTAAAACAAGCTCCAGAGTGGCAGGGAGGAAATTCTCGTCTCCTTTGAAGAGAGAAGTAGACATTCTGTACCTGAGTCTTTGGGGGTGGGGGAGAGAGGGGAGAGGTTTTCCAAGCTTCTGCTCTCTCTTAAGATGGTTGCAGCGTGAAATATGTATTTCTCTTAGGCAGTGAGTGGGGGTTTTTTCTTTCTTTCCACTCTCGTTCACAGCTCACCAATGCTTAGTCAGCTCTGAGGCACATCGGTTGTATTTGCTTTCAACTTATGCAGGGCTCGAACAGCCTTCACTTGCCTCTAAAGGCACTCTGTGTACTTTCACATTCTTTACTTTGACTGATTGGCCCTTTCCGATCATGTGAGAGGAGCTGGAATCCTGAATTGTAGCTTTTGGCACTCCTCTTTTTTCCTCTCTTTTATAGCACTTGCTCTTTTCAGCTCCTTTGAGCTTCTTTGCCTCTCCTCTCTCACTTCTCGGATTAGAGTCTGGATTCAGGCACTTCTACCCACAAGACGGCAGTGGTGATACTTAAAGGGACAGAGATGTTTAGGCAGGTGCCCATCAGCACTTCAGGGTCGGGCTGCTACTGTGTGAACACTGTGTCGGCGGAAGGCCAAGAGATGTGCTGGCGATTTGATCAGACCACACGGCGCTCTCCGTACAGGATCAGTCGGATTCTAGCACGCCATCAGCTCCTGACTAAAATTCAACAAGGTGAGTCACTGGGTGCTTTCGGCTCTGAATTAACCGCTTGTCGAAAAGAATGCCTTCAGGTCAGTTTTGTTTTTCACCTTGAAACTGTTTGGCTACCATCTCAGATTGTGCTGTTTACCTAGTATTAGTACTGACCCTTAAAAAAAGAAAAAAGTGAGTGACAGCATTCATCTGCCATGTAGCTATCAGTCTGCAAGCACATCGCAGTTCAGTGTGGAAAGGTACGTGGCTGCGTGCGCGCTTAACAGAAACCTCCACATTCCAGACATGCCAGGTTCATCTTCTCCAGCCATTGCTCAGATTGCATTGCTCCATGTATCATCCTGCTGCTTAGATCTGTTCAGTGCATGTCAAATCTCCATCTGCTTTTTAAAAAATGGGTTAGAACACTATTAAAGAACTCCTGTGCTAACTGCTTGCTGAGGGGGCTGGGAAAGGACGCATGGCAGAATGTTTCCCATAGGGCCATAGAGTAATAGGTGACCTTTATTGTTAAATTTCATTCTTGTTCATAGTCAGTTTCTCCCTCCACTTAAATAGTCCAGAGAAGGTAATAAAAATAGATAGGCTCTTTCCCCCCAAATTGCTTACAAAGTCGATATGTAGGCTATATCATTTTGTGAAAGTTTATAGGCCTGTGCAAGTTGTCTCTATGGATGCCTTGATTTCTTTCTTGTTCTTCTACAAAGCGTGACTGAATGGATACAGGAATACTGTACTTTCCACACTTATAATTTAGCCCATATGTGTACTTTAACATGAAATGAAGTTTAGAACTTCCGTGCAGAAAATTGATATGCATAAACAATTAACCAGCAGTATAATTTCTTTGTTATATGAAAGTTAAAAAGGGAGTGCTGTGTTGTTCTCACTTGTGTGTAGGAATCAGAAGATTTTCTGAACAGGATTCTGCCTCGTTTCATTTAACCTATAGCACCTGCATTGGCTGTTACACTAATGGTATAACAATAAACCAATGTAATAGCAGTGTCAGCATTCTAATTGTGAGATTATACAAAGTGTATGGTTTAATATGAGTTTCTGCTTACCTAGAAAAGTTTTACCATAATGTTTAGCTCTTACATATGCAGTTCACTCCTCTGCATATTTACTGAACAGTAAGCCCCACTAAGTTCTCTGGGACTTATTCTCAAATACAAGGCCATAGGATTGCAGATCTAAAGGATGGTTCCCACTCCCTGACTGCTGAGCTCTGGCTAAAGGATGCAGTGTTAGGAATCCTATCGCATGTATAAAGAAACAATGCATATTTCAACAACAAGCATTTGATGGATGAGATTATTTCCTTGGCAGTTAGGAAAACTGTTGGCAGCGTAGTTTCAGGAACCAGTGATGTTTGGAGGATACTGGCTATGGCTCTGATTTCAGGAAGGATATTATGTCATGCCATATACCTTGTGTACAATCTTGATTAAGGGGGAAAAAGGCAAAGTTTTCCCATTGGATTTATTTAAAGCAACGTTTGCAGAGTTTTGGAAGCTATTTAAGTACAAATTTGCAGGTGACAGTGTTTATGTAAAACGTGTTTATTCTAAAACATCAAGAATATCCCTGGTAACAATACCATAAAGTTAAAGTGATTATGGGTATTATGTTTAGAGATAGATAGCACATGCAAACTGAAATGCTGAAAGAAAAGGACTTCATTCCTGTCCTTTGACAACCCAGCACCTTTTTGAATGATTCAGTAACGAACTGCATTTTCTAGTGCTAGAGGAAGGCTATTGGATTGACCATAAGGATGTCAAATTGCCTTGAAGTCTGCACCAATGGAGCAATGTGTGTTAATCAGATATATCTAAATTGCCTTATTTTGCATAAAATGGCTCAATTTGGAAAACATCATGAATTTAATATAAGATTCATTCAGAAGATGTTCAGGATTTTTTTTAAATAGTGAAACATATTTCCAGGTAAGGGCTGTGAATTCTACAGGCTCTAAGCACACTGACATATGAGCTTTAATTAAACCAGGACTGGGGGCAGAATATATGAAAAAGCCACCTGGTTGAGACCACTTTACATTCCTGCCTGTGACAGCCACCTCCAGCATGGCAAGCCATTTGTGTACAGTGGCTCAATGCCCAGCTCAGGCAATTTTCTCGATGGCACAGCGAGTGTGTTTTTCTTGGAAGGTATACAGTGGTCTGGAGAAAATTTTGTGAGCTGCTAGAAACTAACAATTTGCTGTGCAGAGACAGATGTCAACAGGAACCCTTAAAATTGATATCCATGTGGCCGTTGTCCTGCATATTCCAGGACGACGTACTTCATTTTCCAGCTCTGGGTTTGAGATTGGGAAATGGTTCTAGTGCATCACTTACACATGGCATTAGATTGGGAGGTGCCATCCCAATTGCTGGTGCAGATCTGAGTAAACCCATAAGGACTGCCGGGGAACTAACGTTCCCTTACCCTGAGTAGAGCTCTAGCTGCCTCCCTGGATATAGCAGTGGCTGTTTTGGTCCTGCTGTCCAGAGCAGCCAGGTTTGGGCTGCCCATCAGTTAGCCTTTACTTGGGTCCTTCTAATGTATTATGTACAATGTACATCTTTAGTTGATCTATAAAATGAGCCCTGGTACA
The DNA here is from genome assembly GCA_029204185.1 of Lerista edwardsae. Taxonomy (NCBI): domain Eukaryota; kingdom Metazoa; phylum Chordata; class Lepidosauria; order Squamata; family Scincidae; genus Lerista; species Lerista edwardsae. Next base: position 6,592,361 of record JAJKFI010000030.1, read on the forward strand.
GCCATTTACACTGAAATGTGAACTTGGGTACAGACATTCAGTACTTGGGTACAGAATTAACCCCTGCTAACTGGGCAAGAGGCACTTTTCCAAGTGGTATTCCTCTTATATTTAGCAAGGGGAGAGTAACTGTCCCTCTTCACCCCTGCGCAGTGTCTTTTCTAGTGGCTGTTGCTGGTGGTGTTCTGCATTTTTTAGATTGGGAGCTCTTTTGGGACAGGGAGCCATTTAACTTTATTATTATTATTTGCCTGTAAACCACTTTGGAAACTTCATGTTGAAAAGTGGTATATAAATACTGATTGATTGATTGATTGATTGATTGATTGATTGATTGATTGATAACATGTGAATAGACTTTGGGACTGTCTAAATCAGATTGTGATATATTTGTGAAGATACAAGATACATATGTTCCAGTGTATCTCTGATATTTGGTGACTGTTAACATTTGCTTACATGCTTCAGAAAATTTACTTCAGAAAATGTGTCTGGGAGGGTCAACATTTATACGTCAAGGTTGACACTGATCCAATTTTGGGCAGATATGCATTGCTATTATATAAACAGTTTGCCTTGACCAGTAATATTTACCCTGCGTGGCAACAGCCAGTGCCAGGTTGCTAGGAGGCCCTGTAGTAAAGCCCTACAAGGGCCCTCCCATAACATCCCTGCCCTGTCCACAAACAGTGTATTGGGCATTGCTACTCCACAAAGCTGCTTTGTAGCAACCCTGTCACAGCAGAAGGCAAGCATCTCATCCAGCGGGTATCACTTTGCATCACTGCAAACAGACACACCTGGCTAGTAGACAGGGGAGTAGAGAAACGTGACAGTGGACATGAGACAAAGATGCAGCACCTGCAGATTCTGGCTTGGAATTCTTTCTTTATCTGTGTGGGATGCATTGTCCTTCCTCTGTTGGGGTGTGTGTGTGTGTGTGTGTGCGCGTGCGCGTGCGTGCATGCGTGTGTGCGTCAAATGTCCCAGTGGGAAGTTTGTGTGTGGAGGCTTCCTGGGGCAAAGTACTTGCACTGAAAATTCTGAGAAGACAGGAGTTGACACAATATCTTTCCATACATGTTGTGAGGAAAGAAGGGATTGTTTGTGCAGAGTGCTTCCTTTGTGTGCCAAGTGTCCTCTCACAATGATTTCTATCACCAGAGTTCAGGGACATGCCATGGCATTCTGTTCTGGTAAGGCACAAAATATCACTAAGTCCAGGAACTGGAAGGAACATAACACTTTCAGGTCACTAATGGCCTGCAAACATGACCAAAACCTTGTCAGCTTGCATCCGGAACCTGTAAAGGCTGTGTGCAAAAACCAGAAGTGAAGAAAATGGAACATTTTCACTGAAAATTCAGAGTGTTCTTCCAGCTCAATCCCTTCTGGGGGACTTCAAAAAGGCTTCTGGGTGTGACTGGAGAACATCTCCTATCACTTCTGGGAGCTGAGGTGTGGCTGTACATCACCTGCATCCTCTGACCACACATCCATTTCAAAGTTACCCTTGGACACTGGTCCTTGGTTACCGTCCCAGTTACTTATACTTGTTAAAAGATCCTATGGGCGCAATTCTACCCAGCGCTGGGGTAGGAGCGCTGGCCAGCCAGCGCCCTATCCAGCGCTGGGTAGGTGGAGGCTGGAGCCTCCTGCGGCAAGGGAGTGGGCGCTAAAGAGCGGGCACAGATCCAAGGAGACAGTGCAGCCCAAATTGTTAGACCGCGTGGCCCGAATGTGTTTTTTCACCACCAGGTGATAAAATGGCAGCTAGAGAACGGGAACATTACTGAATATCTGTCTCTGGCTAAAATTAATTTGTGGTACCAAAATATATTTATTGCCGTAGTTTGTGGAGGTCATTTTGATGTCACAAAGCATTTCTAAGTTCCTGAGGATTTGCCAACTGATGATTAATAGTAAATAATTTATATTTATTGGAGAACTGAAATAACAAACAGTGCAACCCTAACCTGAAGTTATGCCAACAAACTTTGGTCAGCACAAGGGCTACCATAAAGTGTGTTTGGACCATTCTCGGAGTCAGAGAGGCCAGCACACAGAAGTGCGCCATCCTCCCTGACCCCAAGAGTGGTCCAAACATGCTTTATGGTGACCCTTGTACCAGCTAAACATTGCTGGCCTAACTGTGCCTGCCTAACTTCAGGTTAGGATAGCACCCAAAATCAGTGAATCACAAAGTCAGGAGAAAAAATCATTTGTTTGTCCCCATACAGAAGGAAAAGAGGAAGATGTGATTGTGATAGATAGGGTTTGTGTGTTTTTGGTAACTTTTTTCCCCAAAATGTATTGATTAAAATAGCGAATTGCTATGTTACATGCTTTTATTCAGATATTTTAACCTCCCAAAGGCAGTGTTTTGTTTTTATTCTACAGTCTTATTCCAAATTCTCATTTCTATTAATTTTAAAACTTTTAAAGTGTACTAGGATGATGATGCAGGTGATATAGTGTCAGCAGATGCAGCCACAGTATTATTTCTAACTGGAAAAGTAATCTATTTTAATTTATGGAAAATATCTTTAACACCAAAATTCAGTGTTTTGTGTTTTTAGTCAGATATTTTAACCCCCAAAAGGTGATGTTTTGTGCTTTTATGCAATTTTTAAAACCCACCCCAGTGATAGGTTGTTTGTTTGTTCGTTTGTTGGTTTGTTTGTTTTTCAGCGCAATCCTACCTGTTCCGTTGCGTCGACACTACATTATAGTGTTGACGTAACGGATGTAGCGCCGACATGGGGATGCCGAGAAGCACCAAGCTCTCAAGTCGATGCTACTAGTAGCGTCGGCTTGAGAGCACCGATGGGGAGCCTCCCTTGCGCCGACCAAAGCTGGTCGAAGGAGGCTCTGTCTCGTTTCAGGATGGGGATTTGTGGGGGGAGGGGGTTGGGGCGGGACATGGGCGGGTCCAGGATTCGGCCATACAGCAAAATCCTATACCAGCTCAGGAGGCTGCGTGGCCCCGATTTAGGCCGCACGGTCTCCTCAGATATGTACCTGCAGGCGCAGAGCCAAGAAGCACATTGGAGAGGCTGGAGCCTTCCCAACGGTAAGAGAGCGCACGTGCTCCGGCCTCCCCTGGCGCTGGCCAATCCAACACTGTTTAGGCCAATCCAACACTGCACCAGTCACAGTTTCTGGATGCTCTTCAGGGGCAGTCCCATGTAGAACATGTTACAGTAATGTAAACAAGATATTACCACGGCATGGATCATTGTTGTCAGTCTGCTTGATCTAGGAAGAATTATAGATACTACACCAGGTAAAGATGGGCAAAGACACTCCTGGTTACCTTTGCCACCTGCCCCATAAGAGCAGGGCCAAATCCAGAAGCACTCCCAAGCTATGGACCTGCTCTTTCAGAGCACCATATATATCTCTGTATATGTCGAAAAATTTATGCCTTAAAATTGCCCAGGAAACCTGACATTAACGTATACACTAGTTAATATGGTGAATGCGTCAAGTCACATGGTGGGCAGAGCAAGGCCCTAAGACCTCCGGTGGAGCAAGGCAGGCTGCAGAACAGGTCTGTAACTCCCCCACATATTGCTTATAAATGGGTTAATATGGTAAATGCATTGAGTCACGTATTGCAGAGCAAGGCAGGCTGCAGAGTCTTTTGAGCATGCTCAGAAGCTGCTGAGGAAAATGCATGGAGCCCTATGAAAAGTGAAACTGAGCCATAGTGCATGTTTACTTGTGAGTAGGGAACCATATCTTGGTCCATTGGAAAAGGCAGATTGAGAGGAATGCAATTCCCCCAGAATGGTCCCAATATGGTGAATGTAGGCTCCAAAAACACTCGAGAAGAAAGTCCCTCCCTCTAAGCTGAGAACTGTATTGGACCTTATGGAAAGCAACATTGAGCTACATGTTTCTGTTTACTCATGAGTAAGCAACTGTTATTGGTTCCTTGCTATGTTGGTGTTTTGTTTTTCCCTGCACTTTAAAACTGTTTTTTCCCTATAGCAATTCAATGCTATGTTCAATTCTGTTGCTTCAAGTTGCTATCTTCTCAGTGCTTTAATTTGGTTATGTTTGTTTGTGTTCGGCAGCATTAAATCATTAATCAGTCAATCAACAGTATTTATATAACGCTTTTCAACACAAAGTTCACAAAGCGGTTTACAGGATGATGATGATGATGATGATGATGATGATGATGATGATGATGATGATGATGATGATAATAATAATAATAATAATAATAATAATAATAATAAAGTTAAATGGCTCCCTGTCCCAAAAGGGCTCATAAATTCAAAAGGAATCTATAGGAGTAGGTATTTCTCTTTCTCATAGATTCCCAAAGAGCATTCAGGTCTTGGCGTTGTTCTTGCTGGTGTTCAGTCACCACCCAGAATGTATAAATAGTCCAGCCACACCCCAAAAAGCAGCAAATAATGGTAAGGGCACCCTCCTTTGCACCTCCCCAATAGGTATTTTAATGTGTATATTTCATGTGGTTAATTTTTTAAATCACGCTTTTAGGATCAAACAACTAATAAAGGAAGTAGAATGGCTATAGGCTAGGCTATAATTTTCATTAGATTATACTTTAGGCATTATAAATACCTTGGTTTGCTCTTACAGTTTTCAATATGGCATGAAAATAAGGTATTTATCCCCTTAATATTAAATGTAGTTATTATTTTCCATAACTTAAGCTTTCATTGATCATTGCCATGCATTTTTCTTCTATATTATTCCATTATTTTATATTTTGATAAGGTTTGCACATCCTGGAATTAAAAAACAAGGTGTAACATTTGAAGGGCTTCAGTAATGATTACTCATGAATGTAAATAAGATGGTAACCGTCAAAAATTCATATGAGGTGACTCAGAAAATTATGATGCCTTTCAGAGTTTGTAGAAATAGACTGTGACTGCGTCATTTGGTCTGTATCATTCCTTTAGCTCTGAGTGAATATCTGAGTAATGAATAGCTCAATTCACACACTGCAAACAGTAACCACATGCATCAATGATGAACAACTCTGCTTATTATACTGGGAGACTATAATTAGTGCCCCTTCCTGCTTTTTTGAATTTGCTGCCCCTTTGCACTTTCAAAGATTGGCACAAGAATGGGGGCTTCTGGGATCAATCTTGTGCTGCCAGTATTTTAAACAAAAAATGCTTGGGAGGAAGAAGGAATAGCCGACAGTCTCCATTTGACTTTCCATATGCTATGTATGCAGCAATGTAGCTAGAGGAGAGCAAAGCATAACTATTGCGGGGGCCAAACACACCATATAAACAGCCCCTCCCACTCGCAGTTAGAGCCATTTGGGCAGCGAAGGCGATGCGGAAGTGCCTGTGTGTTGCTGTCACTGCCCAAATGTCTCTGACGGCCCATTGAAGCATCCCTAGTACTTACCATTCCCCCCCAGCTATGTTACTGTGTGTATGCAATGGGCTATGCACTACTCCCCCAGCTCTGGCGCATCTGCATCATGAATGTATCCAGTTAGTGAACATGGTGCAAAAGACTCCGATTTCTTCGTAGCAAAAAGCTTCAAAAATTCCCATATTTCCCTTTCCCAACTTCCCATTCCCATATCTCCCTTTTTCTTCAATCTGATTTTCTGTGCTCTGTTCTTTCTCTTGAGAAAGCTTCGGCTCCGTGTTCGGTCACCTGAGCTCAGGGATTTCACAGTTCCCTTCCTTCTGAGATTCAGGAGCTTCCATGGGATGTGCACCTGGGAGCCTTGGATCTTGAAAAGCCAGCCTTGGGAAGCCTTTGGTCACCTCTTTGAGCTATCTTCAGGAGTTGGAACAAAAGGCAGAGGAATGCTTTTGATTTGCATTTTGCTCAGCTACTTGAGGAACGGTTTTCTAGCATTAAGCATGAAAGTTCAACACAAAAAATTCATGAAAATTCAATTCCACTCTGATCTCAGTGTGACATGTGACAGGAATATCCGGGACAACCTGAAATAGGCATTGTCCCTCTCATGTAAGGCTTCACAGATACATGTGCAAATAGGGCTTCTAAGCAATTCTAACAACAGCTGACAGTCCTATGCAGGATTGGGCTGTTGCGCAGAAGCATTTGCAACAATGGAATAGAGTTCTGGTGTTGCAAAATGGCTGCCAACAGCATGCAGAACGCTCCATCAGCAGCCATTTTAGAAAGGGCTGCCACAAGATGCAGCAGCACTCCATGCCCACCGATAGAATCCACCATTCCTGCAGGAGCAGGTGAAACACTGGTGGAGGTGGATGGTGAGGGGGCAAAACTGGGTGGGGGGAGGAACAGGGATAGGAAAGATGAGGCTGTATCTTGTGGTGATGGCGCACGCAGGATCCTATGCAGAGGCGTCATCCTACCGGAACGGGGCATAACCCCATTCCGTTAGTTCCGGGGAGTGCGGGAACGGAGCAGCAGCGCGCAGCAGACTCCGTGCGCTGTTTTTGCCCGCCCGCCCGCCCCTGCACCTGGATCACTCTGTAAGAGAGCTCTTCCGGGCGCAGGGAGGCGTTGCTGGGTGCCACAAGGGAGCTACAGCTCACCCGTCCGTCCCCACAGTGTTCTGGATCCTGGCGCCAGCAGCGTTCCGGTTGCTGGCGCCAGTGAATGACGTCACTGATCCTATGTCCCTTTTTTGCATCCTCCCCACCTCTTTCCTCTAAGACTTACGACTTATGAGGGTTAGGAGAGTTAAAACAGATAAAAGGAAGTACTTTTTTACCCAGCGGGTAGTTAATCTGTGGAACTCTCTGCCACAGGAGATGGTGATGGCATCTGGTCTAGATGCCTTTAAGAGGGGATTGGACGGATTTCTGGAAGAAAAGTCCATCGTGGGCTATAGGCAGTGATGGATTGTGCAACCTCCATACGTCAGTAGTAGGCTATTTCAGTGTACTGGGTGCAAGGGAGTGGCAACAGGATGCAAGCATCTTGTTGTCTCATGCCTCCCTGGAGCACCTGGTGGGCCGCTGTGAGATACAGGAAGCTGGACTAGATGGGCCTTTGGCCTGATCCAGCAGGGCTCTTCTTATGTTCTTATGTTCTTATGACTTTTTGTTATTGGTGATGTTTCTAGCAATTAGCATCTCAAATTCCTACTTTATCTGCCTTATTGGACATTTAATTCAACAGTGTTTATATTATTTTCCTTTTATTAGGGCAAAGCTCTAACAGGTTTTAAAAGGCTGTTTAAGATTTCATTGGCTTTTATGATCCCGTTGCTTAGACATGCATTCAGTCTGATGTACATTTTATTAACTGCGTTTTTTGTGTTGCTTTTGTGCTGCCTCAATTGGTTGATCTTCCAACCTGAAATTTTTTTAGTTTTTAACATGCATGTTTTCTAGAAAGTGGGTCTTTGCTACACGCAGTGGGATTTCCAACGTGTATAGGGTTGGGGGGGGCAGAAAGACATATTATGTTGACTGCTTCATTGGACCGTTCATGTGTGTTTTTAGTTTCCTAATTATCAGCCAAGGAGGAGTCCGAAGAGGACCATGATGTAGAGGGTAAAGCGGGGGTTTAATCCCTTCCTCCTGCCAAGGTCCTGATCTAGATCTGCCTGTTCCCTGTCCACAGCTACTCTTTGCTCCCACAGGCAACCTCCCACTGACACCCCAGCAGCTTCAAGCCTTCCATTGGATTTTCCTGTTCCCAGCAGTATGCTACCCATTTAAAAATGTTCTGAGAGGAGGGAGGGAGAGGAGGAGGCGGTTCTGGGTTGGGGTGGGCATGCTGGCCGGGGAGGGGACGGGGCCAGGATGCGGCTGGCAGGCCACATCCAAGGCCTCATTCCCGGGCCATTCAGCCCTGATTTGGGCCATGAGGCTTCCTCAGATCTGCACCCGGGAAATCACAGGCACAGATCTGAGGAAGCCATTGGGGAGGTAGGAGCCTCTTCTGGTGTAAGGGCAGTGCTTTATATAGTGGTTTTGCTGCAACAAGGTAAAAAAAAAGAGATTTGTTTACTGTTCCCCTATCTTTTTAATAGGCGTCCCAGTATCCATGATATCTGTGGATAACTGAAACTGTGGATACCGAATCAGTGGATACTGGGCCATGCCTGTATATGTGTGCTTCCTACATCTTCAATAAAAAGAAATAAAAGATTGACAGAGTACTACCTCTCCCATGGCTGTTATTTAAGAAACAAAGCCAAGCATGCAAGGGCCAAGGCTATGCTTAACATAATGCTAATGCATAAGATGCTAGGCTCTGATTCAGGGGATTAAATACCTTTGCAGATAAATAGCTTCTGCTGAAAAGAATGTGACTTCATATAAGATTGGGATATTAGTTTTAGCCAGTCAAATCCCAATCGTGGTATATGATCATGAGAATGCCAGAATTTATTCATTGAAACAGATAAGAGCAAATCAAGAGTAATGTCCCTTTTGGTGGTTCTGCAGTCTGCTCCTCAGAGATATAATCATTTCTCATATCTAGGCATATTTACTGCAAGGTGGAGTGAATTAAGATCTCAGGCAAATTTCTTCATACAGACTTGGCAGTACAGGCTTGCCCTGGTATCCACTGATTTGGTACCCATGGTTTCAATTATCCACAGATACTATGGATACTGGGATGCCTATTAAAAAAAAACAGGGGAACCTAAAACAAATCTTCTTTTTGTACCTTGTTGTAGCTGCATCAGTACCACTGATGTTCCCCTATCTTTAAAAGGACGTCCCCAATATCCACAGTTTCATGTATCCACGGGGATGGGGGGTGGTCCAGAATCGAATCCCAGCAGATACCAGGGCATGCCTTTATTCCTATTGTTACTTTTTTCCTCTCAAATAATTTTCAGCCAACAATGTTTTGAAATTACTGAAAAGAAAAAAAGTGCGCCTCCAGGATAAGCTTTAGTGCACCCTTGACAAGAGTATGTTTGACTCACAGCCCAGTCCTAACAACTTTCCAGCACCAATGCAACCGCAATGCAGCCTGGAGGTAAGGGAACAAATGTTACCTTGAGGAAGTCTCCATTATGCCCCAGCACCAGTGATGTCATTCAGGGGGAACGGACCAGAACGGGCGTTCCGGATCCTAACGGGCTCCATGGCTGCTTCCGGGTTTTTTTTGGTTTATTTTTCAACATTTGAATTTGAACTCAAAAGTGAGTTCCTGTTCCTAAATCATTTGAATGACACCACTGCCCAGCACCACTATAGAATACAGCATGCATCCTGTTGTTATGGCTATATTGGCTATGGAAAGTTGGTTAGGATTGGGCTGTCAGTCCAAAATTGTGTTATTCTTTTCAGCTGGGATCTGTGCACAGACTTGATCTAGTTAATTCAGGTGTCTGGAAAATATACAGAATTACATTTTGTATGTGGATTGCTCAAGCCTGTGAGGGACAGCGCAATCCTATTGCGCCCCTTGCGTCGACGCTACATCATAGCATTGAAGCAAGGGGCGGAGCGCTGACGCGGGGGTACTGATCAGCACCCCCATGTCGACGCTCAAGCAACAGGACTGGCACTGCAGGCAGTGCCGGTCCTGTTGCGCCCGCACTAAGCCTCTCCTGCATCGGCTGAAGCCAGCGGCACGAGGGAGGCTCCACGTGGAGGCAGCAGTGGAATTGGTGGCAGGAGGGAGATTGTGGGCGGGATGTGCCCGTGGAAGGAAAGCAGCAGATTGCAAGAGCATGTAATTGCTACACCACGGAGGCTTCCTTTTCTTCTACAGATTGGTAAGCCCAAGTACCAGGGGCAAAAAGTGGAAATGTACAGATCATCTGTTGTTGTTGTTCAGTCGCTAAGTCGTGTCCGACATGATATGACATTCATATTATGACAATAATATGAAGCATATTATTAATTGCTTCATCAGGCCTTTCCTGATTCTTTTTTTTTTTAAATACCAATCACCGGACTGGGTGGGTAGGTGGGATCCAATCAGACCCGTAACTGGAGGGAAGCACAGTGATTGGACCCTTTTCTCCAGCTGTAGCCCTGATGCAGATCTGAATCTGGATAGGTCCTTCCCTGCCTGCAGCAGAGAACTTCTAGCCCAGAGGTGCAAGGGGGGGCAGCCCTAACTCATCCTTTCTCTCCCATCCCTGCCTGTTTCACAGCCATCCCCTGGCACTTTTTTTTTCCTCACAACCCATCTGAGCAACATTGTGCCTTGACAGTAATTGCTACCGATGTGCTTTGCAGGGTTCCCATTTCCCCATCCCTGAAACAATAGCCACACTTTCTCAGCCAATGACTGCACCTGTTAGGGGGGCGGGGCGCATTTTGGCCCAACCGGAATTCCACACTTAGCAGTAACCTGAAAATGTGGGCAGAGGACTTACCCCCCCTCCACACACACACAAAGGTGATAGCAGAAGGCTAGCAGCCTTGGCCAACTACCTGTTGCATAAGGTAGGGTGATAATCAGCCCACCTTCTTCCTCTTTGAACTTTGCTGCAAGTCCCAGCAGCTCGGTTGTGTCAGCAAAGGGCTAGGGCTGTCTCTCAACCTGCTGATAACAGCAAGGTGAAAGGCCAGTGAGTCAGGCATTGAGTCACTGTGAGGATCAAAGGCAAGTCAGGAAAGGGAATTTCGAGGAGCCTCCAGGCTGTGAGAAAACGGTACGCTCTGCTCAGTGCACCTCTAGGAAGAAGATGTTTTGTTGTGTGTTGCTCTCTGTAGCCTTCACTCCCCCCATATACCCTAATGTGGCAGGGGACAGCCATGGCCCTAACATAGCACTAAATAATTGTACAGTAGGATGTTTTGCAGTTAGTTCTTCATCTCTAAAGATGCAAAACAAGCTGTGTTTGGACCTGGGTAAGGTCCGATAATCTCCTCTCAAGCTCAAAAGAAGCAATACCCGTTCAAAAGCAGGCTGCTTTTTATAAGGTATGTGGAAGGAGGGAAAAGCTTCTTAACAATCCCATTAAATAGTAGCTGTTCAACAACTACTCATTTGCAACTTCAAAGACGCTGTTTTTGCTTCCTGCAACTTTGTCTAGAAGGTAATTGGAGAAAATTGAAAAGTCAGAGCCTGGCAACAGGTGAGAAGCAACTGTCTGGTTTTGAGCTTTCAGTGGTTACTTTAGTGCTTATGAAGCCTAGCCCAGGGCTATGGATAATTTAGAAAACATTTGAGAATGTGATTCGCCTGGGTTTATTCACACCAAAAGCATTTGCCTTGGCAGAGTGCTGACCATATTTTCTGTGGATGTTAGCTAGCTATATATGGAGTTATGGCCCAAGTTAATACTATAGCGATAGACCCAGATACGTCGCCAAAGAAACCTGAATATAAATGCAAACCAAAATTGAGAGCTAGTGTGGTTCAGTGTTGAGAGTAGGAATCAGTGGAACGGAAATGCATTTACCCGTAATTCTGGGCAAAATTGAGTGTGCTTTGGGAATCCCATGACTGAAATTCCAATTTTTTTCAAAAAGGGTTCTGATTGAAAAAGAATCAGAATTCTTTTGAAAAAGATTGGCATGTCAATCATCAGGGAGCGGGGGGAGGGGGAGATCTGATTTAGATTGAGGGCCTGCTGTGGAAAGGAGGGAGCGTTAACCTTTTGCAGCAGTGGCATGACCCCAGACCAAATCAGACACACACCCAAAGTTGCTATGAACCACAGAGGGGCAAGTGGCAGGCACAGAAGTTTGCTTAGAAGCTGTCCATTCCTTCCTACCTTGCAAGTAACAGCAGCTCTCATGGCATATACATATGATCTAAAGGATTTGGGGCAGGGGTAGAGCGTTAACTTCCATGTGCATACCCCCATCTAGATCACACACACTCCCAAGCTTCTTCTTGATTCTACTAGGTAACTAGGTTCTAGACTTTTTTTCAATTTCCCTTCCCCATCCCTTACCTTATGCAAGCTCTGCACAGAAATATTCAGGGAGAAACAGCCTCATGATCTCAATCAAAACCCCTGAGACTGTAGGAAGATGGAGATGGGAGGGACTTGTGCTCAGGACACCTATGACTAGAGTGCCTTTGTTGTTTAAACGGGATGCAGCAGCCCTCCTTCCATGCCCTGCCCTGAAGCAAAAAGCTCAGGTTTCTACCATTGCAGCATCAATGTGCCTGCCTTTGCAAACCAACGTGATGACTGTGTTGGTGGAAGTGGGGAAGATGGCTTCATCACAGCCAATCTTGTGCAGAGTTAGCTGCAGCTAAACTTTTCCATGCCTAGCTCTCCGTAGAATTGGAGAGTCTAACAGCTCTTGTCCCTTCTGCTTGAGAAGAGAATCATTAGGTACATTTTTCCTCAATTCCTCTCAGCAACTGTCTGTAGCTCCACTAATTAATGGTACGCCACATTTTTTAGTGCAGAATTGTGTGTGAGAATTTGTGTGTGAGAGAGAGAGGATGATGATGATGGGATACATAATCCAGTATATACAATGAAAACTATTTTAATAGTATTTGAATAAGCTTTTGAGATGCCTGATAGGAATGCCACTTAAGGATGGCAGGTGGGACATTACCTTCTTCAGTTTTTCAGCCCACATAGGATCATGCACCCCTGCGCAGTGTCTTTTCTAGTGGCTGTTGGTGGTGGTGTTCTGCATTTTTTTAGATTGTGAGCCCTTTACAGGGTTCCATTTAACTTATTATTATTTGCCTGTAAATCACTTTGTGAATTTTGTGTTGAAAGTGGTATATAAATACTGTTGATCGATCGATACGAGGTGCCACCTCAAGTTAAAATCTGAATAGGTGCCTTCTTGAAACCTGTGAAGTATTAAAGTAAAAATAGCATGTTTGAACATGAATCACGGGAACCAGCCACCACCATGTTCCAAGGATTATATGGTGAAGCGTCTTGGTCAAAATACATAGTTTTCAACTTTTGGTCCAAACCTTCCCACTTTAAAAGATTATTTTTGGAAATGAAGGATTCATTAATAGAACCAGAGTGCATACAAATGACCGTTTTACCTCACATCTGCACCTGATACGTGGCGAAATGCTCCTTACTATTTGGGAAGGTGAAACAGGCCTTGTTTTGAAAGTACTCCAATGGTTCCCTTCAGTCATGTGGGGGAGGAGGACCCTGAGCATGCCCATCTCTCCCACTTCTGCCCAGTGCTCCAGTGCCTAGTTGTTTGTTCATCTCTCTCTGTATTATATGTACTTCCAGATTGTTCCCAAATCAAGGCTTCATTTGGTTGGCTTCATTAATAACAAAATCTCAACCCACAGGCAAACCGTGCGGGAGGGGGAGCCCAGTTTTGCTCTTGTACATGCAGCTCATGCAACACACAGTGTTCCATCTGTTTAAGAAAGAATGGAGTACTGTATTCTTAAGATGTCCCATTCTGAAGCAAAGAAATTTCCTGTGACATTTTAAGTCTCTTTGTATGCCACCATTTTTAGATATTTCTGCCTTCAATCATCTTGCGTGCTCTCTCTCTCTCTCTCTCTCTCTCTCTCTCTCTCTCTCTCTCTCTCTCTCTCTCTCTCTCTCTCTCTGTGTGTGTGTGTGTGTGTGTGTGTGTGTGTGTGTCTTTGGTGGGTTGTTTTTTTCCTGAATTGTGTATTATGAGCTCAGTTCAGTAATGGTAAAGTTATTTGCTGAAAGTCTTTTTTATTTTATTTTAGATTGGCTAATAATTTGGTGGTCCAGTCATCAGTGTACTCCCCTGGGGTAAGACAGAGAGGATTCTAGACACTGAACTCGTGTATACAATTGTGCAGCTTTTAAAATGGAAATGATAGCCAGCGGTGTTAATTATTTTGTGAGATGATCTTCCTCTTCTAGGAGTAATAAGAGAGGTGCTTCAAATTTCAAGGCAGTATTGAAATAAACTGACACAAGCTGTGTATTTTATCTTGATGAGGAAGCAAGATTATTTCTATTTAAAGGAGTCTATCTTTTTAGTGGTTCATCTTGACATTTCTCTGCATTCAATAAGATCTTTCAGGATATGTTTCAACATGTCACATTTTCAACCTGTTAAATATAGCATTTAGTGAAGTTGTAGTGACCAGATCAGATAAGACAAGGCCCAAAGTTCAGCAGACATCAGGCTTTAAGCAAAGATCGGAGTCCCATCCAGCAGCCAGTTCTAGTTACAAAATGGTGGCTTGGGGTGAATCATGGCATTGGAACCAGTTATGGTGACTCAAGGCTGAGCCAATTACAAAACGGGGCATAGGGATGAAACCACTTGCAGTCACCTGCTGCACCCCAAGAAACACAACAGATCAGGGATTTAATATCAGACCCTACATATGCCCAGTGAGTAGGAACGCTACACAAATGGGTAATCCCAAACAACCAGTATTATTTTGCAGCAAGTTCAAAACTGTTCAAAAAGTTTTTAGTTGATCTTTTATATTTCCCCCTTTTAAAATATTAACATATATTAAACCCTATAATCCCAGTTTTCATTCATCGTCCCGTCTTTTCTTTCCAGTTCTTCTTGTATCCACAAGATACATACAAGTATTTTGCAGCACTCCAATAAATAGATAACTGGAACACCATGTATGACATCTATCTAATTTTGGGGATGAATATAAACTATTCTAAAATTAGATAGATGTCATACATGGTGTTCCAGTTATCTATTTATTGGAGTGCTGCAAAATACTACCAGCATAAACTTTGTCACTGGGACTGTAGCCCAGTGAAATGTATCATATGCTGACTGCTCCAAGCACAGTTTATTTTTATTGAAGGAATAGTTATTAAGTGCATATTTTCAACAAGTGAACACAAACCCTTTAAAATAAGTCACCAAACACTGCATGCCGAGGTTACTTCTTATTGCCTAAGAAGCAGCTGGAACATTTTAATGAGTTCGAATTGCCTTCAGAAAACAAAGTGCTTTGCCACTACATACATAGTGGTTAATAACAAACAGATGTATGCTGGCCTATCCTTTCAGTTCATATGTGGCTCAGCTGTTTTAAACCTTCACTGGAAAATGTAACATGTATTTACAATGGTTTTTGTTTCTCATTAGATATTTAACTGTGCTGATGTAATATGTGATGAATTTGATGTCCTTTTCCTTTGCATTCATGGTGCATGCAGGAACAAAGAACACACTTGTAATTAGCTCCCAGAATGTTGTGAGTAATGGTTCTTCAGTGCCACATACACACCCGCTAGTGTAGTAGCTGTTATGGGGGGATTTTTCTACAGATTTGGAATACTGGCCTTCAGAATACTGAATACCCTTCGGCAGGTTTGGACGTTAGTCTAAACCAGTGGTTTTCAAACTTCTGGAGAACACTGTCTTCCCAGGTAACCCAATTTAAGCTGTGCTGGCACAGCAGGACTGCATGACCCATGCTGTATCCAATGCAGTTCAGGAGGTGGCTGGAGATATCCTCATAGTAAAGGGATATATTTCCCCTTACCTTGAGAAAATCCCCAGCCATCTCTAATTCATGCCAGCTATATCACTGATGCAAATCTTGGAAGCCCAGTGTAATGCCTGGCTGGCCGGGAGAGGATTAGGATACGGTGGAGGCGTATCCACAATCTGGATTTCTGTGTCACTAGAGCCCTGGGTGCTAGGGAAGTTTAGGATTGGGCTGCCCATTCCACTGAACTCAGCAAGGCTGAGTAGACATGCCATCGGCCAGATTATTTGTAGCTCAGTAGTCCCTGGAGGCAATCTCTGGTTATCTTTCCCAGTATACCTGGAGCAGAGATCATGCTTCTCACATTCAACCATGCTTTGAAACAATTTTAAGAATAATCAAAGCCTGTATTTTTCTTCCAGATACAAATATACCAAGATACAAATACTGGGTACTCAACACTGCAGTGGGAGGTTGATCTTAGAGAAAGATGGACAACTTCATCACAGCTCATTTTTCTTTTTGAAGGATTAACACAAATGAAGTTCAAGTCTTTCCACCTCCTCCTCCCTCCCACCTCCCCACACAATCTTACCTGAGACAATGGACATCCAGAGTCTGCCACTGCCAATCCCATCCCTCCCCAGTTCCACCCACCCTCATCAAGAAATGCCCCCTCTCCACCCTCATAATGCCCTACCACAACCCTCTCTCTGTCTCATTGGGTATGAATATGCAACAAAGCTCATGCTGCAAAACAAAACAGCAGGTGTGAACTACTTTGAATGAACTACTGTAGGTTCATTCAAAGGTTTTCTTGATGTGTTTGCTGCAGTGTCATTGAATACAGTAAATTGGCCCAAAGTGGCCCCACATTCAGTATTGTGGAGTTGTTTCTAGCCATGTCAAAATGCAATTTCACAAGGTTTCTCCTTGTGTCTGATTCTTCCTACCTCTGCTTGAAATATTTGCTGACCATTTCACTTTCTCCCCGAAGAGAAAAGCAAACTGATTTGGGGCCTGCTATTTCCATCTGTCTAGGAAGATAGCTAGCTATAAATGGCATTTTGATGGGAGGAGATGCTTAAACCTTTGCTTATCATGTTACACGCGTGTTAGGATGAGCAAATCCATCTGCCTTTTAAATCACAAAACCTCTTTACACAATCATCACATCTGAATTTTTCATTTTCTTATTTTAGCTCCCTTTTCTGTGACTTGCTAACCTTGGCTGTATGGGGAGGTTTAAACACTGAATGTATTCAATTATATAACTGAATGCGTTTTGTTGTGAGACAGTCCAGGGGAAGCTGCAATGTCTGCCCTTAGTGTATACTTAGCTGTAAGGGGATTTTCAAAGATAACACAAAAAGCACCATTGGCACTCTCTAGCATTCCTGGCACCATAAGGGAACATTATTTACATGTTATAGGAAAGTTACTTTTAAATTGAATCCAGGCATGGAGGTTTGACATTTTCATTATAAATAAACTGATTTAAGGAAGAACAGCTTAAGCCTCAGAGTATGAAAATGCTATAGGTCTGTGTCTGGTGGGTTGCAGAAATCTTTCTGACAAAATCTAGCTGAATTGCACCCAAAGCAAGATTACATGATTCACTCCAAGTGCAAATCTACTTTAAAATACATTCCTAAAGGCTGCCAGTCTCATGTCACTGAGGAATTGTGATTAAATTTGTGAGGACCCTGTGCTAATAGGTTGTGTTGATTTGGAAACGCATCAGTGGAATGCTGCTGCCAAAACTGTCTGTGCCAATCATCCAATTCCAGGGCATTCTCTAATCATCTCTTTTGCTGGTTCTCATGTGTTCTCATCCATCACCCAGCTAATCAAGGTGAATTGAGCACCTTTCCTACCCATCTGCCAAGTGTCAGATCTTTGTTTAATGCCTCATATTGATCATGAAGAGGAGATACTAGACATTATTGGCTTGTCATTTTTAATTATGCCAGAGATGTTGTTTAATAAATAGTGATGTAGGTAATCAACTGAGAAAAAGAAAAAGATAGATGATACCAAGTTGTTGACTATCCCCTGATTTGGATGAGTGGCAATTGCTTTTATCTACAATAATCACTGTTCCCAGAATGCATCATGGGTTCATCAAGGAATATCCAGCTCCAAGCCCTAACTGGATTCTCTTCTCCTTGCACACTCATAATAGGCTGCATCTCACAATTGATGTAAAGAAGCCATATAATAGTTGTTGTGAAAATTATTTCGCAAAAACATTGATTTTGTTTTGCCTATCTTTCTGCTGTGCTAATGGCCACAATGAAATTCAAATTCATTTTTTTTAGTGCTTTGAAGGGACATAATTATGAAATATTTTAAAATATAAAACCAGTAGCCAATTGATTATATCTCAGCAGGAAGAGAATTGTACCCCCCCCCATACCAAAGACACAATACATATGCATTCTCATTGAAAATTACTAATCCTGGGGAATTCAGTAGAATTACTCCAAAGTATACCTTGCAGTATTCTTGGATGTCTAATAAAATTATTTCTAAACCTGTGTCTTGGTCATGTCTAAGGCCCAATCCTGTCCAACTCTCCAGGGCTGATGCAGCCGTACCAACATAGTATGCACTGCATCCTGTTTCCTTATCTTGGGGTATTATTGTGGCTGCATCAGCTCTGGAAATTGGATAGGATTTGGCCATAAATCTCTATTGATAACACCCTCCAAAGGAAAAAAAATCAAGTTCCACTTTTCCTTCTCTGTTAAACTGATTTGGACATTCCCTGGGTGTAGTGGTGTTCCTAGAGAGTGGGGACAAAATGCTAAGTGTTGCAGGAGCCTTGCCATTCGTAGCCAGAAGCTTTGGATGCTGTGCTGTGATTGGCTCTGAGGCAAGGGAGAAGGGGTGCTTTATGCAGAAGCTCAAGCTCCTGGGCATTTTGCCCCTCTACGAACACTGCTGCCTTTGGGTTCCTTTTGTAGAAACCTGGGAATAGCATATCTGAGACTGGTGCAGAGCTGACCTGTAGCCTCTAGTCACCTGTGGTAAAGAAAGGGTTGGGTCTAGGCAACAAGGCAAGGGGCCTTTTATAAACTGAAAGAAGACTAGGCCTCTTTTTCTTCTTCCTTTCAGGTGATGGTGATGTCATGGTTGTCATAGATACATTTGGGCAGTCTAGCCAGTAAAATGTTTCCTTGGCTTGTATATTTTGTAGATTTATTTGCAAGGCTGTATTAGGCTAGCGATGGCCAAGCTTTTGACATTAGGGCTCATGTATAAAGATATGGCAGGTGTGCCTCTCCACCTCAAGTCCCTTCCTTAGCCCTTGGTCAAGACTTTATATATATATATGAATATTTCTCCCCTCTTTTCTAAGCTCTCCTTTTCTTTCTGGGTTTCCAGAGAGTTAGACCGAGCCAACTAATTTAAATTTGTAGGATGTGTTACAGGACACACACACATCCTGTGGATACCAAAATCCCTGGATAATTAAATCTGTGGCTAGGGAGTTGGTGTGGTGCTGTAATAACTTAGTTGGGACTCTGGGAGTAGCATCCGGCCCTTCGGAGGTCTCGCGGGGCCTCCCGGATGCTATTAGAAGACTTCCAGTTCGCTTCGGGGACTTCCGGTTATGTGTGGGAGGTACTCTGAGGCCCTCCAGCCATGGGCTCGGCATCTACAGATGCTCAAATCCACAGAGGCTGAGACTGCAGATAAGGAGGGCCCACTGTATTGTCACGTCCTTGGGATCCTAGAGCGCAATCCTAACCTGGAGTTAGGCCAGCACAGTTAGGCCAGCAAAGTTTGGCCTGTACAAGGACCACCAGAAAGTGCGTTTGGACCACTCTTGGAGCCAGGGAGGATGGTGCACACTGTGTGCTGGCCTCTCTGACTCCGAGAGGGGTCCAAACATACTTTACGGTGGCCCTTGTGCCAGCCGAACTTTACTGGCCTTAACTATGCCAGTCTAATTCCAGGTTAAGATTGAGCTCTTAGTGTAATGATAACAAACCAATGACTGTTCAGCAACTGTTCAGTAAAATTAGTCACCATCTTAAAAAGCCTGGGTAGGAATCATCCTTGCTCTATACTGGGAAAAAAAAAATCTATGATAAATCTTGGATGTGAAAATTCAATTACTTAGCTATGTATTTGACATAACAGCCTGGCATGAGGTACAACCCCAGTGCTTGAAGCAGGAGAGAATAGATATGGAAGTCCATAATGACATTTACAACCTCCACTCATGGCTTCCTCTAATTATGTCCTTTCCCATCGTGTGCTAACAACAGTAACTAGGGGGACTGGCCTTCCTGGCCTCCGTATCATTTGAGCACTCTCCAGCCCCATTGACATAAGTAGATACCCAACAGTTCAGAGTGGGCTGTGCCCAGTGGTCTAACATTGCACAGTACCTGCCCATAGTTGTAGAGAGATAATAATGTAATAGAGTAACGATGAGGGCATAGTATAGTAGTAGAGCACATATTTTGCATGCAGAAAGTTCCTGTTTTAGTTCCTGGCATCTCTAGATAGAGCTGGGGAAGACCCATGGAGAGCTACTGCCTGTCAGTGGAGACAATTTAAAGCTAGATCTCAGTACAAGACAGCTTCAACTAGGATGCCAGACTCGTGTGGGTTTGAGCTTCTGGAGGCATCTGGCTGGTCATTGTTGGAAGCAAACATGAGATGCTGAACTGAATTGACCTTTAGTCCAATCCAGCAGGGTTCCACTTGTGTTCCTATCCTCTGATTAGAATTTAAGGCAAGACACTCCCACTTTTTCTTCATGAAAATAAGCAGTTGGAGTGCAGAGTGGAAATCCCTGAGCAAATAGCTCTAGATTTATATTAATGTAGCGAAGAGCAGAATTTATTCTAGTGACTCTATCCTGGACAGACTGATGTACTGACTTGACTTGGACATACTGAGAAAATTGCATCAGTACATAATTTTCTGGTAAAATCTAAATGTAGTCTTGCTGGCTCGACTTCAGAATCAATAATTTCTGCATCAGTGCTGCCCCCTCTCATAGGCATAAAGCATAAACTATTTGTATGTTTCAATTAAATTACCCTAGAAAATCTATATCTTGAAGGCACTGGTTTATTACTAGTATCCAGCTCTATTTTCATTTACTAAATGACATTCTGAGGACTTTTGTTCTCAACACAGTCACCTAAGGGTATCTGCCAAATGCAACTCTGCATGATTCAATTATTGCAGAATGTCATTCCCTTCCCAGAATGTAGTGCTGAGAATGTTAGCAAAAAGTGTAATCTTTCCCAGAGGTTTTCACTTCACACATCAGAATTTTTCCAGGAACAGTAAAAAGAGAAAGACATTTCAACTGCTTATGTCGTTATGCCTATTTGCCCATTTTTTACTCCCTGTGTGTGATCTAAAATGTTACTGTTTATTATATCTTAAACTTTTGTCCCATTGAATAGCTGAAATGGCATTCCCGTTGACCAACAACACATGAAAAAGACCAAATTCACCACAAGGCAAAGCATAAAACCATAAAACTGAGCGTACAATACAAATAAACATATTTTAAATGGTTCTGATTTTGTAGACCTCTTGGCTGATAGTAGTCTTACGGCCCAATCCTAATGAAGGCCTGTGCTGGCGGAACACACATTCCATCAGCACATGCTGTCGCAAAACTGTCATCAAGCGCTCTGTGACAATGCAAGGCCCAGGCATGCCAGCGGGAAGGCCACAGCCTTCGCACTGGTGCTGGCAGAGGAGCAGAGGCCCCCCAGAGCAGGTATGTCCAATGCTGGGGTGAGGAGGAATGGGATGGGATGGTGGAGTGGTGGATCAGGCCTGGGGCAGAATGTGCTGAATCCAAATCCCTTTCTTGGGCATGATCCGCCTTCATATCACTGGCACAGGTCCAAGGTGACTCATTGCAGCTGCTGGGGCTTACCCAGGGGCACTGCTCTTTAGTGGGTACAAATCCGAGGAGCACATAGGGGAGGCTCCAGCCCATCCTAAGCAGCGCTGGATATGGGGAGCTGGCCCGTCGGCCTCACCAGTCTCGCGCTGCCTAGGATTGCGCCCTAAGAGAGATACAGACAACTGGAGCAGGTTCAGAGAAGGGCAAGGTCTGGAGATCAGAGGTTTGGAGAACAAGCCCTATGAGGAAAGGTTGAGGGAACTTGGTATGTTTAGCCTGGAAAAAGCTGAAAGGATGTGGTAGTCCTCTCAAATACCTAAAGCGTTTTCATATGGACGATGGGACAAATTTGTTCTCAATCGCCTCTGAGAGTAGAACTAGGTCAGTGGGCAAAAAGGAAATTTCAGCTGGACATCAGGAAGAAATTATTGACAGAGCAGTTTGGTTGCTGAGGGAGGTGGTGGAGTCTCCCTCCCTGGAGATCTTCAAGCAGAGGTTTGACAGGCACCTGCTGAAGATGCTCTAGGAGAATTTCCTGCTACAGGCAGGGGGTGAACTAGATGACCTTTTAGGCCCTCCAACGCTATGATTCTATGAAAATAATAAGAACAAAATGTTTCAAGGCTGATTTCCCTTCTTATCCATCATGGGGTCTTCATTGTCACCAGACGAGTGGTTTATGTGTGCTTTAAGGATGACTTGTTCAAACGTGGGTTGACTTGGATCAAATCTGTTGGGTTATTAGCATAATTCTTCCACAAGTTGATTGTCTTTTGGATATTTGTCTGTAGCTCTTCCAAATCACTCATTTATTAGTATACTCATGTTTCTGAGTTAAAAAGAGTTAAACAGAAAAGGGGGAAGATGGCATCTTCCCATGTCCCTTAGTTTTTCCCCCCTGTGGATGATTTACAGCACAGTCCTATACCCCTTAGTGCCGGTGCTGCGCTCTTGCGCCAGCCGAACTCTGTCGCAAACGTGCTGTAAAGCTTGTCTGCGTCTGCGCTATGGCACTTGGTCACGCAAGCAGCAGCACCAGCGTTCGGGCACCTGCGCGACCGTTGGCAGCATCGGACTTGCGCCAGTCAAGCGCCGGCGTCGCTTGGTCTGCGCAGGGCCTCCGCCAGGGCATTCCAGAGGCATTCCGGGGGCGTAACTGGGCGACGCAGTGAGCGGAGAAGGGGGTTGTGACGCAGTTGTGACGCAGGACTGCCGTAGTGCCATATCCTAACGCTGGTTCCCAGCCAGGGTGGTCCCGACTTGGGCCACTCCCATGCACGTTCCTCTGCGCCCTGCTATTTTGCCGGCGCTGATCCAAGCAGGCCCATAGGGGTGACAGGTTTACTCAGGTGCAAGGGGAAAACCTCCCCTTGTCCTGCACGTTGCTGCTGCTGCCTCCTAATGGGCCTTGGGATATGGCCCTGCTATGTTGGCCTTACTAGGCCGGATTACTACCTTACTAAGGTAGGATTGCGCTCTTAGTTATTTGTCACTTCTGTATTGAAATATTATTTGACTTATGTGGATTAGCCATTGCAGCAGCTACTTCTAGTCATTAGAGCTCGGATAGCTTTTGTGAAGCCTTACTGTTAGAGGGCTTGTTTTCACCTTAGGAAACTCTGCTTAATTATTTTACATAACAGGAATATGTTCAAAACATTCCTGAGCCAATTAGAAGGAAGTCACATTTCTTCTGGAGTTGGTAACAAACTGTAAGTCTCACGTAACCTGTTCCCAGACATTCCAGTGAAAGCGAACACATTCAGAAATATCTCCTGTAGGAAAACCACCCAATCCTTCCGACACATTAGAAGCAAGAAAAATTTCTGGACATGCAGGAGGCCCCATTTTTAATATGCCAGGCTCACAGCTTACAAGGTGATGTATTACTTTTGTTGCATTTGTATCCTGCCTTCCTTCCATGGAATTCAAGACTCAAAATTCCCAGGTGTTCTACCTGGGCACTGACCTGACCCAGACATGCTTAGTTTCACCAAGGGGGGCGCATCATATGCCTGCAGGCCATGTACAGAAATGGTTGACCTATCCTCATAATTCTTTTTCAAACCTTTCTTGTTTGCCCCTTCTGTAGCAGGTCACCTTCCTTGCCAATTCTGGCTGTCCGCAGCATGGTTAGAATGTTATGAAATCTAACAGCTCTGTTATTACTGATGAAGACGGAAGCCAAAATGTTTAACTCAAACATTGTAAGTTTATCTTTGTTTTGTCAGCCACTTTTAAACCGTTAATTTCTGTGATTGACTGCATCCTGCTGAGGAGCCAGAGCTTAATTGAATGCAGCCTTGCTTAATTGTTTCTCAGATCATTTAATACAGCAACACCGTTAGCGTTTCACAAAGAACTGCTTTGTGTAACGACCAAAATGTCACATCCGTTAAAGGAATTACTTGATAAATTGTATCATTTCATTGACTAAGGGCACAATCCTGAGAGGTAGATTGGCTGGTGCAAGTCCCTTGCACCGACCAGGAGTATAGTAAATGTGCTGTAAGGCAGTGGCGGACCTAGAAAGGGGGCAAATTCCCCAGGGTGCAAGGAGTGGGGGTGGAGGCAGTGCCATCTCCCCCTCCCCTCGCTGTGCCCCTGCCCATCCTCCTGCAAGGTGAACGGAGCTGGTAGCCACTGGTGGCCCCATTCAGCTTTAAGGAGTGGAGGGGAAGTATGCAAGGTTTCCACTGCCTGCCTCCCCTCCACTCTTTAAAGCTGAACAGAGCTGGCTTGCTGCTGGCTGTTTGGCTTTAGGGTGGGCAGGTGGCCTGCCTCCCCTCCTGGAAGCTGAATGGGGCCAGCACTAGCTGCCTGCTCCATTCGGCAAGCAGGCGGGTGGCAGAGATCTATCGGTCACCTGTCCTCCACTTTTTGAAGCTGTATCACTGCTCTTCGGCTTTAAGGAGGGGAGGAAGGTGGCTGAGCTTGCAGCAGAGCTACCAGATAAGCTGCTGGAACTTACCCTGGAGCTGCATTGTGGCTGCATTGGTGCTCGAAAATTGGATAGGAGTGGGTCTAACATACGATGCATATGATGCAAATTGGAATCTACTCCAACAGGTCTACTAGGAAGGCTCTAATATACAAAAACCCACCTCTGCTGCATCCAGTATAGCTTGCTCAATATATCCTGCCATTCATTTGGACGTTTTTCTGTAGAAGCAGATGTTATTGATGGTTTTAGTAGCTTGTGTGAAATCTTTTCACCCAAGTCCACTCATTACACAATAGATTGAGAAAGACATGTAGAGTACCCACACCGAAGTAGCTCTCAGTGGGGTCAAAATTATAGTTCAGAATTTATATGCTTGCCTTATTGCTTATATTCCGTAGTTTGCATTTGTGCCCTGTCAGGGATATTTATTTATTTATTTATTTGAAGAATTAGCATTGCGCCATTCCCATGCTGAAGCAAATGTCCAAGGTGGCTTACATGAGCAGGATAGTCTAAACCACCATTGTTTCAATTTTTTTTTTTTTAGATAAATATACAGTAGTCTGTGATTCACCGAACCCTCAGTTCCAGATGTAGCATTTGCAGTGTGGTTCTTTCCTCTGGCTGTGGGCCATCAAGCTTCAGCAGGGAAATCTAAGTCAAGCCTGGACAGATCCTCAAGATTGTGCTCTGTCCTTTTGTCATCTGGCCTTCATGCACAATCTCCCCCCAGCTCTCACTTGTGGTACTAATCAGCTCAACAGCAATTCCATCCTGCCACAACAGGTACAGCAGCTTGTCACAACCTGACATTTTGTCTCCCATCCAAAAACAAGACCATAGATTATCCCGCTTAGCTTCAGGCAGTACCAGCTGCTCAACCATCAGTCCCCACCTCCTGCCCATATTTATGTTAGATATTTACATATTTACATTAGAAAACATGCAAAACAGTGATGAGATGTCTTCTTTTTAAAAGATATAATTAAATTGCTACATATAAATATACAGATTGGACTCAAATAGGGGAAATCAAAGTTGTTTGAAAAGGCAGTGAAATGGTCAATCAAGTCTTTTTACTCTAGGAAGGAAGGAAAGCATCTGCAAAGACCTAACATCCAGTGATTTGGAATAAAGGAAGCTTAAAACAGAAAACATCTGCTCTAAATGCTGCAGGATTTTCTGTGTATATCAAAGCTCAGCCTTTAATAAGAGACAATGTCAGATTAAGAAGGGACAAGAAAAAGGCATATTTAAAATGTTAAGAGGTACCAACAGGACTGAGAATCCCTGGATGTTCCTAGTATGTGCAATGGGTTAATACCAGGTGGTGGTGGTGGTGGTTGTTACTACTACTACTACTACATTTTTTCTAAAGGAATAGGCATTCATTTTGTTTGACATTCTGCCCTTTTCATCTTCTGAACTGTTATCCCAGTTTGAAAAGGATATGTGTCATTGCATATAGTGATTCACAGTTTGAGGATAGGAATGGGCCATAATGGCCATATGTGCCAGGGTGATTGGTTTAGTGGTAGGAAGAACACAGGGGGACTAAAAGCCTTTGGGAAGGCTATTCACACTATTCAACATAATTTATACGCTTTTCTAATTTCCTTATATCTATATCTAGAA
Source organism: Lerista edwardsae (assembly GCA_029204185.1). Classification (NCBI taxonomy): domain Eukaryota; kingdom Metazoa; phylum Chordata; class Lepidosauria; order Squamata; family Scincidae; genus Lerista; species Lerista edwardsae. Next base: position 6,618,127 of record JAJKFI010000030.1, read on the forward strand.
AAATGTGGTTGAAATAATTTTGATAATGAAAAACTGACCCTAAAATTCATTTTCAAAATTACTAGGGCACTTCCCCAGCAGATAAAACATGTGAAATTTGGTGCATATATACAATACGAACCAGTGTAAATGTTGGCTAGTGTGGTGTAGTGGCTAGAGTGTCAGACTAGAAGTAGGGAGGCCTTGCATTAAGGTCAGTCATGAAGTTCTCTCACCAAAATGGCGAGCACTGCATCCTGTGGGGGGAAGCACTTGTGGAGGTTACTTTTGGAACATTCATTTCCTTAAATGTGGTAAACCTCCATGGTGTGGAGGACCAGGGAGCGTGTCTAACTGGTCCTGCAGTAGTGAATTCACTGGTGTAGGTCCACATGGATTCGCGCTATGTGATTGGGTCCAGGAAGGCGGCTAGGATTTGGCAGCTGCCACTGCCACCCTCAATCTGACCCAACCATCCTTGTCCCCATTGTCTCCGTATTCCACCCTGCCACCATCACTGTCTTGTTCTGCACAATCCTGTTCCACCCTCCCCCAACCCCATCCCACCTCTCTTGCCAACATCCTTTCCAAGTCCAGGGAGGTCTGCTGGCGCATTCTGGAAGGCTGTAGCCTTCCCGCCGACTCTTCGGCAGCGTGCATCTCTGCATACTGTCCGAGTGACTTTCATAGCTGCCATAAGGCAGTTAGCTCTGGCAGAGCGCTTGCTCCACTGACAGGGCAGCCTGACATGATTGGGCTGCCTATTAACTTCATTCATTCGTGAAGTTCTCTGGATGACCCGAGGGCCTAGGCTAACTGCCATCCCTCACCCTGACATACCTCACAGGGTTGCTGTGGACATAAAATAGGGAGGGAGAGAACCATGAACACCAACCTAAGCTTCTTGGGTGAAGGACAGGATAGAAAAGAATATATTGTTCAGAACACCATGATTGCTACAAAAGTCTGAATGCTGGGCATTTTTGTGTCTAATGATCAAAACACAATATGAAATCTCTTTTATAACAACAGATTGCATTCAATAGGAGTGGAAACCAAGCCACACCTCCAGCAACAAGCAGACCTGTAGGATTTCCCCCCCTCACATATTTCCCAGTGCAGTGGAATGCAAGCTGTGTTTATTTGGGCTTGGAGAAGAGACTATCAAACTATTTAAGCCACTTCAATGGATACGAAGCTGAAATTTGTTGCAGACAAAGTCCAAGGCACTCTAATTACTAGAACAATCTGAACATAGTGTTCATATCACAAAAGAAATAAAAACCTTCAACCTCATAATGGCACCTTAACACAGAGCAAGCCAACCCCCACATCAAGAGCTTTTTGTGTTCACTCTAATGCAATTGAAACAGCATCAGAGTTGAGCATAAGTGGGTTTGTGGTGACCTCTAGAAATGTAACAACATACCTGGACCAAGCCACATATGCAAAAGAATGTAAGAGAAGGAAAATCTCCCTTCACATATATTAACCTTCCTCATATTAAGGGGATTTTCAGTGGTAGGCAGAAACGTATTTACACTTGCAAAGCACAAACTGTGTTTTAACTGTTCCATTATGCTCAACAGGGTTGATTACCCTTTGATACAAGAGCATTAAGGTTCTTATATCTTAATACAGCAGTTTCCAAACAGCAGGCCCAGGACCCACCAGTGGGTAATGACCCAATTTTTGTTGGGTCATGAAATGGTAGATTAGGCTTTGTGCATCAAGCATTAAACAAGCTGCTACTTCCCAACCACCATTATAGCCACACACCTTAGCTTTTATAACAGCTTCTAGGACATCTAAAAAGTTTGAGAACCACTACTTTTTAGAGAACAGAAAACAGAAACTTTTGGAGAACAGAAAAGTTAAGCAAGCTTAGGCTTTCAAGCCTCCCCAGTACAGTGAGTATAACTAACTATATCAGTTGAAACTCTTTATAGTACTAACTGTACTTGTAATGGACCCATTTCACACCTAGAAAGGAAATCAAGAGTGTTATACTCAGAGTTAATTTGTGAATGATTACATCTGCTTTCCTTCCAGACTGCACATTGTTGTTGCATTTGGCCTCACAAAATCCCTGTAAAGTTGATTAGACTGAGAAACAAGCCCCTTTAATACAAGTGGGAGCCCTCTCCATGCATTTGGAGGGGGGTGACAGGCTTCACCCCCTGACAAACCCATTTTTGAACACACGTCACCACCCAGTTGGGTTTCTTGCTCTTTCAGGGCTACCAGTTGGATGGAGCACTGCCTATCTGCATATGCCTATATGCAGGGCCGGCTCTAGGAATGCCAGGGCCCAATGGGGACATTCCCATGCCCCCTGACTCACCAAGAAGAGCACTTGTGGTGTCACAAGTGGCACCTGGAAATAGTTTGTGGTGACATGATGATGTCATCACCAGCTGCTTCCAGGAGGCCCATTTTGGGCTGTTCATAGGCAGGGTCAGATGGGAGGGCCCAAGGTAAAGCTGCTCTGCTCACCCCACTGACTCACAGCCCATAGAGATCCCAGCTGCAGCAGCAGGCAATTTGCTCACTGTGCTGGGGGGGGGGCAAAGTGTGGGGCCTAATGTGACAACATTGGTCACATTGGCTAAAGGCCGGCCCTGCCAATATGTGCATAGGCATAGAAACTTGGGAAACTGCCTTATACCAAGTCAGACCATTGATCCATCCAGCTCAGTATGTTCATCAGAGAATGGCAGTGGGTCTCCAGAGTTTCAGATTCTTGGTTTTCTGCCCCAGGAATGCTGGCGATTAAACTTGGGACCTTCTGCATGCAAAGCATGCTGAGCTTCACTCGTGTGTCCTTTTATACATGCATTCATTGTCTATGAGAAGAGCTCTGACTGTATGAATAGATCTACAATGACTTATCCAAGGTCATTCAAGGAGGTTTACAGCTATAGCTTTATAACCACCCTGGAAATCCACTTGTCACAGGGAAGGGCAGTGTATAGATCTTTTAAATAAAATGGAAATTTTAAAACAGGTCTCCCCAGCCCTTGTCCAATATAGTCTAGTGTCCCTCTATAATTAGTAGTAGTTACCCCATTTTGTGATACTGTGACACTCTATGCATTCCCTCACCAGAAGTAGACAATGGTCTATAGTAGGAGTAGGGAAACGTGAGAGTTGTGATGATGCGATGCAGGTAACTACTTCTAGACTTGTGGACCTTGGTTGTGGTCCTAGACTCTGGTCCAGTTTAAATTGACTTGAAATGGTAGAAATCATATTTAAACGGGGCTATCGTGAAACAGCTGAGAGGCTAGATCCAATTTGAAAAAAGTAAGATAGGTTCTGCAATGAAGGATGATATCATGTTCCATGCAAGCAATCCAGAACACTGGAATGAACACCTCATGGTCTGGAATACAGGGCAGTCCTTTAAAACAAGAGATGGTAATTGCTCAGAACGTGTTGCTCATATTCTGGACTGCAGGGGTAGCGATACACTGAAAAGATGAGTTGACAAAAATGAGTGGCCTAGGAAGTAAAATGATTACTGGGCTGGGGCACCTCCTTTATGAAGAAAGACTGCAGTGTTTGGGGCCCTTCAGTTTAGAAAAAAAGCGCCTGAGGGGGGACTTGATTGAGACATACAAAATTATGCATGGGATGGATAGAGTCAATAGAGGGCCTTAAGTTAGAAGTAGGCTACCTCCGAATGCCAGGTGCCAGGGAGTGACGACAGGATGCAGGCATCTTGTTGTCTCGTGTGCATTCTGAGGCATCTGGTGGGCCACTGTGAGATACAGGAAGCTGGACTAGATGGGCCTTTGGCCTGATCCAGCAGGGCTCTTCTTATTTTCTTATGACTAGAGGAGTAAGTGGCAGCAGCCTATGGGCTCATCCATCGGCCATAGGACTAAAGACCCCTGGGAAGTTTGCCTCCCAGAAGGAATACAACAGCACGGGAACACACACACACACACACACCAGCAAGCCAAAACTCTGTCAGCTGCAGGAAGCTCCATTCACCTTCCCTCCCTGCTTGAAAAGAACTCTTCCAGCTGCCTGTTGCCCAGGGATGGGAGAAGCTCATAGAAGCACTAGACTAGAGGGGGCACTAGACTATGACCCCTGCCATCGGACAGAGGACTAAAGGACACCTATTATTTTGAATTTCAATGTAAGCCACTTCGGAGGTGATTTTGGTTCCAAAGTAGGGCATAAATATGAAAATAATAAACAAAATAGCAGACAAACTCAGTATTATTGTACATACAAATCAGAAGGGAGTATCTGCTTTTGTGAGTATCTGAATCATCCTTTGGGTAATAGATCACGAGCCTGACTTAAATAAGCTGTGAAGTTGTGAGTCTTCAGATATATTGTTCAATGGCACCTGCCAAAAAAAACTGAATAAATTCTAACTTAATGACATGCCACGACTTCCTACCAGGAGGAACTCCAACAAAAAAATGAGATTGCCTTGAATGCACCCCAGCCATTATTGGATTGGAAAGGCTGTATATACCATGTTGAATTGTGTCGCTATGGGAGAAGACAGAGGAATACAGTCATAAAGCTGTTGTGTGTTCACCAGAATTCCAGCGAAATTCAGTTCCAGGAAAGGATAAGTTTAATGTAGTAAGAAATGTCGGCAGCTGCAACTGTACAATGTTTCAACATGTTAAGTGGAGGCATGTGTAAAGTCACACCACAGTGAAGATTCTTGGATCAAGGAAGGCCACCCGAGCATTGCTGCGGAACTCTGTCTGGAAGGGCTAGTTCTGAGTTGTTCAGCCAACATACCATTTCCTTAATAATAATGTGGTTGGTTCTTGCAGGACTCAGGAAGAATTACATTATTTCCAGCTCCATGTTAACAGAGAAGGAATTAGGGAAGAATAATGGTTGCAAATTTATAGAAATGTTTTTGCATTTTTTCCTTCATCATGGTGTAAAAAGGCCTTGCACATCAAGGCCTTTTGCCATTCCTTGTGTTCCATACTGTGGTCAGCATTTTTTTTTTCTTTTTTTGCATTTTCAGTTGGGCAGTGCAGTTGCCAAGTAATATATTGAGTTGGGCTGCAGTCTTAGACCACTTACTACTTTGACAGAATAAATGGTTTGAAGTTTGTGTTCCAAAGAACTTAAACGACCTGTGGATCGAGAGTTCTTTAAGTTGAAAGGAGCATAAAAAGCGTATTGTGGAAATAAGAACATAAGAAAAGCCTCGCTGGATCAGGCTAAGGGCCCATCTAGTGCTTCCTGTATCTCACAGAGGCCCACTAGGTGCCTCAGGAATAATAATATTTTTATTTTATTTTATTATACAGGTGCATTCCATCCATCCTTCAAGGAGTTTAGGTTTAGTGTATATAGCGCTCTACACATCACTTTATATCTTCACAACAATTCTGTGCGATAGAGACCAAGGAGTCACCCAGGGAGTTTTGTGTCCAAATCCAGCTGTTTGTCTACTGCAACATGTTAGCGGACAATTCTGAGCAGTGGCATAGCAAAAGTGGTGCAGGGGGTAGCAATTGCACCGGACAACAAGCTTTAGGAGATGATCCAGCAGCTAAAACTGCACATCTGTATCCCCACTTTAATAATCTAAATAGCATTTGACTTTGTTCCCTTCCCCACTGAACGGTTAATTGGCAATATTCAGATTGTTATTGAGATTGAGGATGTGTACTGTAGATTTGGATCAAGGCAATGGAAGGTTCCATAGGCACTCTTTTGCCTTGATTCCAGTCTTGTTTTGTTTTCCATAGACTCCTATGACTTTGGTGCAAGGCTCATTCACCATGTGGATTAACCATCTGCTTCCAATAACTGAGAATACATATCCAATACTAATGAACACTTTCTGTGTGCTTGCACGTCTCTGAAATGCTTGAGGCAACTGGGTGTTTTTTTCCCCCTCTTGAACAGAAAAAGTCGCAACAGCTGTGGGATGCACAAGGACAGCCGAGCTTGTCTCTTGCTACATTTCTGGCAGCAAACTTCTAAGAGCAAAGCAACTTTCCAAGCTGCCTAATAACCCTAAGCCTGTTAAGTGTAACTTCTGTGGCAACAGAAAAATAGCTCCTTTAAAATTATTTAACTGGATTACATAGTACCTGAACACCTGTGCTCATTCTCAGGCCCCCAAACTCATACAGCTGAGAGAAGTAACATTAGTAAAAGTAAAATAAACCCAATTTTATGCATGTCCACTCAGATATCCTTACTCTCAGGAAAGTATGTATAGGATTGCAGCTTTAAGCACACTATACACACTTACCTGGGAGTAAGTCCCATTGAACCCAATAAGGCTGAGTAGGTATATATATATATATATATAGGATGGAAAACTGCTAGAGTTTGATAAACTAGCATTACATAGCCTTTTTGCAGCCCGATTCATGCAGATTTACTCTGAAGTAAGCACAATTGTATTTAAACATACTTACTCCCAAGTAAGGAAGCATTGGATTGCCGCTTTAGTCCATGTATCTTTGATGGTTCACATCAGGTGAAGAAGAAGAAATCCAAGATTTCCAGACACTTTTCCAGAATATATCCCAGAAAGTTAAACTCTTTTTAGATGAACCATTTCTAGAAAAAGAAAAAGAAATGGACTTTAACAGTATTTGTATATGCCTTCTCTTGTATGCAAAATTCCACGAAGGTTGTTACATAGTTCATTGCATTTTCCAAACTGTGGATTTTTCAAGAGTGTTTAAAGCAACTTGTTTCATGCTGTGCGCCATCTTGAAAGTGTATCATGAGTACTGAGTTGGCATAACAGTTGTGTGAAGAAAGCAGAGGCGACGCCATGGCTGGTAAACATGTTGCACACCTTCTGTGATGCCTTTTGAGGAACAAATCTTTGATTTGCACGGTATTTCATTTTCTTGGCACAATGGGAAATGTGACAAGTCTCCTCACACACCAGCACCGTATTCCATCTGGCATGATCAAAAGCTCTGGCACTGGTAACCTCATATGTCTCAAATGTATGTGATGAATTTATGAACAGTATTATAAATGTAATTACTGCAGTGGCCTGGCCACTGGTCATGGTTTGCTACTGCCGTAAAGCACACTGTGCCACTAGAGAATGAGTTCTGGCTGCAGTGCAGCAGGCCCTTAAGTTAGGGCCATTCGCGTAGCAACCAATTACCATAGATATGCAGCTATAAGATGAGAAAGGTTTGCAAATAAATGAGCTGTAAATTGCTCCTCATCTTAACTCAGTGTCAGTGGGGGGGGGGTGTAAGGGCAGTTCAGGGGTGTCAGCTGTCTATTGATTGTCTGCAAAGTGTCTGCAGGACCTTCTTATGCTTGCAGGCAGTTCCCAAGCTTTAAATTAAACGTGGAGCTGTTCTTTGACCTTCATTGTTTATATTGGTCAGAGCTCGTAGCTAGCTCTTCTGAGCATACTGTTACCTCCTTGAAACCTTATAAGCCTTTATTGTTCATTGCAGTGTATTGCAGCAGTGGTAAGCTGCAGGTTTTTTTATGCAGGGTAAAACCTGTTTTGTTTTTCCTGCAGTTTGAATCTCCTCCCCCCGCCCCAAAAAAAAATCAATTTGATGCTATGCTTGGTTCTGTTCCTTAAGTTGCTATATTGTGGTATGTTTCCTGCACTGGTTTATTTCTGCAGTTTATTTCTGATGGGTTTTCTACAGCACCTCAAAGCTTTCTGAAGTTGCTGTGCTGTGGTGTGGTTTTTTTTCTGCAATGTAAACCTGTTCTATTTTTCTTGAAGTTTGAATCTTCTTTTCACATCAATTCAATGCCATCTGTCATTATTGGGGGGCATGTTTTATGCTCCTCTTCACAAGTGCCATTTCCTTCACTCTCCTCTCACTGTAGTGATTGGCTCCTTACCTTCTCAGCATGGGAGAAATGAAGGGTGGGTAAAATCAGAAAAAAAGTTCTAGTCAGACACACACACCCCTAGGTTTTACCCCTGACTTATCCAAGGATCATAGAAAATTCCATGATTTTTGGAATTTTCAAAACCTGCTCTTGACTTATCTGTGAGATCGACCTATACTCAAGTATATATGGTAGTGATTCTTTGAGCTTTGTAGGCAATTGAGTCAGATAGAAAAGTTTATAACTGGAGTGTTCCATGTCTCTGCACCTCATCACACTTTATTTATGTGTTCATTATAAACTATAAGTAACACATATAAAATCTATTCACATAAAATGAATTTAAGGGTCAATAAACACTAATATGGTACATAATAAAAACAAGAATTTGTTGCATGTATATATGGGATGAAGCTTTTTCACAAGTTGAACTAAACTTAGGGCACAATCCTAAGCAGCACCGGACTGGTGAGGCCGACAGGTCAGCGCCATATCCAGCGCTGCTTAGGAGAGACTGGAGCCCCCCCCCCCGGCAAGGGAGCATTCTCTCCCTTACCGTAGAGGAGGCTCCAGCCTCCCCTATGTGCTCCTCGAATCGGCGCCCGCTAAAGAGTGGGTGCAGATTCAAGGAGACCGCGCGGCCTGAATCAGGGCCACGCAGCCTCGCTGACAGGCTTAGGATGTGGCTGTACGGCCACTGCCCAGGTCCTGTCCAAGTCCCACCCCCCGCCTCCCTCCCTCCCACCAATCCCTGTGCCACTTCCACACGGAGCCTCCCTTGTGCCAACCGGCTTCAGTCAATGCAATAAAGGCTCAGCGCAGGCGCAGCAGGACCAGCACTGCCTGCAGCACCAGTCCTGATGCTCTGGCACCGATGCGGGAGTGCCGATCGGCGCTATCGGGTCAACGCTAGGGTCGTCGTGCTAATGCTATGACGTAGCGTCGGCGTGACAAGCAGTGCAGAATTGCACTGTCACTTGGTGCCTGTGGATTCTCACACAAAGAAATAGAAAATACGCATTAAATACACTCCCTTTGTCCTTTGTATTCCTTTTCACCAACAGGACTTGGTTGTCTTTGAACCATGAGTTTCCCATCAAAATCATTCTGTGACAAAGCAACTCAGGTAGTGTGTGAAAGAGGGACTCCACCCAGTGGTGGAATTCAGCCAGTTCTCACCAGTTCTGCAGAACTGGTTGCTAATTTATACAAAAAGTAGTGCTCTAGTAAGAAGCAGTACAAAGAAAGGAGGACATAGAACCGGTTGTTAATTTATTTGAATCCCACCACTGACTTTACCCCATGTCAGGGGGATCATCAAAAATTGAACAGTGTAACAAGCCCTGAACTAACCAGTTTTCCTCATAAACTAGAGCAGTGTTTCTCAAACTGGGTCGGGACCCATGTGGTGGGTCGCAACCTGATTTCAGGTGGGTCATGGAAGGCTGGGAGCAGCCATCTTGGAAGCTGCGAATCTTACTCTTGCTATATTCCGGTTTGAATTTTCAAGTGAGAGTTTTTTTAAAAAAATTGTTTTTAGTTTGATGCTTTTACATAACATTTTGTCCTAATCTTGCTTTCTGTCAGGATATTTCATGATTGTGCTACTGCTGCAGTCCAAGAATGCCAGTTTGCATTTCAGGAGCGTCATTTAGGCCACAATTACGTCTCTTCCAGTGGGTCCTGACACGAAAGCCATTCAAAAAGAGGGTGCCAGTCTTAAAAGTTTGAGAAGCACTGGATCAGAGAGCTTTTCAACCTACTGTCATGGATTGCATCTACAATCACAGCAAGGGCAGGAGTACAGTGGCACCAACATATACACCATAACACCATGCTTACAATGTTTGTCTTTACAGAAAAATGCTGTATTGGGGAAGAGGTTCTCCCCATGACACTAGGTGCCTGGTATCCATCATTGTGTGTCCTCTTTGACTGTAGTGTTTGTCAATGTGTGCAAATGCTACTAGCATAGTGGGCGATAGAGGGGCTCAATAGTGCATCATGGCAGGATGGGGCTTTCCAGCGCACTTATGCTGCCCTCCAGATTCCTTCGGGAACACCTGAAGAAGGCTTGTGAAGAAGACTTTTGAATGCATCAAAAGTCTCTTCAAGCTCAGAGAAGGATAGGTTTGGTTCCCTGTACAGCAAGCATAAAACCTGTCAATTGGTGGTTCCTGGTATAAAAACCAAGTGCCTGTTCTGCCTTTGTCCAGCCAACAGAGCAAAGTGTTCTGCTGGGAGTTCTTCAAGCATAAGCTTCTTGTTCATTCAGGCTCCAGCGATGATGTCATGGAGTTTCATTGATATCCAACATTGAATACCCAAAGTTTGTGTGATGGGAGTTCCCTTGTGTAAAACCTTGAATTAAAAATCCTTATTTCCTTAAAATAAGTGGTGGGTTTGCTGAAATATAGATAAATCATCTGCCTGTTAATACATAAATGGTAGGATTATTTCTTCCTCTCAACAGTCTTTGCTTTAATGCCCAAAGAGATAATTGTTCTTTTATTGTAGTTTTGGTTTTGAAAATGTAGTTGGAGAAAGAATACAAGCTCTATGTGGCCTCTAGTGGACAACCTGTGGAACTGTAGACATCTTTGTTTAACCTACAAGCAATCATTTTCAAACTGGCATTCAGTTGTGGTTGCAGACACTTCCTGTAGTCCTTAGCGGATGTAGTTCTTACATGAAAATCAGATAATCTTTTTTGTTCATGTTTGCTCTGCATGATGATAATGACATGTGGCTTCTGGACATGTACTTTATCCATGATTTATTCTTCATGCTGTAGCCCAATTCTAGGCTGCACCAAAGGAAACTAACCATCACTTCCACCATCAGCAGCAACTACCCTCTGTTGCAGGTATTGCTCTCCTTTCTGGGACTGGGAAGGAAGGCACAGATCTGTAGGCATGACTTTAACAGTCCTGGGAAAAGCTTGAAATAACCATAATGTGTACCTGCGGATCACCCCAGAATATTGCACCCCATTCATGTGATCTCAGGATATTTTCTTTTGCTATAAGGGGAGAAAAAATTAAAGGCACAGAGTCATGATGGATATCACAATGGGGTGGGGAGGTCCAGGGAGTGACGAACTATCTTCAGCTCTAGAATATAATCAGCAGGCAATGCCAACCCGCTCTTAAGTGATGAAGAAATAAGTGTAATGGGGTTGCCTTGCTCCAGTTTTTCTTAGAACCTCCACAATCCATGGATTCTACCCACTGGAGCATCCTTTGAAACCAGGCATTTTTTTTCAGTGCTTAATTTTTCTTATATAATGTCGCAATGGCTGATACTGAAGATCGATTTGGGTCTGCAAGCCTTTGAAATGCAGCTCTCCATGGTCTCTGCCCTCTTCTCCAGTTGGCCAACCTTAGTTGCTGTCCCAACCTGGAGTTAAGGTGGCACAAGTCACTTCTGCCAGCCCAGGAGTGTTGCAAAGCATGTTTGCAGCACTCCTGGGCCAACACAATTTACTTGAGCCTGCCTAACTCCAGGTTAGGATTGCACCCTTAATCCTCTGCAACTTCTCTTAACAACTTATACTTATTTTCATTGGCCTGCGGACAGATGGCAAGCATAAATAAAGAGGCAGAAACATCTGGAGATTGTTGGCTGCCATTATTTCATTAAAAAAACATGGGTTAGAGCAGCATTCAACCAGTGTGCCACAACACATTGGTGTGCCATAATTGAATGGTCTTCAGGTGTGCCATGGGAATTTGGGAGAATCTACATTTATTAGTAGAGCCAATGGGAGATGTGAGTCCCCCATGAGCAGCATGATGTGACATGTCAATTGTAAAAAAAAACAAAAAACCTGATGGTGTGTCTTGATAATTTTCGCACTTTGTCAGTGTGCCATGAGATGAAGAAGGCTGAAAATTGCTGGGTTAAAGGCTTGTCCTGTTTTTTGGTTTTGAATGGATTGCAAAAACACTCCCCAAAAAAGTAATTGCCAGCACAGACTATCCAGCTCAGATTCAAGAGAAACCCATCGCTTACTTTATATTCATTACTAGCGTTTTGTGACCCGGCGTTGCCCGGGGGCAGAAATCATCCCCAGGCTCTATTGGGAGGAGGAATGAGTGTGTTCTGCAGTGCACCCCCACCTCTGGGGGCGTATGGGGGGCCCTACCCCCACAGTATATCTGTCCAGATCGTAAAGAAGGAGCGCACCACGTGTGGTGCACATCGTTCCAGGCGTTCCAGAGGAATGGTGGAACATACACACAAATATGCAAACCTCCCTCAAAAGCATGACATAGTGAGATCCATATATAGACATATAGAACCCGTCCCTGAAATAAAACAGTATTGATGACCTGGAACCCACAATGCACACTATCACTGTGAAATGAATGAGGAAACAGGGACAGCATCAACTAAGAGAGCAACATGAAGGTCCCACTTACTGTCTGCAGGTCCAGCCCTCACGTATGAGAAACAGGCAGAGGTGGCCTGTGAGCTGGCCCCTCTCAGATCCGACTGGCTGCTGGAACTCTGTGGATCCTGCTCTTTCCTCCCTGGCCCACTCAGGCCACGCAGGCGAAGCACTTTACATTAGTTTCACTTTCTGTTCTGCTCAGTTTCAGCTGAGCTGCTGCAGAATCGTCTGTGACCACAGGGTGGCAGCAGACCTGTAGCCCCATGCAATCCCCTTGGTTCCTGACGATTCGGCCCCCTCCCTGAAAAACGGGGGGCTGTAGGGGGGTCTGACCCGCGCAGTGATTCCTTCCAGGCTGCAAGGAACGTGTGTGCCAAGTTTCGTGGCCGTGGGTCAAGGCACGGAGACGTGTATAAGGAACATACATACATACATACCCACATACACACACACAAACGTCCATTTTTATATATATAGATATGAAGAGCGTACAATGTGTTGATTGTTCCATCTGCCATTTTCATTGCATTTCAAGTGCCATGAAAAGGAGGACAAAGAAAGGATAAACATTAACAGCCCCCAATGTTGGTGTTATCAAAATTATATTTAAGAATACTGGGGGGAGAGAAAGGCGTCCCGAAGAGCCACTTTAATCTCTTGATTTATCCTGAAATCTCTTTTGGGATGCTGCTTCAGTGCAGAGCTTACAGAGAAGTGCCTGTCTTGTCCACCATCCTAGCCAGAAGTCCTAGAATAGGGGAAGTCAGAGGTTCCCAATCTGTGCGTTGCAACACCCTAGGATGTCATGAAGCACTCACTGGGGCATCATGAGATACTCGCTGCCCTGCAGGGACGTTGCAACACAACCCTGCAAGTAGCAGCAGGAGGCTTGGCATGGCAGGCAGTGCTCTCATGCTCCCATTCATGGCATTTAGAAAAGACTTCAGCCTCCCCAAAGTCTCTTACTGCTGTTTGTTGGGTCACTGCAGGCCTCCAAACCTGGAAGTGAGTTGCGGTGATGTCATCCCATGATGCGAAACTCATCATCACCATTCACTTCCAGGTTTCGAGTGATGGGCCAGGTACATTTGGGAAGCTCTGGGCTACGTTACTGTCCAGAGCAGTGGTTCTCAAACTTTTTAGCATCGGGACCCACTTTTCCCACAGGGACGATCACAGGGACGATCTGTCCAGGACCCACTGGAAGTGATATCACAGCCATAAGTGCCATCAATGTGACTCCAGAGCCTGTTGCTTTCCTGAGGATGCAGCAATCAGTTGGGTTATTATTCAACCGTTTTCCAATAGCAGAGTGAATCAGAAAGAAAAACACCTATTTACAACCTTGACACAAGCAAAACAACCACACAGCCCTCCCCCTTTCCAGCATCCCATCTTCCCATATTTTCAATATGGCTGCCGTACGTGCTTCGCAACCCACCTGAAATTGGCTCGTGACCTAGTCCTGACCACAGTTTCGGAAGCCAGTATTCTAGAAATAACATGAGAAAAGTAGCCAGATGTAATAAAGGACAAAGCTACTGCAATGTTAAGCCATGTAGAAGATGGGATTTTGGAAGCACTGTGACATGGGAAGCTCTAGCTTCCTTCAATAACTGTTCAAGTTGTAGGAGCCCTGTTCTCTGTTGATTCTGATCATCCAACATACAGTACTATAATTTGGTGCTCTAAAGGCTGAGGTTGTGCTGGTTCTGCAGAATTAGAGGCATGAAACTGGTGAGATTATATCTGTGTAGGACTAACTAATAAAAGACATTATGCAAACTTCTGAGATACACAGAATTATTTTCTGGGCAAAATGAGTGTAAATTCCACCAGGTGGGTGCTACAAAAATTACTATGATTGCTCTTGTTGATAGCTATAGTAACAAAAGAAGGCATGTGTACATGACCTGACGATTCACCTCATGTACTGTATAAACAAGCTAAATCCATCCTGTTCTCTCCCCTTCCAATAGACATCAAGAAGGTGAGATTCCACTCCAAATTATCCTGTGAGATGGACCAAGAAGCAGGGCTTAGAATATGGTAATGCAATGCAAAAAGGGAGATGCCAACATATTTTCTAGACCAGTGGATTTGTGACTTTAAAAAATCACAGTGATATTGACATGTAAAGAAACAACTTGCAGGCAGTTCATAAATTACCAGCAGTGTCCCAATGGCTCCCATGCTGCTTCTGGAACTGTTTGATGGGAGCAAATAATATATTTAGTTCCAACACCAGCATTGTCCTAGCCTAGATCTGGCAACACTGGCATGGGGCATAATCATATCACTGGGTGTGAAACTTAATGCCAGAGAGTTTCATCACCTCTTTAGTGAAATGTATCATTGAGGAAAAACTGGAAAGTCACTAAGGAAGGAATAACATCAGTGGATTATTGTGTGCCGTGTGTGTCCCTGTATTTGATGAAGGAATGCTTTTCAGGTCATCACCGGGATGGAGAATGAAAAGCAAATATTAATTCTCTGGGCTGGCAAAAGGTCAGAGAGAGACCTTAATGCTACAAAAGCACAGCGACCTTTGCCTTTCTATAATCAAACACACAGATGTCATGTGTGTAATGAAACACGCTCTGAAAGCATAAAGAAGTATTCTATAATGTATGTTTTCCCATTTTTCTCCTGTGTTGGTAGGAGTTTGGAAATATTACCATCATTAACCGTACAAACATAATATTGACAGATGAAATCAAAATTGACAGTATATGCATTCAAAAGCAGGGCACAATCCTAACCAACTCTCCAGCACTGACATAGCTGTGCCGACGGGGCATGTGCTGCAACCTGCAGTTGGGGGTCCGTCATGGAGGCCTCCTCAAGGTAAGGGAATGTTACCTTGGAGCTGCATTGCCTTTATCACGGTGTTGGAAAGTTGGCTAGGATTGCGCCCATATACACACAGTTCCCCTAAAACATTTTTGTACCTGTGGGGCTAGAGAAGCATCTGGAGATCTCCTTGGAGTAAGGGAACATCAGCAGAGGTCCGGCAGCCCCAACTGATTGGACGCAGCACCAAGGAGGCCTGTGTCAGCCTCTGTGGCCTCAGAGAGGGTCCAGGATTTGGCAGCAGACTCTGCCTCCATCCATGCCCCCCTCACAGTCCCACTCCTCCCCCTGGGCTGCCCTCCCTCTGCCCAGTTCAGTCCTCCTCCCTTCCTTCCCCTTACCCCAGGAAGCCTCACCGCTGGCCAGTGGTAATACTTACTGCTGGCTGCTCCAGTGATGAGTCTTCCCTGCACTGAGGCCCAGGCCTGAGGTCCACTTATACCGCCAGCGCCGGAGTGCCTTATGGCACATGACACCGAGCACTGGCGGTATAAGTTGGGGTCTATAGGATTGGGCCCTGAATGAACCAAATACTTGAGCCGCTCTACCTTAGCGCTACAGAAGTGAAGGGAGGTCATCCTGCAAGTGTGCAATGATCCCTGTCTTTTCCTTATTTCTCAGAGGGGAGGCTGGGAGTGGTGCGGTCACTGCATTGCTGAGGGTTGTGCACCTGGCACTCCTTGCAGCTGGGAAGTTGAACAGCTGAGGGGCTTTCACTGCAGGGCTGCAGCTCCATAGTTCCTCTTCTCACAGAAGATGGAGGCAGGTTTCCTTGACCTCTGCTTGTCTGACATGCCCAGAGCACTTCAGTCACACTGTGGCTAAACCACCTTTCTTTTCAATGAAAAAGGAGTTGTGGGACAGATAGAGGAGGAGGAGGAGATAGAGGTGCTCAGAGCAGATATGCACAAGTTCCAGCTTAGTGACCCCAAGGGCATCCAAGAGCCCATGGACCCTTGCCTGGGCTCCTTCAAATTTTGTGAATTAAAACTCTTTGAGTGTAAATACAATGTACACTGTTATAAGTTTCTAAGAGCACAATGCTAACCTGGAGTTAGGCCGGCATAAACTAAGCCAGCAAAGTTTGGCCAGCACGAGAGACACCATAAAGTATGTTTGGACCACTCTTAGAGTCAGAGAGGGCAGCATACAGATGTGCATCATCCTCCCTGAGAGCGGTCTAAACCCACTTTATGGTGTCCCTAGTGCTGGCCAAACTTTGCTGGCCTAACTAGTGCTGGCCTAACTCCAGGGTAGGATTGTGCTCTAAACCAGTGTTATTCAAACTGTGGGTTGGGACCCACTTGGTGGCTCTCGACCTGATTTCAGGTGGGTCACGGAAAGCTGGGAGTAGCCATCTTGGAAAGTGCAGACCTTACTCCTGTTAGATTCCTTTTGTGAGTGTTATCAGTTTGAATTTTCAAGGGAACATTTTTTTAAAATTTTGTTTTTAGTTCAGTGCTTTTACATCAATTTTTGTCCTAATCTTGCTTTCTGTCAGGAATGGTTCGTGGTTGTACAATTGCTGCAGTCCAAGAATGCCAATTTGCATTTCAAGAGTGTCATTTTATTGTGTTACAATGACAGCACTTCCTGCTTAATGCTGTCACTTCCTGCCACATCACTTCCAGGATAATGACATCACTTCCGGTGGGTCCCGTCATGAGTGCCATTCTAAAAAGTGGGTCCCTGTCTAAAAAGTTTGAATACCATTGCTCTGAACAGTACATATGCAGCTATTTTCCTGTGCGTACATGCATGTGATAAGACTGGGCTAATTTTAGTTTCTTGTATTTTGCCACATGCATGTGGATTCTTTTACCATAAGTACATTCTTACAGGCAATCTGTGTACTCAGAAATACATAGTGCTGTCTTCTTGGGACTGTATGACTTGACAATAAAATTCTCATGAATTTTGGCATGTCATAAAAAGACATGTCAGGGAGAAGTCATGTTTAGTTCTTGACTACCTGATGTGCCAATTTTCCGCTGGACATTTGCTTGGCTGCTTACATGTGAGACCATTAAGGCATGTGGTCCCCAATGTACATTCTGAACCAGCACAATCCTAGGGAGGCTTTGAATGTGTAAATCTGTCCTCGATGTGTGAAGTGGCCCTGGGGGTCTCTTCAAGATGCTCATTCTCTTATACAATGGCTGTTCAGTGAAGAGACATGTAGGGAGAAACCCACTTCAAAATTCTAAAAAATGCTACATTAAGGAATGGGGGGGAAAAGGAACCTGCTGCAAACGTACTTGGAAGGCTCAGTAATCATTAAGGGCACAATCCTAACCAACATTCCAGCACCGGGGTAAGGGCAATGCAGGTTCGAGGTAAGGGGAAAAAAAGAAGGAGAAAAAAACATTCCCTTACTTTAAGGAGGCCCCCATGATTGCCCCCCAGCTACAGGATGCAGCACAAGCCCCATTGGCACAGCTATGTCAGTGCTGAGAAGTTGCTTACGATTGTGCCCTATGCAGCGGCATCATGCAGCTGGAATGCTGGGCGGGAGCAACGGGTGAGCGGCAGCCCCGCGGGGGCGGGGAAGATGGTGAAACGGGCCGGAACACAATGGGCGGACTGCCGCTCACCCGTTCCTCCCGCCCAGCGTTCCGGCTGCATGAAGCCGCTGTCCCTATGTCTTGGTAAAAAAAAAAATGGTAAGAAAGCAGGTAAAATGTTTTTGGTTTGGTTGTAAAGTTGAAATTTGCCTAGAACTGGCCCCCTTAATAGCCTAATGTGCTGCTATTTCTCTGTCCTGAAGCTATTGCTGTGGATTAAGCATCGCATCCCCCTGGGGTACCATTACAGCTGCTGCACTTAAAGCCTTGTGCCTGGGCTGCTTGAATATGGGCCGCAGCAGGAGAGCTGTGACTTGCACTTGATGGCGCTTTAGTTTCTCCAAGTCCCGCTGCTCTCCGTCCATAAAACTGCAAGCTGTGTAATAGACAATGTTTTCCACTTGGCCTCCTGGAAGGCAAGAAAGGTTTTTGGATTGCTGTTGGGTCATGGTCAGACAACTAATCCCATGGTGCTGGCTTTCCTCTGTTTTCAGCTGCTAAATCATATTCTGAGAAGCAGAAGAATAAATCTTTAACAAGTCTCATCAAGTGCAATGACTTCAGCCTTGTGAAGGAGTTGAGAACATTTACCGCTGCCACACAGGCTTCAGAAATAAGAAGGGAAAAAGCTAAATTAAAGACACAGTCCTAATGCTTTTTCATAGCATTTGGTCTTGGGTGTCAGTATTTAAGGCACGTTACCATTGGCCTGAGTGCCCTTTCTGTGCATTTGGACTACAGGTAGAAGATACGTATCTTCCGGAAGTTTGTCTAGAAGACAGACTGCCCCTAAAGACAGAATGCTCTTTCCAGCCCTGCGCTTTCACTTGTATGCCAGAGGTGTTTCTGACACCCCAGGCTGAAAGCCTCTGCCTGTTTGCCTTTAAGGGGTGGGGGAGGGTGGAAGGCCGTGACACGATCCCCAGGATTGCACTGCTGCCTGGGGCAACAGGGATTGTGATGGCCTTACCTGTTGCAGCGCCGGGCTCCTGGAGCTGCAATTGCCTTACCTCTCACAGGCTCCTGGGGGCGCTGGGAGTCCTGCGGAAGCCTCCGTGGGACTCCCCAAACAGCAAAACGAATTTAAAAAAACAATTGCCACCCGGTTTTGTAATCGCAACCCGGAAGTGGGCTGTGATCGCTTTTTTAATTCTTTCTGCTGTTTGGGGAGCCCTGCAGAGGCCACCGCAGGGCTCCCTGCACCCCCAGGAGCCTGTGACAGGTAAGGCAATAGCAGCCCCTGTCACCCCAGGCAGTGACACAATCCTGGGGATTTCACCCCACCCTTGCACACACTTACAGCAGTGCAAATTCTCCCAGAGAGTGTGAAAACCTCTGCTCGTATGCAAAAGCATCACAACCGTTAGAGACTGTGCCTGCACAAAAGTTCTGATGTGGCCACCCACGGCTCAGCCATCCCTGACTCCAATGTTCTGAAGTCAGGGACCCAATGACTTTATAAGGAATTGCCAAAGACAAATTACATAAGCAGCTGACTTTCTTAAGTCACATCAAAATCAGTTAAAAAATAAAAAAATAAGTGCAGTTCCACAAGTCAAGAAAATCTGCCCATAGTATACACATATATTCACCTCAAGTGGTATCTCAAATAGCTCTTCTTTCTTATTTTAAAAAAAACCACAAACACCCACAGTTACTATCTCAAAGGTTGCCAAAAGAAAATTCTCCATCTCCAAACCTTCTTTGGCAAAAGTCAGCAACCCAAAGTGTATAAGAAAATTCTTTGAAATGAGCAGTATTTGTTTAAAATAAACATATTGGTTGGCCCCTAGAGGTGATAATGCCAGCAGAATAAGTGAGGAGAGAATAGCAAGCAGTCACTACAGCTCCACACTGTAGTATCTCCACTTTTGGCCATCCTCCCATCAGTTGCACTGATTGCAAGTCATCCTTGGGCAAGAAATGTACGTAGTGTGAGGAAGATGCTTTGATGAATGAAGCGCTTCGTATGCTACAGTACAAGCAATACATCGATGTTTAATAATTCAAGCAGTAGCTGGGAGCCAAGCAAAGCTCTAGCTGGAAACTCTCTTTTTCATAAAAGTAATGGATTATATTGTACTGTTTTAAGGTTATACACAGAGTTTTTGTGTAGGCTCCACTTGTATATAAGGGTGCATGTTGGATTTTGGCTTGGATTTTTGTTGCATCTTGGCGGTACTTGCTCTCTTCTTTTCTTTTTAATGGATAAAATGCTGGTCACAAGTTCAGGGTCATAAGAGAAAATGACAGAGTTGTTATGCAAGAGATGCTCTTGCAGTGGCATTGCTGGTCTGCACACCACGTCTTTGCTGCGGGCTGATTCCCATGTTGTTTTTCCTTGCACGTATTCTTCAAAAACGTCTAAGAAAGCAATCAGAATATGGGGACAGGCTGCAATAAGTGGGAGCAGTCGAAGTGGACATCTGAAAAAAGAGCCTAGCTTATGGACCATTTGTCTTTCAAACCCAGAGATATCTGGTTTGACAGTCAGCAGCAGCTCTCCACAGGCCTTCTTAGCCTTCTTCTTGAAGATCCTTTAAATAGAGGTGCCCACATGTGCAAAGCATATCCTCTGCCACTGAAAGCTAGCCCTTTCCCCATGTTCTGCAGACTGCACGTTACAAAGCCTTGTTTTTTTCAGCCTCAGGACATAAGAACATAAGAAGAGCCCTACTGGATCAAGCCAAGGGCCCATCTAATACAGCTTCCTGTATCTGACAGTGGCCCACCAGGAGTCTCAGGGAGCCCAGGAGACAACAAGATGCTTGCATCCTGTTGCCACTCCTTTGCACTTGGCATTCTGAAGTAATGTCATAACCATATGCCATACCCCTGGCCATAAGTCATAAGCCATATCCCTGGCCATAACCCAGGGGTACTGCACATACACAGCATATACCTGGTCCCAAATTCAACCCATAGCATCTCCAGGCAGCAAGACTGAGAATCAAGACCTTAGAGCAGTGGTTCCCAAACTGGTGGGTCGTGACCCGCTAAAGTAACTGGAAACTGGCCATTTCCCCTTCAAGATGGTGGCCCAGAAATTAGTTTCCCGTGGCACCACAGCAGTCTCGCCATAGGGCATTTCAATTTATCTGAGGGGTTGCGCTGGCCTCTGGGAGGGTTCTGGAGTTTCACAGCCCCTGTGTGAGCCTCCCCACAGCTGCATTGGACCCCTGTGCAGCTGTAGGGAGTCTTGGTCCCTGCAGTGTCACAATTGCGGAGGTGCCGTCAGGGCAGCTGCTCCACCCCCAACCCCACAAACACCACTGTCCCAAAGTCCAAGTAGGACTTTGGGCACCTCTGCCTTAGAGAATTCCTACCTGTCAGATAGCCCTGGGCTAGGTGGACCAATGGCCTAACTCACAAACCAACCTCAAGAGGGCCTTACACTGCTGGAACTTGTGTTCTGGCAGCGTAAGTTCCCTTACGGCATAGCAGTCGCAAAGCACAACATGCTATACTGCACAGCATGACTACTGCAAGTGGCGAGCTGTCAGGTCCACACTCCAGTGGACAGGGAAGGAGCCCTGGTGCCGGTACGTCAGTATGGGGGGGGGCATAAGAACATAAGAAGAGCCCCACTGGATCAGGCCAAAGGCCCATCTAGTCCAGCTTCCTGTATGCCTAAGGCTCACCAGGTGCCTAAGGGAGTTCAGTAGACAATAAGATGCTTGCATCCTGTTGCCACTCCCTTGCACCTGGCATTCTGAAGCAGCCTACTATTAATGTAAGGAGGTTGCCCAACCCATCATGGCCCACGATGGACTTTTCCTCCGGAAATCCGTCCAGTCCATGGTGGACAGAACAGTGCAGGGGGGAAGCTGATCAAGGCCAGGAAGGTATCAAGCGGATCAAAGCCAGAAAGGTATCAGTGGATCAAGTGAACCAATGCCAGGAAGATATCAGTGGCAGCGCTGCTGCTGCTACTACTATCCTACCCTCCCTCCCAGCCTCGATCCGCCTTCTAAGGTGTACTCGGATTTGTGCCAGCTATAAAGCTGGCACAGGTCTGAATAGACCCAGTGGAGTGACAAGGACTTACCTTGTCCCCAGAACGCCTGAGACTCCCCTGTGGGATGCAACATGCACCCGATTGGCACAGCTGCATCACCACTGGGGGAGTTAAGCAGCCTTGGGCTGTCCATGAGGACTGGCCTCCCTTTCCTATATTCCTGTGTTTAAACGAACAATTTTACCCATCAAGATGTCACTCAGAGCAATTTAGAGAAGATCCTAACTTGCGATTGTGATACGTTATTCACCATTTCCAGCGGCTCCCCATATACATTTGTCAAATGTGAGTAGAGAAAAATAGCAAGAGAAATGATCCTCAAACTCATTCGTTAGGAGATCAAGGAAGTGCCAGTTCAGAACCATAACAGTTGGTCGCTTTTAGCACTCATATGATTCTTTCAGGTAGAAAATTGTGCCAAGAGTGTTGCCATGTGGCCACATTAGGATAGGGAAGTGCTGTGTTGTATTGACCAAGTTCCTTCACCTTGAAGGTCGCCGCTTTCCTGTCATTTCCTTTCAGCATCATTGATTTGACTACGTGGTTGACTTTCTTGTGCACCTCATTAAGATGAGTCATTGTTTTGCGAGTTTCCAAAGGAGTCGGAGGCCGGGGCCCTTTCATGGCATCATTGCATGATTTACCCGAGCCGTGCAGCTAGTGGTAAGAGAGATGGTTTACAGAAGGATCCAGCTGTGAGTTTTCATTTCTTCGAGGACAGGAGGCGGGACTAGCAAAACCAACCCCAACCCAAGCAGGCATTGATCAGACCAGAAATGATGTTGAGCACAGTCCACAAGCAGCCTGGTGGAAATATTAGCTGGCAGAGATAACCAAGAGGAAATGCTCAGTGGCAGAAAGAAACCATCTGTCAGATTCTGAGCAGTCCTTTTCAATAAACAGAACATGAAGTCAGGAAGCTCTCTTGTTTCAAGGAACCCTGGCGCCTTAGGATATTTGTACACAAAGTAAGTTTACATCTTCTAGTAATTACGTGTTTATTAGTACGATAGCTCGTGCCGTTTGAAGCACTCCGTTTTGAGAGAAAGGAAGTCTGTGCTTATCTACCTTGCCCTTCCTTACTTTAGAGGCACACGTGAGTCTTGTGATTGAACTTATCTTGGTGTTGCTGATTCAGACAATTTGCAAACAAGCTGTCAGACTGCTGGCAGTTCATGTTTTGATTATCTCTTTTAAGGGCCACCTTCTTACATGGGGGGAAAAAAAGATTTTAGAACTGCTTGTACTGCTGATCAGAAATGCGTGGTGTGTATGTTAAACAGGGTGTTGTTAAGAGGTCGTATTCCAGTCTGCATGAATGTGAGCTAGAGAGCATAAAGGTGTGGGGCTGGATGCTTTCTTCTTTAGCCAGGAATGAATAGGGGCAAAGTACATATAGCAAAAGATGTCCTACAACCCAGTCCTATGCATGTCCACTGAAAAGTAAGTCCAATTGTGTTCAGTAGGATTTACTCCCACAAAACAGAGTATAGGATCATAGCCTTAGTGTTTTGCCTGATGTGTATTCCTGTTTATGTATTCTTTTTTTAATACCTATCGATAGATGGATAAATCTTTTTTATATTTTCTTATAAATCATTTAATAACAAATCCAAAAAGAGGCAGTTATTATCATGCACATAATAACATTGTAAAAGATCATCAGCTCAAAATTCTACCCATGGGGGTGTTCCAAAAAATTATCACTAATAATTATTAGGTTGGGTTGGGTTGGGTTGGGTTGGGTTGGGTTGGTGTGTGTGTGTGTGTGTGTGTGTGTTTTAAGATTATGTACATCCAGTCTCCTGAAGCCCTGATGGTTAGTTTATTTTTTTTAAAAAAATCCTTCCTTTTAAACAAGGTTTTCAGGGCAGCTGATCTTGCATTTAGCAACACAGTGCCAACTGTAAACCAAAGCTATGAAGTGAACTCTGAGCTGTGTTCCACTTCATTCAATCATTCTTGGTGTGCTCAGTCTACCTTATTCTGCTTAATGGCTTGGGCTGGCGGTGATTCGAGCAAGTGGAAGATGCATGTGGCTGCTTCATGGAAGTCCCTAGAAATTAAAGCTTGGCATCATACAGTGCCAGTACAGTTTGTGCAGCAATGCCATTTTTGTTGCTATAGTTTTAACTTGTGCTGCTGTCTGCTTTCAGCCAAGTGGAAGCAGTAGCTGTAAACTCTTTTTTTTTCTTAAGCAAAAAACAAAAACCCACACATTCAACATTATGGCCCAATATGGATGACAGAACATTGTAGCATGTGTGGGAAAATGGCTGCGGTCCAACGTCTGGAATCATTTATCTTCTGGTAGAGTTTGGAAGATGACTGTTCTATGCATTTTACAGAACTCCCTGCTGATTGATGTCATTTACTTTGGGAGGGGGTGTGCTCTGTTATTGATGATGTGCAGTAGTGGAGGGGAAGGGGAGTCCCACACCATTGGTACTTTTTAACTATCCAATAGCAGTATCTAGTAGTAGTAGTAGTAGATAGTAGTAGTAGCCACCACATCAGTGGGAGTTAGATTTTGTCCAGACTCCTTTACGCCTTGTACTTTTTGAGCTGTTGGCACATTTCTGTGATTTGCCTGACCATCACAGAGCTTTATCTGATTGCTTCTTAACCTTAAAACATATAATTATCCTAATGTTTCAGCTTGAGGAGCTGGTGAGCCAATGGCCAAGATTTTTTGTTGTTATCTTTTCTACTGAAAGAGCTTCCCTAGGATTGGTATGAGTCGAAAGAGAAAGAAAAATGAAGGAAATGGTTGTGTGAATGCAATGCGTGTTGTGTGCACTCAACCCAAAGGGTTATGGGGCAGGATTTTTGCCTTAACTATATTCAGCATGCAAAGATTTAGAAGAGGTTGTATCATTTATTGTATAAATCCCGCAAAATGTATTGTATATCATTTATTTTGAATATACAGTATATTATGTATATCATTTATTGTATAAATCCCGCAAAATTTGGTTGTGCTACATGTCCTGTATGAGGGACTTAAAATTTTATTTTTATATTTTATTTTGAAGAATTCATACCCCACCTTTCCCATGCCGAAGCAAATGTCCAAGGCAGCTAGACTAGGGAAGGCTAGTCTAAACCACCATTTTTTCAATGGAGTTTTTACAAATATACAGTATTCACCGAATCCTCAGTCCCAGATATAGCCTTCACAGTGTGGTTCTCTCCTCTGGCCATGTGACATGAAGCTTCAGCAGGTGATCATAAGTCCAGCCTGGACAGGTCCTCAAGGTTGGACTCCGTTCTTTACCGGCTGGCCTTCTCACAGCACTGGCTAATCAGCTCCATAGTGACTCTGTTCTGCCACAGCAGGTCCTGCAGCTTGTCACACCCTTGCATTCTATCTCCCATCCAAAAATAGGCCACAGATTCAACAGAAATAGTTGAAGCTTTGTGTATGGCTTTTAAACAATTTGCTTTGCTCTGCCTTTCCGATGTTGACAATCTTAGGGCACAATCCTAACCACCTTTCCAGCACCGGGTCAAGGGCAATGCAGCTCCAAAAAAAGGGAACAAACATTTCCTTATTTTGAGGAGGCCTCCATGACTACTATTCCAATGTAGGATGCAGCACATGCCCCATTGGCACAGCTCTGTCAGTGCTGGAAAGTTGGTTAGGATTGTGCCCTTAGAGGCTGATTGGTTCTACCTTAAGGGAGATAAAGGAACGAGGCTAGTGCCGTTTTCTTCATGTTGCTGTCAGCCTGCCTTTGACAGTGCAGTCACTGAAATAATTTGTTCCCTTTTCAAAGGCCTCTCACTTGACTGCCCCTGTTATACGCTGAAGGTGATATTTTCTCTGCAGTAGCTTTTTCCTTGGAGCCTAACTTTGACGTCACTGGAATCAGATGGCTGTATTTTCCAGCGATGAATGAATAGGCTCTATGTGATATATGCACGTGTGTTCTGCTAATTAAACTAGTTCCTTCTGTACTCAAAGACAAAAGGTTGAACTTTTCAGTTTTAACTCATCAGAAAGCCACAAGATAGACACTATAGGGCAGGTTAGCAAGGCAGAAATGTAGGGGCAGGTAGAATAATGGAGCATTCCCTCACTCCCCCACCCCCAGGTGATTATTGATTAGCTTTCTATTATGGTGCTACTTCCATACAGTCCTGCTATCGTCCACACACCAGCTCATTTTGTAAGGTAAGTCTTTAATATTTCTATCAATGAGGCTGACTTGGTCTGGGCTGCAAAAGGGACTGGCTAAGCAGTGATAAACCCAGGTGTTCAGACTCCAACATTTGAACCACTAGGCATACCACCATTCTTGGAAATAGCAAAAGTAAGAAACAAAAATATCCTTCTGTACTCAGAATCAGCATACACATATTTTTAAAACAGTTTGCTCCTTCAAGAAAATACTCTTGACCATGGTATGCTGTTCACCATTCACATATACCTGCTCTTGAAAGAGAAAGCTACAACGATTATTACAACTACAGGCATGCCCCAGTATCCGCTGGGGTTCTGTTCCAGACCCCACCCTAAATACCTGAAACCATGGATACTGGGAATGCAGTTTTAAAGATAGGGGGACATCAGTGGTTTTGCTGCAACAAGGTTAAAAAAGAGATTTGTTTAATGTTCCCCTATCTTACTTGGAATTCCAGTATCCACGGTATCTGTGGATAACTGAATCCATGTTTTTGAAACAGGCAAACACTGTTTCAAGCAGAATATTTTAATGTGCTTGGAAATATGTTAATGTGCTTGGAAAAAATCCATATGTTAGCATTATCTAAATGTTACAGTCTTATGTAATCTTCCATTTAATCACTTCAGGTATGAAATATAGAGCTATGGCAAAGCCATCTCATAAAGTGTGTTTATACAGGTCTTGTAGCAAAAGTGCACAAATGTTTTTATTGTACTTTTATGGCTCCCCTTAAATTGTAAAATTATTCCATGAAAGGAATGACCATTTGACCCTATGAAATGTTGAATAAATTTGCTGCAGTTAGCGCTGTTTATTGTATAATAAAAATATAAGCTAAGTAGTGAATATGTTTGCAAAGGGTCATGTACTTTGGGTATTTTCAGGGGTCTCAATCCAGTGCCAATGAGCTATGTTCAGAAACTGAACTCCACATTCAAATATCTTCTGGCAGGCACAGTGGACAGGAATCATTCATCCAGCCACTTACCTGAGCATCTTGGATTGCTATCTAAGGGTGGCCTCAGGCCAGTCACTATCTCTCAGATTCATGTACCCCATAGGGTTACTGTGAGAACAAAAAGAGAGAAGGAGCACCCTGTGCTTTTTGGAGGAAGGGCAGTATAGAAATGTGAAAAATAAATGAGGACCCTCCAATACTACTACTACTACTA
>JAJKFI010000030.1:6645150-6702216 GCA_029204185.1 Lerista edwardsae
TACTACTACTACTACTACTACTACTACTACTACTACTACTACTACTGAAACCTGTAAGCCAGTTGTTTTCAAACTGGGGCACCAGCCTGGAGCCCTGCCTGTTTCCCCTTAAGGGGTGGGGAAATGGCAGTGATGTGATTGCTATGATCACGTTGCTTCTGGGGCTGGGGGGACTTACCAATGCCTTCCCCAGCGTCTAGTAGGGTTGGGGAGCTCTGCAGGGATCTTCATCCCTGTGCGTTTGAAGAGTGAAAATCCTCTGGTGACTCAGTTTCGTGATTGCAATCAGAAAGTGGGTCATGATCTTTTTTTAACTTTTTGAACGCACTGGGAGCCCTACAGAAGGGTCCACACCGGTAAGTCCCCCCAGCCCCAATCTGTGCCCAGAAGCAAAGCGATCATAGTGTCGTTGCCCTTCCCCCGCCCCTGCAAGCACTTACAGTGGTTCTCGAACTCCCGGAGAGTTTGAGAACCACTGCTGTAAGCCTTAGCGCTAGATGCATGAGCATGAGCAGGCATGATCCCTATTCAGAGAAACACAGAATGCTGGCGGGGTGTGTGTGAGAATGAACCTGCTAAGCCCCATCTTGTGTTGGCAAGACCCTCCCCCAACCCACATGCGCAGCACATGCAGTGACATACCACTGTACCCAGAGCATCTCCTCCCCCCAGCCACCACAATCAAAAGAGGGCTATACTTGAAATAAAATTGTGCATTTCATGTCCTTCAACATTTTATAGGTAAAGCAGGGATACCTGTGTATTTGTGGCACATTTTCATATGAAAGGTCACTTATTAAAGCATCTGACGCTTGGGCTGCAGTGCCACTTGCGAGTTTCAATAGTTGCCACAGGGTGCAGTTTTTGGCAGGAAAGTAGCTTTTAAGTAACGAGTTAAATAGTACGGTCACAATTTATTTTAAAGAAGTAAACTTCAGTGCCAAAATTGCACAGCAATAAAATGACGTGTGCCATTTTGCCCTAAGGCTAGGCCTTCTGAGCATTCTACTTATTTGAGCACTGAGAGAAATGCAGAACATGCCTTTAAACTTGCTTTTCATTTTTTATCGTCTCATTTGGAATTATGTTCCAATAACATAGTGCTAAGAGGTGTGAGTTCTTTGGACTGAGTGGATTCATCCTCATATGCCAAGAATGAGATTCACAGCCCAATCCTATCCTGTGCACGCACGCAGCAATGTAGCAGGGCTGCAGGCGATCCCGACACTTCCAGGCCCCCATCACCTCCCTTCCCCAACCCATTCTGCCTTTGTGCTGCTCATTGCAGGTCTTAGCTGATCCAGCGCACTCTGCTCCTTCTGCCTGTGCTGGCGGGCTGGTGCTGACCTCTATTCCAATGCCGGCAACTCCTGGACTGTTGCAAAGTAGTTTATAGCACTTTCTTGACAGCTAGCAGTGGTGCAGCAGCCCATGCAATGCAGAGGACGGCTGTCAGTCATTTAAAGATGCACATTAAAAATGGGCCAAGTCTGTAGAAAGTGAAAGCAAAAAGATTGTCAAAGAGGGAGCTGTTCTTAATTCTAAGGGGAGGGTATTCCACAATTGTGGGGCCACCAGCGAGAAGGCCCTGTTTCTGACCGCCATCCTCTCTTCACCTCCCCTGGTGGCGGCACAGTCAGAAGGCCCCCGCCAAGATGACCTAAGAGTATGGGTAGGATATTGTATGGAAGGAGGCGGTCTCTCAAATACCCCAGACCCGAGCCATAAAGGGCTATAAAAGTCAAAACTAGCACTTTGAATTGGGTCTGGAAGCAAACTGGCAGCCAGTGTAGCCGCTGAAGCAACAGCCTGACTGAGTCGAACCAACTGAGTCAATTGACCCTTGCAGTTTGTGCATAGATGATAGCTTGAATCAAGTTTGCAATCCTAACCTGGAGTTAGGCTAGCACAGATGTGCGCCATTCCCCCTGACTCCGAGAATGGTCCAAACGTGCTTTACGGTGGCCCTTTATGATGTATTTTAATTGTTTTTAACTTTGATTTTGTAATGCCGCCTTGAGTGCCTTCGGGCGGAAAGGCGGGATAAAAATTTAATAAATAAAATAAATAAATAAACCAGACTTTGCTGGCCTCACTGTTGCTGGCCTAACTCCAGGTTAGGATTGCGCTCTAAGTGAACGCCACGAATGCTTCCATCTGTCAAACCCAGATTTCCAGCTGTATGCTCTCATGGGAATTTCACCAGGACCCATCCTGTGGCTGTCAAATATTAACCAACTCTTATAGGAAAGCTAAACATGGATGAGCATGAAGGCCAAGGAAATGTTCCACTGCTGGAAGTGGATTTTTATGGCAAGCCTGGAGAACAGTTCTTTGGAGCATTGCCTGTGCTAGTTCTTCTTGGAGAAAAGGAATAAGTCAGTCTACCTTCTTTTATATTTTTTTAAAAAAATATTATTTAAATATTAAATATTATTTAAAAAACCCAAGTCAGGACTTTGTGGAAATATTTTGGCATTCTCTCTCAGTAGTCTCAGCCAGCAGCTGTTCACTGTAATGCTTCTTTGAGCTTTTTGGCAAGCCTCACAGAACCAAAGCTTTTGTAGGTTTGTAAGTTATAGGTGAGATCAGCAAGACCAGCCTGTAAAATGCAGAATAAGTTCCCCTTACTCTACAGCTCTTACTCTAATAGGCTCACAGTGCCTATAATCTCTGAACCAGTTACACTAGAGCAGTGGTCGCAAACTCTCCAGAAGTGTTGGAATCACTGTAAGTTTTTGCTGGGGAAGGGGAAAGACAGCAACACAATCCCCAGGATTGCGCCACTACCAGGGAAGAAGGGGGCTTTTCTTACCTTCCTGGTGGAAGTGCAGGCCTCCTGGGGGGGGGGTGTACCAGGAGCCCCGAAGATACCTCTGCAGGGCTCTTCAAGCCTTAGCAAACATAAAAATCGTGATCCTACCTCCAGTTTTCAATAGCAAAACTGATCACATTTTACACCCATTCTATGGCTGGGGGAGTCCTGTGGGAGGGGGATCCCTACAAACCCCACAATCCGGGAGATTGCATTGCTGCATTTTCCTCATCCCCGCCAAGGCTTACGTGGCTCCCAACTCACTCGGAGGTGTTTGGGAACCACCGATCTACGGTATAGGAGTGCACACTGTTTAAGGATCAGAACCTTAAAGCTGCAGTCCAGAAGTCAATGTATTACTTGCACATGAACTGGTTTTGTGGTACTCATTTCAATCCATTTAACAGCACAATCCTAGACATCTACAGTACTCAGAATTAAATGCCATTGAGTTTAATGGGACTTAGTCCTTGGAAAATACATATAGTCTTGTATCCTAAGACTGCAGTCCTACACACATTTTCCTAGGAGTAAGTCCCACTGAATTTAATGAGACATGCATAGGGATCGCTCTGTAAATCAGTGTCAGTGCACGTACTGTACAGTATGCTGCTCAGTGGTTTGTTTTGTTCATAATTCACGTGATCTGAGCTGTTGTGTTCCAACAAGTCCGTGCTACAAGAAAACTTGAGTTTTTCATTATACAGCCAGCTTCCGTTGTTGACCCAATACATATCAAGTTAATCACCTCTTAGTTCTGTTGAAAGCAGTAGGACGAAGAATTAGTCACATAACAGCTAGTCTGTTCCGTTTGTTTAGCTAGCCAGACCAGGGATTTTGTATTTGTTTGTCACTTCAACTTATCCCTTTCAACTCTATGAACTAAAGTGGAAACAGTGACACAGAAACTCTGTGCAAACACAAATTCTGTGTACAAATGAACACAAGAAGTGAGATGGGGACGGTATGTGTTGGCCGTGTCCTTCATGTGCTTGTGTTCAAACTATTATCCGCCCAGGAGCCTACCTGCATACACCCAAGGACAAAAAACCTCCTGTTAACAGTCTTTGTTTTAGCAGGTCACGAGTCACATAGAGAGAGCTTATTTGTGTTGGGGTGTATGCACATATGTAGCCTCCAGTCAGAGGCATACCTAGAGAGGGATCACAGCACTAGGTTTTGCAAGTAGCCACTCCCCCTTCTCTTCCCAGTGGCTAGAGCACAATGGAGGCTACGTTGGCTCCAAATGGTTCCACAGAGGAGGGGAGCAGCTGCTTGCAAAACTTAGTGCTGTGATTCCCCTGTAAGTACGCCTCTGCCTCCTGTGCAAATATCTGGATGCACTGGGCTCAGAGGGCAATGAACAGTTGTATTCCATGCATGCATTTCTACCAAAAATGGATGTTTTGCATTTGCACATTTGCATGAGGTTATAAACTTTGAGGGCTTCTTTATCCTGGCTTTTTGATAAAGGGTCAGGAAGGAGAGGTCAGCTGTCCCAAATACGAATGTACTATTTACTTGGTCAGACCATTGGTCCTCCTAAGTCAGCATTCTCTACACTGTGATAGGCAGTGGCTCTTTGGGGTTTTGGACAGGTCTTTTCAAGCTCCACCTTGAGATGCCAGGAATTGAACCTGGGACCTTAGGCATGCAAAACATGGGCTGCAGCCCCAACCAGCTAAAGTCTCTGGTTTGGCCCTCTTGCCTGGATAAGATGTTATGCTGCGCTTTATGTGTGCAATCACACTCAAAAAGCAGTGCAGGAATCTTTCACAGGAAATAGGCCCATAGGGGCTGAAGGGGTCCAGCCTTCCCACAAGCCTACTTGCAGCTGTTCTGCTGGCAATTGCTCAGGAGAATGCGAGGTATAGTTTTGTCAAATATATTATCTGCTGAGAGTAAGAGTTCTTCTCCCAGAGTGGGATCCGAAAAGCGATTTCAGTGCCCAGGTGAATTTTTGACATCTTTCTATTTGACATGCAGGTACCTCCCCCTGCCATGTTATAAAACTGATTTTGAACCTTGCCGTAGTTTCCAACATCATTTGCCAAGTGATGGCAGGAGGGGGAATGCTCTCCAAGAATCACAAAGCTGGGCTCATCTTGGCTAGATTTGATTAGCTGTGATGCCCTTCAGATCTTGGTCCCTGTTTTTCTTAAATAACATTTAAGCACTGACATGTTTTACATTGCTGGGAAACCACAACTTCCATTGTCTCACGAGTGAATGTCATTTCAAAGCTCACCTGCTTTGCTGAAACACCACTGAGGGCACAATCCTAACCTGGAGTTAGGCACGCACAGCTTGACTGGCACAAGGGCCACCATAAAGCGTATTTGGACCACTCTCGGAGTCAGGGGGGATGGCGCACATGTGTGCGCTGGCCAAACTTTGCTTGCCAACTGTGCTGGCCAAACTCCAGGTTAGGATTGTGCTTTCAAAGACGTTAATATATATGTAGTGAATTATTAATAAAAAAAAATAGTGATTTAGGCCTTGGTTCTAAGTGCACTTCAGGCTGACAAGCCACAAAGCCTAATTTCCAGTAAGAAATGCAACAGACAACCAAACCAAATGAGTTTTGTCTACAATCTTATTAAAAACTCTTGCATATCATATAAGCATGGGAAAGTCTGTGTTCTTTTTCCAATAACATGTTTTTCCTTGAAGTCATACTGTATTGCAAACGTTCCTGCAGCATATGGGTACACTTGTACTAGCAATAGAAGACAGTACTTTCATAGGCAGTGCTGAAAAGGGAACTAATTGTTATCGGTCAATAGAAATGTAATCTGCTTCAGCATTCTGGCCCCTGATGTCCTTGCCTTGAAGAAATTGCTCCTTCTATTTAAGACAGTTAAGTAATTATTTTAATACTGGCATCTCCAATTTAAAAATGCATATGCCTGGCCACTGACATACTTACAGACACGTCTGATCTTTGGTATCTCGCTAGGGTGTCTTTCAGTTGTAATCTCATAGTGAAATTCGCCATCAGAGGTTTGGATTTAGGTTTGTGTTGCTATGCCTGGATTGAGGTTGACTGGGTGTTCTTGGACTACCACATAGATGAACCTTCCCCATTTCAGCATCCTTCCTTTTTTGTTCCATTCAACTCTACATTGTGAAGCAAAGTCCATTAGAGGTAATTCAGCTGAGGATTCGCTCCTCTGGAGCTCTTCTCTGCTGCACTTAGAAAGATAACGTGTGATACAGGCACTCCATACATAGGTTTGATTCCTGCTATATTCCTCTTACACCCTTTTCAAAGGCGGAGGATTGCATAAACAAGCCTGTGTATGTTTGGAGTACTTGGGTCACACATCACTCTGTATGTGCCATGGAGAGACATGCATATTCAGTTCTCACCGTGCGGAAGAAATCCTCAATGATGGTTTGAACTAGCTCTGGGTCTTCTAAGTTGTTCCTTCTCTCCTTTTCGTGGTTGCATGTCAAATGCCTTTGGACCTTTTTCTCCCCTTTATGTTGGCTGACTTGGTTGTCACTTGACAACTCCTATTCTGTCAACACAATAGATTGCTCGACCTGCCAACTCTTCTTTAGAGCGACTCCAGATTTTAGGGCTGGCACCCCTCCTTCTTTCTCTGACTTCTGAAGTTCCGTTGCTTTTGTTGTTTGCAGTTTCACCTTTATTTAGTTTTCTAAATAATGTAATTGGCAATTAAGGTTCTGGTTCGTGTAGCAAACTGGTTTGCTTTGATCTACAAATGTAAACCGGTATTTGCAAGTTCAAAGCAACGGCTGCACAACTCAAGTCACATACAAGCCAGTCAGCAACTTGTGAAAAAACTGAACGTATCATAATGCAAAGCCTTTAAACATGTGCAGAGTGCCTTTCCCTCACTGCAGGTTGCCCACACATATCTCAGCATGACAATTTATTCTTGACCACTCTCTTTTACTTTTAGTTAAGCACCATAATCCATTTAACACATTCCAAATGCTATAAAATAATATTTAGTAATTTGAAACATTCCTAATTGTTGAAAACAATACATGTTTACTGTGCTTTATAGGTCATTCGGGAGTTTGCCTCACAGAAGCAGGGTATCAACACCAGCTGATACCCTCTTCCTTGCTCATTTACCATAAGTAGCAGTAGGCCGCGAGCAAGCAGCCAAGGAGCAAAACCCGAAGCTATTATTTCCTGGGCAGGGGCCCTTTAAGGCCAGGAAGGCATGGAAGAGTAGTTGCTTCTGTTTCCCTGAATGTGCACCATAGAATTGTGAGGCTTTAGATCAGGCCTGGGCAGGCTTCAGGCTTCTATGATCCACCCTGTCATTTTACCAGAAACCCCAAAGTCCACCAACCAGAGCCCAGTGCAATTCCCACTATCCAGACTCTGTTCTCATGGATTCACTTATCAATAGTAAATCATGTCACACCATCTGCTGCCCATTCTCAGATGTCCTCAGCCATTTGCTATATCCATGGCCATCCCAAAGCTTTCCATGGACATCCTGAAGCTGTTTGCGGCACCCATTTTGAAGCTGTCTGCAGCCATTCTAAAGCCATTTACTACATCCACAGCCATTCTGAAGCTCTCTCCCATTGGAACCATTCTGAAGCTATTCACTATTCACATTCCTCACAAGGTTACCTACCCTTCTCCCTAATCTCACTGGTCCCATAAGATTAGGTTTACCAGATAAAAGCGGGGACAGAGTGCCTATACCTTTAACCGTTGTATAGACGAGGGGATTTGGGCAGGTGCAGCTTTTTAAACCCTTCCATGTTGATCTGCTCTTCCCTCTTCTATACAATGGTTTAAGGTAGGCACTCTGTTCCCAGTCTGTATCTGATAACCCTACATAAGATCAATGATTCAGTATCCACAGATTCAGTACCTGCCTTGTTTTTCAAGAACTTGCCCCAGTGGATAACAGAAATTGACTATAATGTCGTAAGGAAAGTAGACATACTGTTTGGATTAAGGAATGGAATGTCTCTGAGCATATGCTCAGTTCAGCACTTGTTTCAATGCCAGTAGGGAATTCACAATTCTTTCTTGCAAAAATCCACCCCTGGTTTTTCCCCAATCTTTTCTGTTCTAGCAAACTCACGATGTATAGGGGTTTGCTGTTCCGCTTATTCAGGGGTCTTCAAACTACGGCCCAGGGGCCAAATCCAGCCCACCACAAGATTTTATCCAGCCTGCAGCAACTTAAAATATTTAACACTTTTACTCATTAGATATCATTTCTCAGTTTAAACACGTGTCATTTCTTTGAAAATGTCACATTGCTGCAGTCCAAGAAAGCCAATTTGCATTTCAGGAGTGTCATTTTATTGTGTTACAATGGCAGCACTTCCTGCTTGATGCTGTTACTTCCTGTCACAACATCACTTCCAGGTTAATGGCATTACTTTCGGTGGGTCCCAACATGAGTGCCATTCTAAAAAGTGGGTCCCGGTCTAAAATGTTTGAATACCACTGCTCTAAAATATACAATGTGACCCTCATACTGAAAAGTCTGGAGACTCCTGTTCTTGTTAAACAATAGGGAATCAGGAACTCGACAGAACTATTGCAAATCACCCAGAGAATTCTGGCCACTGGATCATGGTCTATCTTCCTTCCCATCTCTGTAGTCTCTCCCCATGGTAGAGGTCAGGGCAATGCCTGTAGTATCACCATGATGGTGACACTAAATGGAAGGAGGGTATAATAGATGTCATAGTGAGAGGAATAAAGATAAAGGACAGTGAAACCACTAAATAACGCACTGCTTTACTGAAAGTCTGTAACGACAAGAATTCTTGAAGTAGATTTAATCTCCATGTTTTAAAAGCAAAAAACATACCATTAGCTGAATCACAAGAACTGATGTCAGGGGACAAAGCCTGCATTCATTCATTCCACTGTAGGCCTTGGCCATGGAATTATGAATCCCCCTATGAGAAATGTTCAGTATTTGATGTTTTGTTTTTGTGGATAGCGTTGGGAGGAAAAGGTTGTCTGAAGCAACTGTGAGGACTGGCATGTAAAGGCAAAGGCCCCGTGACAGACACTGTGGTTTTAGGAAACTGTTTATTCTGTGGGTGAATGTGGGGTGAAATCATGCTGCGAACTGTTTGGGTTGAAACAGGTCCACAACAACCTAGCCACAAGGTTGCGCACAACATCATGGCTCATTTTTCTTGCAGGTTTGTTTGTGTCTTACTGGAGCAAACGTGCTAATAAAATTTTCCTAGGCTTGTAAGGAAGCCTCTTCAGTCTCCACAAACCCTCCAATCTGGAAAGGCTGGCTGAATCCATTGCCTCTGTCGGCAGACTGGGAGAGGTGGTGAACTGGAGAGGGGCGGCCTGTGCTCACCTCCCACTTCCCCAACCCACTGCCTGCCTGGTGCCCCACTCTCCTCTTGCATGCTCAAGAGACAGGAGGCCTTACCTCCATGTGCAAAGCCTGCAGTTTCCCCCCTCCCCACTTCTTTTAAAATGTCTGGCAGAGCAGATGCTGGGAGCCGGGAAGTTCTGTTTCCAGCATTTCCTCTGCCCACCACTTCATAAGAAGCAGCGATGGAGCTGCAGGCTTTGCAGGAGAAGACTGAGTTCAGCATTGTTTATGAGGTGGATGCATGCTGGGGGTGTGCACACTAGCGAGCGGGAAACAGAATTTGCTAGAATTTTGCCATTATGAGGGGATCATTTAGTTACAGTCAGTCCTCTTTATCTGCAAACTTACTTTCTGCAAATTTGCTTATCTGCGTGGGGCAGAATTGCTACTTACCTCTTTATCTGCGCCTCTGTCTTCGTTATCCACTATGCAGAGACCTTCCAAAGGCTGCAGGGACCTTTAGAATGGCAGCTGCAACCAGTGCTGACTTCTTTAAAACGGCTGTCAGAAGCATCTGCTGACCACGTTTAAGGGGTTCTTGCTGGTCGCAGGTGCCATTCTGTAGATCCCTGCAGCCTCTGGAAGGTCTGCAGCATTCAGCAACCATTTGGCATTTCATGATGTGGGTGTCTGCTGGTTTCCTGAGGGTATCCGCTGGATTCTTCTGATGGCAAAAAAATGTACCCTGTTCAACCCCTTCCTCGCCCCCCTTATGGGCCTGTGAGGCTTCTGCTCTTCCCCCTCCCAACCAGAGGTTCTAAGCTGCTGTTACAGATAGAGCTGTCCTTGAATCCAGCAAGGAGCTGTCTCTGGGAGGCGCCTTACCAGGGCTCCTGGCCATCCAGCTGAGGCAAAACACCGCTCCAGTGAACCGGATCCCACCAAGAAGATCTGGGGGGGGGGGAAGCTGGGCCTGCACAGGCAAAATGGAGTCAGACCCCACCTACCTGGCCTTGCTCATGACACTAACCCCATCGATCCCTTAGAAATAATGGTTCATTATCTGCAAATTTGCTATCTGCTAGGATTTCCAGGAACCTAACTCTATTGGATAATGAGGACTGACTCTATTTGATTTTCTCTATAGACCACTTTGTGAACGTTTTTGTGAAAAAGTGGGGGTTTTGTTGTTGTTGTTGTTGTTGTTGTTGTAGGGGATAGAGAGTGATTGACCAGGGAAAGATAGCTGAAAATATGGACTGTCAGCATCCTATCCAAATTCTCTGCCCGCCACATAATGCAGCTACACCAACAGAACCTACCCTAATGCCCTGGAACTTCCCACCCTAGGCCTTTCACTTAGTAGGCGGACATCTGAGGCGTGTAACAGCAGGGGAAAGAGAGATGGAAGGGATTGGGATATCCGCACACACGAGTGCCGCCAATCCCTCCCTGCCCTCCACACCACTCAGCAGCATCCTCATTCCTCCCTCTCCTCACTCCATTCTGCCCCCACTGCCATCAGATTCACCTTTGCCGGTCTAGCAACAGTTCTCCTGCGCTGTCACCGGTTGCAGCAGAATGTGCAAAATGGCTGCCAGGGGCACACTGTGCATGCCCCCCCGGAGGCCATTTTGTAACAGCTGGACTCTGTTCCTCTGTCGTAAACTTCTTCAGGCACTGACTCAATCCTGGATAGGAGTGGGCCATGGCCCATGTTCATGATAAATACTAGAATAATTAGAACATTTGCTTCTGCTCCAATTGTGTTTCAGCCAGGTCTGCGGTTCTGCTCCCACTTTTTTCTAAATGCTCTGATGGGCCCCAGAGTTATTGTTGAAGCCTGAGAAATACAGAGAGCTCTTTCCCCAGCAGTGGCTTCAGTCCTTACATCAATGCCCCACTGAGACCCAGGCCTTGCCTGACCCTTTCCTCGCCGCTGGATCTTGACTCGCTCTCTCTCTTTATGTCTCTCTTCCTTCCTTGGAGAATCCCAGCTATCAGAGCTCTACATCACATGCCTCCTCCCTGACTTTGGAATGATCAAGGTGTGCTTCCAGAGGGAATGCACTGTTGGGGCAAGCAATCCATAAAAGCTTGGCTTCTGTCGTGCTTTTCCTGCATATCTGTAGTCTACGACGACTACTCAGAGTAGTACCTTACCTACAGAGTCTACTATTACTACTATTCATTACGACTCCAGGCAACTGTTCTGCTCCCATTTCCACCTTCTAGGGAAGCAAAATCAGCCAAAATTCAGATTAGATCAGATTTTTTTTTTTAATTAGGCTATCGATCCTTTGCCCTGCAGTCATCTCCCTTGGCATAGGAAATACTGTTTTAGAAAATACAGAGATTCCAGCATATTCCAAAGATAGTTGACTCAATTAAAGTGATTTGGCTGTTGATTATAGTTTTTATTTCTATTTTATTGACTGTTTTGCATTATAAAGCTTTTTTCAACTGAAAAGGGTAGTAGTTCACCAGTAAAGCACCTGCTTTGTAAATAGAAGATTTCAGGAAATTTAAGTGCCTTGCCAGTGTGCGGTTAGATGAAAAATGTGAGATGATAGTTTTGACCTTTAAGGCCCTTCACGACTTGGGTCCAAGCCATCTGAAGGATCACCTTCTACCATACAATTCAGCCTGTCCTCTTAGGTCATCTGAAGGGGCTCTCCTTCAAG
Organism: Lerista edwardsae; assembly: GCA_029204185.1. Lineage (NCBI taxonomy): Eukaryota > Metazoa > Chordata > Lepidosauria > Squamata > Scincidae > Lerista > Lerista edwardsae. The sequence continues at coordinate 6,656,952 of JAJKFI010000030.1, forward strand.
TGCCACCTCTGTAAACTGCCTTGAGCATTTGCTTTGGCATGGGAAAGTGGAATTTAAATTCTTCAAATAAATAAATAAATAAATTGAAAAGCACTGTTCTAGAGAGTCTTGGACAGAAAGAGTAGGCAATACTCGAGATAAATGGACCAGTGGCAGCTTCATATGTAGTTGCAGGCTGCTTGGAGTCATTAAACAGGCAGTCCAATATTAGTACTGGTACCGGGTGCAAGGGAGTGGCAACAGGATGCAAGCATCTTGTTGTCTCATGCCTCCCTGGGGCACCTGGTGGGCAGCTGTGAGATACAGGAAGCTGGACTAGATGGGCCTTTGGCCTGATCCAGTGGGGCTCTTCTTATGTTCTTATGTTTAGTATGTAGTATGTATATGTTTAGTTTATTATTTCTAGAAACTCATAATTACATTATTCTGCTGTTAAAGATTCAGAATTGCGTTTTGTTGTTACTTGCATGAAATGAAGTTTAGCAAATCCAGATTCTACAGAAAATATTGCTTTCCAGCACCAGATCTCTGGGTGGAGAAAATATTGTTGATAGAATGAATAGAAGAGGGAGTTTGTGAGAGGAAGGTGAAGAGAATTCTATCAAATAGAAATTCACCGAAAAGGAAATCTAAAGGTACAAAAAAAATGCTATTTATTTGGAAAAGTGCAAAGTGACATTCAAGCAGCAGATACTGTGCTAGACATATAGGCAAAAGCACTAGTAAAAACAAATGTGGAGCCAAACTCAAAAGTCTCATTCGTTTTAAAATAGAAATATCTAGTTTAGCACTAATTCACACACTTGAAAATTGGCCCTGACCAAGCGGCAAGTTCAGCATGCAGGAAAGTATCATTTTGGATGGTCAGATCAATTTTTAGCCAGTGATTAATCTGACATGTATTGGTGTGCTTGATATTACTAGCCTCCATTTTCAAAGGGCAAAACTCACTTTGCCAGCAAGAAACACAGCTTAAGATTTATATGTATTTCTTATCTATCACCATGACAACCAGCAATACACATAAATACTCCTTCCCTTTCCCCTATACTACTATTTGTGGTTCAATCAACCTTAAAATGCTGTTAAATCCTTTGAAGGGAACCAACCAGGCTGCTTGTCATTCCGTGGACTGCAAAACTGCCATGCTGATCAAATACTGCCAGACGAAGTTATATACACCCAGCTCTGGCAGATGACATCATTCATACCCTGTCTAGCTCTAATTGGCCCAGGGATGTGTAGTCATGGAAGCTTGATCTCCTTGGGATGATAGGCAGGATGGTTCTTCAGTGAGTTAAAGCTTCTCTCCTTTCTATTTATTCTACCTGGTAAAGAATACCAGAAGACTTGGCTGAAGCGGCCTGAGTCCAGTATCCATATAATTGGAGCCATCTTTGACCCACAGGGTCTGTTAGAAAACTGGGAACTAAAGCTGATGATTGCTGGGTTTGTGTTATTAACCAAGACCTGGCTGAAAGACCTGGCTTCGGGATGATAGTTAAAAGCACCTTGGCTCCAGGTCTCTCACAAGCCTGCAACTGATTAGCTTCTTACGTGCACAGACTGGTGTGCATTTTGGTTCATGCTGACACTTTCCATTCCTACTTCCAGATGTACCGAAGTTTGCAATCAAAACTGCCTGTCAGAAGAAGGGGGCCTGGCTGTTGTCAGTGGTGCATTTGGTCCAGTTTATGCAACTGTCCATTTTAACAATGTACTGAGTAGGAGGAATGTGAGAAATTTCAACATCGTGTTCAAGAATTTATTCCAGGAATGTTGCTGAGCTGAGTTTTTCGAGAGAGCTTACCTGTATTTCCCAATACCATTATCACCTGTAAGGAACTATCATGCCCGTTGCCTATAGGGTAGGACAGAATGCCTATACCTTGTAGGGAAGACATAATTTTGGCAGGCGCAGCTTTTTTTAAACCCATGTTGAGTTGCACTTGCCCAAATTCCCTCTTCTATTCAGTGATTAAAGATATAGACCCTCTGTCCCCATTTAAAACTGATAGCCTATATACACTCCCATGTCCACTGCCTCTAACCACCTTATAATAACATGAGTGATCTTGCTGTAAATCATTTCCTGGGGATTAACGGCCGTTGGTAGGTAAAGGGCCTGAGGCTGTACCTCAGGCTGTCAGGTCCTCATTAATCCTTAGATATGCACCCTGCTGCAGCCAGAATGAAGATGCTACAGCATGATGTTGCATCACTGAAAGGACATTTTGTGGAGAAAATCATTTTGTGGGTGACAGAAAGAACAGCAAACCCCGCTGCTTCCACTGCCAACAAAAATAGCAGGGAAAACCATCAAAAGGAACCAACAGCTACTGCTGCCACCAGTGAGAGGCAAGCCCTCCTCAAAAATGTTCAGAAAAATAATTGAACAGCCCCCTCCCCCTTTGTGGCCATCTGTGAACAGCAAAAATGCTGGTTTGAATCATCCCTCCGAGCTGGTGCGTAATGCAAGCTTGATTTAGATTCCAATCCTATGCATGTCTACTCAGAAGTAAGTCCCATTATAGTCAATGGGGCTTACTCCCAGATAAATGTGGATAGGATTGCAGCCTTAAGCATATAGTGATTTGAGTTTAGGTTTTTAACCCCCTGAAAGTCATTCTCAACATGGTAAGCACAATGTGCTTCTAAATCAGTACTGGAGTATTTGTGTCCTGGATTGATTGTGTTCTGATTGATGGACCTTGGTGTCCCTGGACATTTGCATCTGGGCTTAAAAAAAAAAATTTTTTTTTTGCATCCTAGTTATTTGCATCCCACTATTACATGGCAACAGATGAACCACTCAGTGGTGGCTTCTTGGTTATGGAATTCCCTCCCCTTGGAATTAAGAACAGGTCCCTTTCTGGCATTCTTCCATGGGATCTTAAGACTTTTTTGGTTTAAAAAAGCTGCAGCCCAACTAGACTGTAGTCTGTGGTCTTCTTCCACTTCCATTAGCATATCTCTGTAGACCAAAATGTGACTCCGCAAAAGTCTATTGTGAAGACAGGGAAGCTAAGCTTAATAGCAATAACTAGCCACGTGGTTTTTGCCTGCTAAACAGCAATGTGTAACATGAAAGGTTGCAGCAATGTCTGTTAAGCAAAGGGCCAAATTACGTATTACAGTATGCAGTTTACTGGCTTTGCCAGCTTGGACATTCTTAAATAGCAGTCACAGTGTTGGGACCATGCTGGAAGAAAGGGGAGGTTTAAATCATTTTCCTCTACTGCAGTCTTTATTCAGATCACCAAGCACCTGCAGCTGCTCTTGGCTCTGAAAAGGGAGCTGCCCTTGATGCCAATATGGTATGGTAACTGATGCCTACAGAAAACAAATGTAGGAAAAGTAGATGTTTTCCTTCAGTTCTGCTGCTTATGCAAATATTGTTTGGTGTTACTTGCCCATTAGTGTGCACTTTATGTACATTTGCCTTTCATTGTATGACACATAAATTAGTTGTCTCAGAACTGCAGCCTTAGTTGGGAAATCTGTTTAATGAGGATGTATCCAAGGGAACCAATTTAATCCTGCCTTTAAGAGAAATGATTGCAGCTTGATTAGAATGGTAGCTTTTCTCCTATGGGAGACCTTCATTAGATTTACTCTTGCTTAGAGTGCTTGTGTCTCAGTCCTGTTCAGACTTCTTGTGTGTGTGTTTTAACGTTGTTATTGCTTTGTTAGAACAGTACACAAAGGTTTTTCCTGACCAGAAAGCATTAACTGTTTTTCTGTTGTTGGACCAGAGTTTATTTAGATCTCTGGGTTCGCAACTCGTATGGGCTTGAAGGAATATTCAAAGAAGGGGTGCTTATGGATAGCATATATCAGTTTCTCCAACTATAGGTCAGGACCCAGTTGGTGGGTCATGACCTGATGTCAGGTGGGTTGCAGAAAACTGGAAGCAGCCATCTTGACCTTACTCTTGCTATATTCCTTTTGTAAGTGTTAAAAGTTTGAATTTTCAAGTGAGGGTTTTTTAAAATTTTGTTTTTAGTTCAGTGCCTTTGCATAATATTTTATCCTAATCTTGTTTTTTGTCAGGGATACCTCATGGTTGTGCAATTGCTGCAGTCCAAGCATGCCAGTTTGCATCCAGGAGTGTCATTTGATTACATCACAATGATGGCACTTCCTGCTCGATTATGTCTTTTCCGGCCATGACATCACTTCCAGTGGGTCATAAGTGCCATTCTAAAAAGTGCAAAAGGTTTGAGAACCACTGGCATACATTATTGCAACTTTTTCTCCCTTGGTTCTTATGCTACATTCCTAGAATATTCTGTCAATCCAAGAGCCCATAAAGGTGTTACTACAGTCTGTGCTACAGTAATGCTTCTCTTCTTGCTAACCACTTCCAATCAGCAGAAGATTGATATGAATGGTACAAAGGACCATCTCTCCCCCCCCCCCCGGTGCAAAACTTCCCATCCTCTGAGGTCTCCTGGTGAGGCCCTCTTGCGTGTCCCACTACTAGCAGAATTGTACAAATCAATGGTAAGGCCACATCTGGAATATTTGTACAGTTCTGGTCGCCGCACCTCAAAATGGACATAGTAGAGCTGGAAAAGGTGCAGAAGAGAGCGAAAAAAATGATTACGGGGCTGGGGCACCTCCCTTATGAAGAAAGACTGCAGCATTTGGGGCTCTTCAGTCTAGAAAAAAGGCACCTGAGGGAGGACATGATTGAGACATACAAAATTATGCATGGAAGGGATAGAGTCGTTAGAGGGATGTTCTTTTCCCTCTCTCAAAACACCAGAACCAGGGAGCATCCACTAAAATTGAGGGTTGGGAGAGTTAAAACAGATAAAAGGAAGTACTTTTTTATCCAGCAGGTAATTAATCTGTGGAACTCTTTGCCACAGGAGGTGGTGATGGCAACTGGTCTAGATGCCTTTAAGAGGGGTTTGGACGGATTTCTGGAAGAAAAGTCCATCGTGGGCTATAGGCAATGATGGATTGTGCAACCTCCTTACATTAGTAGTAGGCTACTTCAGAGTACCGGGTGCAAGGGGTGCAAGCATCTTGTTGTCTCATGTGCTCGCTGAGGCATCTGGTGGGCCGCTGTGAGATACAGGAAGCTGGACTAGATGGGTCTTTGGCCTGATCCAGCAGGGCTCTTCTTATGTTCTTATGTTGTTAATACCTTGGGGCCTCCTTTTTTGATGGGTAAAAGAGGGATAGAAATAGTTTAAAATAAATACAGTAAAATGAATAGGCTGCTATTTCTTGTATGCGATACAGTTGCCCTGTGACGCCTATCACAGATGGTTGGGCTACGCATATGTCCCAGGTATAGAGGCTCACCCTCCTGTTAGTTTGAAACCAAATAAAATAAGTACTGTTTAAGAAGGTGCTTGTCGTGTCATTTCAATTTGCAATAACAGATGTTTAAAAATTGCCAGTTTATTGGACTCGTGCTGCTACTGTTATGTTCTACAAAGGGTCTAAGGGCCGAGAAATTCTGCTTTGGAAGTTGTATTTATTCTAATCTTGTTTGAGCTTTAGCACTAATTGTCTAGCAGGATCTGAAATCATTTTAATGCATTATGTATTTGAAAATCTCATTATCAAGATTCAATAGAGCACACTCAATAATATATTGGAATGGTGCATGTGTTTAAATGTAACCTTTGAGATGTTTAATGCATTATACAATAATCCCAGAGATGGTTGTTCAAGTATCTATGTCTTTGGAATTCCATCTCCTGTCCTGCACTTCACTTTAACTGCTATGGAACCAACAATCTCTGGTGCCTCAACCGCAAAAGCGTAATCCTGTAGCAAGATGAATGGGACAGAACCACTTTGTTCAATTGGAGTGACCTGTTAACAAGCCCTGTCTCAGTGGTTCTCAAACGTTTTAGCTCTGAGACCCACTTTTTAGAATGACAATCTGTCTGCGACCCACCAGAAGGGATGTCGTGGTCCGACATTACTTCCAGAGCTGCTACTTTCCTGAGAACGCTGCTATAAATTGGGTTGTTTCTCAGCCATTTTCCAATAGCAAAGTGAATCAGAAAGGGGAAAAAAGCCTATTTACAACCTTGACACAAGCAAAACAATCACACATCCCTCCCCCTTTCCAACATCCCATCTTCTCATATTTTCAATATGACTGTTCTGTGTGCTTCGCAACTCACCTGAAATTGGCTCATGACCCACTGGCGGGTCCTGACCCACAGTTTGGGAACCACTGTAATAAAGAACAAGTTCATCAATGGGTACTAGTCATGATAGCTACATGCTGCCTCCAAATACTAGTTAAAAAGGAGCAACAGCAGGAGAAAAGTATGCCTTCTGGTTGATTTCATAGATGCATCTGGTTGACCTGTGTGAGAAACAGGATGCTGAACTAGATGGGCCTATGGCCTGACCCAGTTGGATTATTCTTATCCATGTACCACTCTCATTTCACCAGTGCAGCCGGTGATGCTAGAGGGACAGGACTGCCCTCCTCAGTCCTTAGATGCAGTGTAAGGGGCTACATGTCATCTCTACCCTCTGTGTGTGTGAAAAATCCCTTTACCCAATGAAATGACAGCACATGACCCAAGGACCTTGTTACTAGCGCTAAACTTTCATGGGGTGGGGCTCCCTCACAATGGTTTGGGCCCACTTGCGATTTCAGTTAAAACAGCTCCATTCACTACACCATTCCCAGGGCCAACCCATCCATGAGGCCAATGAAGCAGTCACTGCAGGCAGCAGATTGCAGGGTAGTGGTACTGCCTACTTGCTCCCACCACTCTTCCACTTCCTGTACTTGAAAATGAAAAGGGGGGCAGAGAGGAAGAGGAAATCTGGAAGGGAAGAGAGTGCTGAGCTGGAATACTGGAGAGTGAGTGGAGCAGAGGCTGGCACAACATTGGGTAAAAGGGGCAGCATTTGACATATTGCCTCTGGCTGGGTTAGGTCTGTCCACCCCATCCACCTTTATTAATTGTGCTAGCAATCAACAAGGCAATGACTTATTTTTCTGCAACTTTTTATACGGTACTAATTGGGGGACAGACACAAGGATATATTGGTACTAAAGAAATTACAGCACAATCCAACACTGCCCATTGCGCCAATGCTATGTCATAGCATCGGCTCAACATCATTAGCACTGATGCAGGGGCACCATGCAGCACCCCCGCGTCGATGCTAAGGCAATGAGACTGGCGCTGCAGGCAGCACCGGTCCCGTTGCACCCGTGCTGCTCCTCCCTTGCACCGGCTGAAGCCGGCTGTCGCAGGGGAGGCGCCATGTCTGAGCAAGGGAGGGAGAGGGCGGTTCTGGGTGGGTTGTGGATTCAGCAGGATTCAGGCCACATTATCTCCTCCGATCTGCGCCTGCTGTTTAGCAGGCACAGTTCCAAGGAATGCATAGGAGAGGCTGGCTCAATCGAAAAAGTCAAATATATCTTACAATCATATCATCTAGTAACAACCCACTTGGGTAGGCTCTATATTGAAGTCTGTTTGTGATCCATGCAGAGGTGTGTTGAATAAATTGTAGGTGTCTGGGCAACATCTCTGCTTGGATCCAAAGTAGGGACAATGTAACCCTCCCTAAACCACAAGAATGCTCACTGATGCACTTCCATGACAAAAATTGGAATATGAAAATGGTCCATCATGGATCTAGCTGTTGAAAGTTAAAACATTATCAATTCATTTATTCTGTGTGCCTGCATTGAACAAGAGACGTAACACATCTTGTCTTTTTGCCAAATGAAAATATTATGCTCCGGTGGAGGTTTAATAGAGCCATTATCCTTTTACCACTCTGGTGTGTAGCAGTTAAGAGCTGCATTTTTGTTCGACTGTCATTCTGTCATGTACAGCAAAGAACTAAATGAACTCAGTATTTTGGAAGGGAGAGGGGGGCTGTCATTTCAACCAATGTTGACTCAGATGACGTTCAGTGACCTGACAGAGAATCCATGCAAGCTCTTCTAGAGAGCAAAACATTGGCCAGCTGGCATTCGTTCCTCTTGATGATCGCAGCAGTAAGTGTACTGCAGGTTGTTCTCTTCCCTTACTGAAATTATGGCAAAATTATTGACTTGAATATTCAGCGGCACAAACAATTTGGAAAAAATGAGCAACACTTGCATGTGAGTTTCAGAAAACCCACCAACCAGATAGAGAGTAATTTATGATGAAACTATGGCGAGAAAACAGACTTGACTATGAAAACAAAGCTTGTTGCACTTGTGGCGGTCCTTTATTTTCCATGCAAGTTGCCTGCATTGTGGTCTACGTTTCTGCAACACAGAGGCAGAAGGAGGGTATGGCAGGGGGTGACACGTGCAATGGGTGCCGGTAGCGGAGAGGCGCCGCTGCAAGGAACAGCTTGCACATTTCCCACCTCTGTCCTCCCTTGTGCTTGTATTGCTCCTTAATGGCACAGGGTGCCGTGGCTGGGTGATGCAAGGGGGTCCCAGCACCCCCAGTGTGTTGCCCCACCTGGACGCCACGTGCGGCTCTGCTGCAACAGTTTACTAAAAATGCCAAGTGTACAATAACATCACAGTAATTTCCTCTGCTTTCTCTTACCCTTTAGAAATTGAAGCAAAGGAGGCCTGCGACTGGTTGAGAGCTGCTGGATTTCCACAGTATGCACAACTCTATGAAGGTATGTTATCCAGATAAATATGTCCAGGACTCATTTAATGGATTGTCAGGGTAGCCTCAACACCCAAAGTAGTAAAAGAGCAAGTAAAGAAGAAGTCAGGGTAGGCTTCTTGGGGAGGGGAACAGTGGCAAGGTCACCATCTTCAGCATGGCATTCAGGGCATTAATATCTCTCAAAGTATAGAGAACAAAAAGGATCAAAAAGGAAATTGTTCCAAGAAATTATGTTGCATTACTGTTAAGGAAGAAATTGGATAACTTTGCTAGTGTTCACCTGATTTTTTTTTTTTAAAGAGCTGCATTGTACAATAGGAGAGCAGTCTGTCTCTAAAGAGTTTTTTCAATGTTACACTTCTTTAAAAAATAGAACAAAATGGCACAAGCAAGGGAGTAGGTGAAGAATTGTGACACCAAGGGTGCAATCCTAACCAACTTTCCATCACTGACATAGCTGTGCCAATGGGGCACGTGCTGCATGCTGCAGTGGGGGGGGGCAGTCACGGAGGTCTCCTCAAAGTAAGGAAATGTTTGTTCCCTTACCTCAGAGCTGCATTGCACTTATCTCAGTGCTGGAAATTTGACTCGGATTGCACCCTAATTGTATCACATATAATGTCGACTGGAGTCCTCTTCTCATAAATGCTTCACGTGTGTCCTTAATGAGCGAGAGGGGGATCACCCAACCTTTGCAGACTGAAACAAAGGTGAGATTTCTATGCATGCACAGCATTCTGCACCTAGACGTTTCAAATAGGGATCCCAGTTGTGTGGAAGATCTATGCATGTACTGCTGCACACAGATAGAGACCTGATTCTCACCTTTGTCTCAACGTATGAAGATTAGGAGAGAGGCCAGCTGGTATGATCTCGCTTCCCCTCGGCACCGAATGCATGGCGCATTTGTGAGAAGAGGGCTGAAGTGGCCATGACCCTTGTATTCCTCAAAGCCCACATTATGGCAGAACATACAAGTATGGGGGAAAATACTTCAGTAGAAATATATTGAGAGCACAATCCTAAACTGGAGTTAGCCCAGCATAAGCTAAGCCAGCGAAGTTTGGCCAGCACAAGGGCCACCATAAAGCGCGTTTGGACTACTTTCGGAGTCAGAGAGGATGGCTCACGTCTGTATGCTGGCCTCTCTGACTCCAGGAGTGGTCCAAACATATTCTGCAGTGGCCCTTGTGCTGGCCAAACCTTGCTGGTTTAGTTTATGCCGGCCTAACTCAGTTTAGGATTGTGCCCTGAGGCTATGTTCAGAGAGCGCGCAAATAACTCCTAACAACTGAAGAACTCTTCAGGGCAGTTCAGGAAATTTCTGGAAAGATATTGGGATATCAAATGAGCATCGTATGAGTCCCTTTGAGTCAAAGGACACTTGGGGCCCTTTGGGTAAAACAGGGAAAGGTTTTATATTGAACACAAACACTTAGTTTAAAAGTGGGAGGGGGATAGCCTGGCTTCCTGTTGGGATAATGAATAGTGACAATGTTATACTACTGCTCAGATTGCATCATGTTGTGATCCTTGGAATACTGCAAAAGGAACCATCTGACGTCTTATTGTATGCAAAATCTGACACATTACCATCTGTTTGGCTGGCAGATTTTACAACTCCATTTGAATTAGAAAAGAATGTCATGTTGTCAGAAATAAAATGATGGAGGAACATTCTGCAGGGTGGCCACACAATCCGTATGCAGGCTTTAATGGCTTTCAATCCCAAATCCACACAATCTCATGCACAGGGACTTTGTTGCCACCCTGTCGTTGCGCCTTGTGGTTGTGCCTGAAGTCTTAAGGCGTATTCAGTGTCTCTTGAAGCAAAATAAATGTTTCTCACTCTATTAACAAGAGCTCCTTTTCTTGTAGATTCCCAGTTTCCTATCGACATCACTGCTGTAAAGAAAGATCATGATTTTCTTGACAAGGATCTTGTAGAACCTCTTTGTAGGTAAAGTGTTATTTTTCTCTTTTCTTTGACATGATTATTTATTGCTCTTTATCGTCTTTAGCACTTGACTGCACATAGACAGCTTTGCTATTTTTTAATCGAGTACTTCATTGTCATCCATCCTGACAATGACCCTGTGAAGTACCCAATGAGGCGAAGGCCAGAATGAGGCGAAGTCGGTGGAGGATGGGATCTGGGAACCAGAGTCTCTGCCCATCAGAGCAGAGCAACAGGGGAGATTTGAAATAGATGTGTTGGATGAGAAGAGGGTACCCCCACTGCTTTTTCTTCTCCCCCTCCACTTGGCCCCAGAGGGTCCCTGATGCATATCCCTAGAACTATGGGGGAAAACAGCTGAGGAACAGAACTGCACAGGGAAACATGTTATGCGGAAGACACATTAAGTATCTTCTCCTCCCTTTCCTGCTGAAAATCATGCCCTTTCTTCCACCAAGCTGTTCAGCTGCAACCAGGGGCCCCAGACAAAGATGAAGGAAGCCCCAAACGCTCCTGGGGCAGGGCAACGTAACTGTGCCCCCAGCACGTCGCCCCACCCCCGTGCGTCACCCTGCCACGCCTCCCTGTGCCCGGAATAGCTCCATAACGGAGCAAAACAAAAACAAGGGAGGGAGGGCGGCCCAATAAGTGCGCGGGTTCTTCCGTGCAATGGCGCCTCGCCGCTGCCAGCGCCCATGGCTCCCGCCACCCGTCACTACACCCTTCCTCCGCCCCTGGCCCCAGACCTATGGAGTTCTAATCAAAGAGATAGTGGCTTACCTAAGGCAACCTAATAAACAATGACTGGCCAGGAATTTGAACTTGGGTCTTCACATCCCAGCCCAAACAATGGTCTCTTGTGTAGGAGCGATCTTTTTCGTGCAGAATTGCAGTTACCTACATTGAACCCCTTAAATAAAACAAGCTAAATATTATGGAGTCTGCAAAACTATCTATCCTCTCGTATTCATGATTATCATGAGTCATGGCCGGAAGTGTCATCATTGTGACGCCAGAGCCTGCTGCTTTCCTGAGAATGCAGCAATCAGTTGGGTTATTTCTCAGCCAATTTCCAATAGCAAAGTGAATCAGAAAAGAAAAAAGTGTATTTACAACCTTGACACAAGCAAGACAACAACACAGTCCTCCCTCTTTCAGTGTCCCATCTTCCCATATTTTCAATGATGGCTGCTCTAGGTGCTGCACGACCCATCTGAAATTGGCTCGCAACCCACCTAGTGAGAAACCCACCCAGTTTGAGAAACACTGCCTTAAAGGACAGTCAGATCCCAAAGGATACCCTGACTGAAGGGGCTCCAAAAACAGTGTCCCCTGACATCTCAGCTGCTATCTCGCTGTCTGGCTCTCATCCCTGGATCCTCAGGACCAATGGTGGGAATGAGTTTGGGCTAGTGCTTAGGTCCAGTGTTGCGGTGCACATCTGACAACCTGAGGCCTTGCCATCCATTTGGCCTGTTTGAAAGTAAAAGGCAAGCTCTATGTGGGATCTAGACCCCTGAATACATACAGGAAGAGGCCAGGCATTCGGGTTCACAGTAAGGTCCATCAGTCTGTGACTACTCAGTGCTGGTGCAACATCCCCATGAGGAAACTCTTTACTTGGTCTTGTGGGCAGCGATGGGATTCACAGATTGACAAGGGGAACGCTGGGCGGGACTAACACGGGGCTTCCGCGTGATTGGCTGTCCGTCCGCCGCGTTCCGCAGGTGTCCTGACTTTGGGGGGGCTTCCCCCTGTTAGCGCAGGCACCCGGTGCGACCCTCACCTGTCCCCTGGGGCGAGCGGGAGCCCCCCCCCGAGGCCAGGACAGCTGCGGAACGCTGCGGATGGGCTGCCACTCAAGCGGAAGTCCCGCCCAGCGTTCCCCGTGTCAATTTGTGAATCCCATCGCTGCTTGTGGGTCCAGCTGCAACCTGTTTGCTAGTCCCCACCTGGGGATTGAACCCTTTGCTGCTTGTGAACTCCACCCCTCAGGATGGCAGAGGTGGATGCAAGAGGTTGGATTTTATTCTTTTCCTGTTTAACGGACTCATTGCAGCAGACAAATGGTCAAGAGAACTTCTTGGAAACCGTCAGGCCTTGACAGAAAATGAACTTCGTGGTTGTAGAGTTGCACAGAAGGTCTTCTACTGCTGTTTCTTACCCTGGCTATAATCACTGTCTATACTGTCTCTGACCCCAGCATGCCCTTGGCTGGATTCCTTTGCAGCTGTTTCAATAACAGCTGCAGGCTACAGTCATTGGGAGTGGGATTCAAAGTCATGTTAGTTGTCACACTATAACAAGAAAACAGAGCAAAAAGCTACCCAGAATATAGTCAAATGAAGGAACTTTTGCTCCGCGATATTGTCACATTTAGTGTGTATCATGTTACATTACAAAGTGAAAGAAGTGTTATAGAAGAGAATGTGTTCTAGATGTTTTGCCCTTAAACTTGACCTTTACTCTATCCAAGAGTTTGATGCATCTTGTGGATCTTTTTGTCCATTACATTCCCCCCAAATAAAAATATATAGTATATGCCAAGAACATCATTTCCAAATCAGTGTACAGAAGTATGAACTGTTGGCAAAATCCTAGCAAGTAACAACCTGCTAAGGATCAGGGTCGCCACGTGTTGCATTGTGTACAATACGTGAATGATGCTGTGTCTATTTTGTACTTGGGGAAACCGCTTCCTGAATCGCTGTTAACACACACAGCAGAGCTTCCTTACAGTGCTCAAATTCTCATTGACTATTGTTTCTACTCTTGGAACTATTCTTGATGCGGCTTTGACTCCCATTCCAGTGACAGATGTAAGCAGATGGAGAACTCTGTCTTCTGCCATTGGCACGTCAAGAGGGTGTGAGAAATCCAGGCAGCCTACATTTAATTGGAGACTCTGGAGACATAAAGACAACCGTTAATCCCTCATTTCATTGGCAACGATCAGTTTCAAAATGTTGGAAGGGCCCCAGAAAATATGTTGTCATGTTTCTTGCTTCAAATGTGGAGTGCTAAACCAGTAAGCCGGATTTTAATCACTGGCTTCGTTAAAAGGTATCCCTAGATCTTGAAGGAAGGGTTACGTTTTACTAAAGATATATAGCTCTATACTGTATATATATGGAGAATGGAGACAAGAACTGCTGTCATTTTTGATCTTGATGAGATCAGCTCACCAATCAGACTGACTCATTGACAGGCTCTTGTATTTTGATTTGATTACAGGCTCTGTAAGCCTTGGAGATGGATATGGCATTTCTTCAAAATAAAAGCAAAGAGTTCTTCCACCCAGGCTTTAGAGAACTGAAGCCGGAGATAGATAATAGCAGATTTCTTAGAATGTTGAAGGTGGTGTGATAGAGACATTGTGCACATTCCACTAAAAGGAGGAGAAGAAAGAAAAAGATGTTATTGATTCCTATGTATTCGTATGCTTTCATCTGGATACTAAAACCTCCTGAATACTAAAACCTCCTAAAAGGTTTCCAGCCTTTGTACCACCGGATGGCTCTTAGCAGGTCTTCAGTGCTACTGGAAGTATCTGGTGATGACATAATCACCAGTTACTTCTGGGGTGGGAGGCCAGATAAGCAGGTGGGCTCTGTCAAGGGCCTGAAAACCACATGCTGGAGCACTGCCTACAGAGCTAAGCTTCCTATCGCTGTTTGTAGTGTTGCGTTGCAGTCTCCCTACCTGGGCAACCATGCTGAGCAATGTTGTGGTCTCGCTGCCTAGCAACCAACCCCTCAAGTACTTCCGGTGGTACGTGTATCACCTGTTGGAAAACACTGGCCTAAATAAATAAAACCACCTCCAATAAACAGGTTATTCAAGTTTTCGATGCGTTTCAAAAAACATGTCAAATGTCGTTGACCAGAAATGGCAATGGGGCAAAGGAAATATGCATTCCCCAAATATTCTGTCATACCACTTTCAACTTTCCTAAAATAACTGTCTGTCTCTGGCATGAGTTTAGATTAACAGCGCAATCCAACAGACTGCACAGCATTGATGCAGGGGCGCCAGTCGGCACCCCCACGTCGGCGCTAAGGCAATGGGACCAGCGCTGCAGGCAGTGCCTAAAAGGGAGTGAACGTTCCCTTGCCGCGGGGAGGCTCCAGCCTCTCCTGTACTGCACTGGATATGGCATTGGCCGACCAGCCTCCCCATTCCAGCTTAGTATAGGATTGCGCCCTCAGAGTAATTAAAAATTCCCAGTGGGGAGTTGTTGTTTTTGAAGCTGTGATCCTTAAAACAGAAATCCCACTGAAATCTGAGCACTTTGCTCATCTGTATTGCTTTTTATAGTTGTGGGAAATTAGAGATATATTTATGAAGGAAATGTGCATTGTGCTTCTGAGAAGTAAATTATCATCATGATTTTCATATTATTATTAACCTCTTTTTGGAGCCCAGCATATGTGGGCTAAACTAGACAAAATGGAGGAGAATCATGATCAGGTCTCCTGTCTCTTAATTTTGCCGCCCCCTTCTCTCTCTGTGGTCCAATATGGATCAGGACTCCAGTGCTGGGAAAGAACTATTTGCCCTTTCCATCTGCCCTGTTTTGAAAGTCACACCATTCTAAAGCTGTGGGTTTTTTTTTTTTTGCCTTGTTACAGAAAACATGCATATAGGAATGCAGTTATGTTTTCATAAGGCAAAGAGAACAGCATAAGCCCTCCCCCTTCTCCACTGCTACAGGCCCAATCTGGATTATCCCTCCCACCCAGGGATAGGGACTGGGATTTTCCTATAACCTGCGCTAGCAAGCTGATGTCTTCTTAGGGCAATGTGTATCCACCTCCTAAGCCACCAAAATAAAAGGTGAGTGATCTGCAGTGCAAGAGGGGGAAGAAAAAAAAGATTCCTGCGACCAATCTGGTACATGGTATTAGCCTTGCATTTCTAACTGTCAGTGTCGCTTTATATCTTGTTATTTAACATTCCACCCACGTGTAGGAAAGAGGACAAAGTCTGAGTTCCTAAATAGCCAATTCAGCTGATTAGGGAGATGCTAATCTTTGGGTTTTGCTTTGCTTTTAGGCGACTGAACACACTGAATAAGTGTGCCTCAATGAAACTTGATGTGAACTTCCAAAGGAAAAAGGTAAGAAAGCAAATTCAGAAGTGTGTTATTTGTATGCAAATAAGGCCAGAAAATCATAGCTAGAATTGGTCTCATTCTTTCTTTCAGTGGCCCATGAAAAGTAGATGAATTTCATTCAAAACTGAGCACCAGTTTATAGAGCCTTGCACTTATGTCAGTAATTGTTTGATGCCCGGCACTGATTAGATAGGATAGCAACTAATTATAAGCCATTCACTTATTATTAGTCAATGGAAAAGGTGATGGACAGTTTTTTCCAGAAGGTCCCCCACAAGAGTTTACAACCAACATCAGAGTGCAGCTGCTATCTCTCCACCCACTCCTTCCTACCTGCTACAGTTTTCAGTCTGGAGGTTCAAGCATTTAATTCTTGTACAACAGGAAATGAAAATAAAAAGCTTGTGATAAGAGAACAATTCTCAGGAGATTTCTCAATGCACTGGGCTTGCCTGTTGACCAACTAAACAGTACCTTTTCTCAGAGTATGGTGATGGCAGGACATGATCCTCTGTCAGATAAAATGCCAATAACTTGTTTCATATTTTGTGTAGGACTTATTAAAATAAAGCTCACCAGGTTTACAGCCTCGTTGTGTAACACAGGCATTATTTGAGGCTTCAGGGTTTCAACAAGGAATGCAGAAAATGCCGTTTGATATGGAGAATTTTGTAACAGAGCCAACATTTTATTTGCAAGGCACTCCTGTCCCAGGGGCATGTTCTATTCAGTAGTATGTAGTGCAGCTCATTGCCTCAAGAAAGATTGTGTGTATCTGATTCTCTGTCAAAGTGCTTGCCTAATTATTTTTCAGTGATGGTATAGAAGTCATTATCAGACTAAGAGCGCAATCCTACCTGGAGTTAGGTGGGCACAGTTAGGCCAGCAAAGTTTGGCGGCCACCATAAAGCACATTTGGACCACTCTCGGAGTCAAGGAGGATGGCGCACGCCTGTGTGCTGGCCTCTGACTCATAGAGTGGTCCAAACATACTTTACAATGCTGGCCAAACTTTGCTGGCCTAATTGTGCCGGCCGAGCTCCAGGTTAGGAGTTTGCGTCCTAAGGCTGCAATCCTATCTGCATGGAGTAGGCTCCATTGACTACAATGGAACTTACTTCTGAGTAGATGTGCATAGGATTGGGCTATAAGGCTGCTATCCTTAACATCTTTTGGCTGAAGAGAGACAAAATACAACAAAAGGAATCAGAAAGTATCATACATATGCAGCTGGCTTGTACAGAGTCAAACCATTGGTCCAGGTAGCTCCATATAGTTGATAGCTCCAACTGTCTAAGAGGCCAGTCCTATAGGTTGGGAGTGCCGGTGCTGTCTTAAAGCACCACATAGCATTTTTCAACACCCAGCAAGTGGTGGGCTGGGAAGGCCTGCGCTGTCCTGTGGGTACCACGTTCCACCCAACAGCTGCTAGTGATGGTAAGGTTTGCACCAGGGGTACAGGGGGAGGGTGGCAGAATGACAGTCCAGTGATGGGGAGAGGATGCTTCTGGGAAGGGGAGGGTGGGGCAGGGGTGAATCAGGACCTGGAGGGGGCAGAGATGGCAGAGCAGGTTTCCACCACATTCTAATCCCTATTCTGGGCCTGCCAGCATTATACAGGGCTATTGGGTTCTATGCAGATCCGAATAGCCTGATTGAGCAAGCTGGGGCACTCCATGGGGTAAGGGAGGCAAATGTTACTCCAAGGAGATCTCCCACCTATCCAGTTGCAGCACTGGCTACAGTATGGGCTTAGCGGCCCCTCTGCACCAGCACTGCATAGAATTAGGCTATAAGGGTTCAGACGGGATGTTCTCAGCCCTACCTGGAGATGCCTGGGATTGGCTGTTCAAGCTTTTGTATGCAAATGTATGCTCTACCAGAGCTTCCTTCCACATCGCTGCAAACCCACTTTCACCACTGAGCTGTTATATAGCAATTAACCTTTTTTTTTTTTAGACAATCTTTATTAATTTATATTCAAAAATAAACTTTACAATCCAAAACAAAGACATTTATACAAAAAAGGAGGAGAAAGAAAAAGACTATTCCATTCTCAATACCGTGTAGTCCAGTATATCAAATCTGTTGATTCCTTATCCATTGTCTTCTCACCGTTCAAAAATGGGTACCAAACATCTAAAAAACTGTCCTTTTTAACCTCTCCCCTCATAATTCTTACCCGCATTGTTAGCTTTTCCATAACTAAACAGCTACTTCCCAAACTCTTTTCATATATTTTGGAAAGGACAGTCCTTTCAATTCTTTCCAGTGTTATATAGCAATTAACCAAGCGCGGATTCAAGCCTATCAGAATTATTCCACACCTCCTCACTTGCCCACTGATGCTGCCTTCTCCACTTCCTCCTCTTTGGGCTGGGAAAATTTGACAAAGTGCCCCCACCTGGTTGCCTTAAGAAGAGAAAAGGTTGTACCACATCCATTTTAGGTACTGAGGTTTAGTAACCTGGAGTTAGGCTGGCACAGTTAGGCCAGCAAAGTTTGGCTGGCACAAGGGACATTGTAAAGTATGTTTGGACCACTCTAGGAGTCAGAGAAATAGGGGCGTGGTGGCGCAGCGGGTTAATTCACTGTTGCTGGGCTTTCCGACCGCAGGGTTCAAGACTGCGTGACGAAGTGAGCTCCCGTTGCTTGTCCCAGCTCCTGCCAACCTAGCGGTTCGAAAGCACCTAAATGCAAGTAGATAAATAGGGACCACTTCGGTGGGAAGGTAACGGCGTTCCATGAGCTACGGCGTATAGTCATGCCGGCCACATGACCACGGAAACTTGTCCTCGGACCCGGCTCTATAGGCTTTGAAAGGGAGATGAGCACCGCCCCCTACAGTTGGTCACGACTAGACCATTCGGTCATGGGGAAACCTTTACCTTTAGGAGTCAGAGAGGCCAGCACACAGACGTGCGCCATCCTCCCTGACTCAGACAGTAGTCCAAATGTGCTTTACGGATGCCCTTGTGCCGGCCAAACTTTGCTGGCCTAAGTGTGCTGGCCTAACTCCAGGTTAGGATTGCACTCTGAAACTCTTTATTAATTTTCTCTAGCTAGAAGTAACAAGGGTGAACACAAAGGGAGTAGAGAGGCAAGATCATTGGTTAATCAACCAACATTTGATTAACAAGTATGCTGGTCTGACCAATCAGTTGTGGAAATGGACTTGCAGTCTGATTGAAAAAGCGCTGAGCTTTTTATTTTACATCAGTTTTCATCCTTGCAAAGAAGTACCTACAAACCAGTGGAACTTATTTCTAAGTAAACCAACTTTCTCTCCCTCTGTTGCCTCCTCCTGAGTAAGATCCTTGGGACAGCACCTTGTCTTTATTACTCAATAAAATGAAATGCACATTGATGGTGCAGCATATTCCTTCTGGAATTTGCCAAATGAATGATTCCAGCTACTCAGGGATCAAGTAGTAGATAGGATGATGCCATAATGATAGCTTAGCCAATCAGATATTTTTTAGAATTTAGAGCAAATGGAACCAACTGAAAGGGGCAAGCGAAAGCAATGTAAATAGGAGCACTATGAAATTAAGGAAAGAAAGCATTTTTTCAGCCCTGTCAAAATAATTGTAAGAAACAAGAAAGCTTCAAATCAGTTCTATGGAAGTATATTTTCCTCCTGTCTTCTGTGTATAAAAAGCCATGCAGCAATCAGTATTTTCAGATTTATTTATTTGCCTTCTGCTGATCTCTGATTTTTCCATGGAACGTAACAGTGGGGAAATCACTATCATAATTTGCTTGTGAATAATACATTATTGTTTATTATTTTCCGTTTCCTCTGAGGAAGAATGCAGATGTTCAGAACACATTGGGGAATGTTAAAGCTATTTTTCATGAAATCATTTTGTTGTGCCAGTTGGTTTTGCCCATTTGTTGTTGTTTTTTCCTCTTAACGTGCAGCCAGATCCTACGAGATGAGCAGAATCCTGCAACTTGTGTCTCAGTCCTTAAAGTAGCATCCTATGCAAGGGGTTCAGGCATCCCTTGAAGCATCTATCCTTGCTGTAGATAATTTGCCTGCACAACATTGCACTGTGGCTAAGAGGATCAAACTTATTTCAAGACCTTCGAGAGCTGGCAAAAGAGAACTGTCTCCATCCCTGGTGATAAGGAGTTCTTTGCATGGCTTTTGCTACTCCAGCATGAGATGGACTTGATCTCTCTCAGCTTTAGGACCAGGCACCAATCCTTGGCAACACTATACGGCAAAACCTAAGATGTAATTGTTTAAACTGCATCATAGTGTTTTGCATGATGGGGTGGGAGGAATGAAGTAGAGTAGAGGAGGAACAGGGGAGTGTCTGGGAGGGTAGGGGGGAGGCAGAATAGGGGGAGGGGTGAATCCCAACAGCAATGGCATGCAGGAGGATCCTGTCCCTATTCCTTCTCTCCTGTGTTCTCAACAAAATGGCTGGCACAGACCTGAGGAGACCCATTCAGGCAGCAGAGTTTTGCTCCAGGGTAAGGGAAGGAAAGTTTCCTTACCATG
This sequence comes from Lerista edwardsae, assembly GCA_029204185.1. NCBI lineage: Eukaryota > Metazoa > Chordata > Lepidosauria > Squamata > Scincidae > Lerista > Lerista edwardsae. The sequence continues at coordinate 6,677,168 of JAJKFI010000030.1, forward strand.
ATGGGACCGCCACACCTGCTTCCCCACCATAGAATTCATCACATACTCCATTGACATAGCTGCACCAGCAAGAGGGTTTTCCATTAGTATTGGCCTGATAATCGGACATAGCATAACTCTGCACTCACATACATACCCCACCCTTCTTGCTGCTGTTTGTCTAAAAATGTTAGGTTCTTTACAAGAAAATAAAATCAAACACAAGGCCCTGCCCTCAGGCTTACAATACATATATATAAAGAGGTTGGGATTTTTTTTTATTTTTTTAAAGGAACCACAGACTTAGAATGAACCTTGTTCCTTGATGGCAAAAAGATACTTCTGGATCAGGGAGTGCGGCGAGGGTGAGGCAGAATTGCCCTACTAGAGTTCTTTGAAAAGTGGCTGTGAGTCTGAAAACACTTACAAGCCATGGGCTTCAGCGGCTCACAGCCTGTGGATTGTAAGTATTTGCATGATCCTAGCAGTGGTGGCACTTCTCAAAGAACTCCGGTGGGGCAGTTCTGCCTCACCAGCAATACCCTCACCTCCCGCTATTCTGGATGGGGAGAGATTTGCAAGCGTCAGGTACTCTAGATAAGCACTCCTGACACCCGCAAGCCGTAACACAAGGTGAAGGCGGTACAGCGCAAGTCAACCATGTGTTTGTACCAACCCCCACATTGTACGTAGTGCCTCTCCCTAGACACACCACCCCCCACCCCATTTCCTATACATTCACTAGTGGAGGCTGGTATCTGGAGGTGACCTTAGCAGCCCGACACAGAGGATAGGATCCGACAGTGGAGGCCACCGCCAGTTCCACCCCTACTCTTCCACTCTCCCGCACAGTTCTGCCTTCTCCCATGCCCCGAAAGAGCTCATTGCCGGCAGTGGTGAAGCTTACTGCATGCTGGCTGCACATGGGTCCTCCTGGCTGGGCCAGTAGTGGCAGTAAGCCCTTACTGCTGGTGGTAGAAATGCCTTATGGCACTTTTGTGACACCAGCGTTGACCCTTCTGTCAATGACTTACCACCGGCACTGGGCCACATAAGATTGGGCCCTAATTCAGTTGAACCCAGAGGCATCAGTACTTCTGCTATTGGTACATTTCTGTATAATCAAAGGCTAACCACCACCCTGCCATTAAAGTTCAATTAAACTATACATCTGCACACCCAAATTCTCTTGCATTGTGAAGAAAGCTTGTCCTTAAGTTCTTCGGCGAGAGTCAAAGCTGTTGCCGCAACAATTTCTTCTGCAACTACAGGGTCATATCCCTTGTGAAGAAAAAAGTGAGGAAAATCCATTAAAATGAAACTGCATTTCTGCGTTTTATTGGCATTCTCATCTGCCTGAAGAAACAATGTTTTCAAAGCAGACGTTCTTTTTTATCCAGCCCTAAATAAGCTAAGTATAGAAAGCTCTCTGAACCTTAGTCTTGGGCAAACACCATCAGACAGTCTGAGTAAACCTGTCTGCTCATTCATAATGGAGAAGTGTGCACACATTTTAGTTACTGTTCTCAAGATCTGACGTACTATAGAGGTTAAGAGGGCAATCCTGACCTGGAGTTAGGCCAGCACAGTTAGACCAGCAAAGTTTGGCCGGCACCAGGGACACCATAAAGTATGTTTGGACCACTCTTGGACTCAGAGAGGCCAGCAGGGAGGTGCACCATCCTCCCTGATTCTGAGAGTGGTCTAAACACACTTTACGGTGGCCCTTGTGCAGCCAAACCTTGCTGGTCTAACTGCCTGCCTAACTCCAGGTTAGGATTGCGTTCTGAAACAAAGGAACAAATTGGGTGAGGATAGGTGCATGCTTTTGAATTACCTCCCTACTCCACCTACGTTCCAAAGTTCTCAAGGGAGCCTTCACTGTCATCCCCCCATCTCATGTAATCTTCTTACCTATCAGGATTGACCCATAAGTGCTGGGAGCTGGGAACCAGGAATTCAGAACCAAGGGACACACCAAAACATGCCAGGGTCATGGACTTCATCATTTCTTAAGCAAAGTCTCAGTCCAAACCAGAAGCCCTTTATAGCCCTTCTTGTCTAGAAGGGGCCAATTGGCTAGGCTGGGGCCAATTAGCTTGTCCAGGACCAAGAACATTTCACTGTCCTTAAAGACTCCTCAAGTTCTAGTGGAGCACCACATGGATCAGGTGCAGACAAAGCCAAAGTCCTGGTAGCTTCTAGCAGTGATCACCCTGCAATATAGGTTAGGCTGAGTGGCAGAGGCTAGCCTAAGGCTAGCCTATAAACTTCATGAGTGGGGATTTGAATTTGGGTTTCTTGGGTCTAAATCACACTAACTACATTCAATAAAGGACAGGCTTAAGGTCAAGATACTCTGAAGACAATACCACAGATGGGCTTGGACCCACCATTGGTGGAGAACTGGGAAGCACTGAAGATGCCACTCTACTGCTCTGATCCTTAATGGGAGTGTGAGCAAGCCATGGCAGACCACAAATTCAAGCTTATATCATTGCCTATCTTAGTTCAGCAAGTAGCTCTAGATTATATTGGAAAGCTCCTGGAATGTGGAATGAATTTCCTGCCCACTTTAATATTGAACAGTATCTTAAATCTTTAATTTTGAAGGGTATCTTAAATCTTCTTTTACAAAACATGTTTTCTGTAGGTCTGTTGCACATATATTGCTTGCCCCTGTCATTGTTCATACTTGCATTGTTGGATATTTAAGAAGGATGCTTGGGTAGTTGATTCAAACGTTAGACTTCTAAAGGTTTTATACAGGCATTTACATTAATGCCTGCTGAAATCTGAAAGATTTGATTATGCATAATTTGCCATAGAGTTGCAGTCACATGCAGTCATCTCAGTCCAGCAAGGAAGATCCACATGCCTAAACATCTTCAACTTGTGGTGCTTAAGCAAATACGTGTGTACTTCTCCATTCACATTGTGATGCTCATCTGAGCTTTATTAAACTTGCGGGATGCCTTGTTTGATGCAAATATCAACGTGCAGCCATATCTGGGTTCACCAAAACTAATTGTACATAGTGATGTATGGATTGGGGCTACAGATGCCAGATAGGTTACATACCCCATACTCAAGTAAGACCTTTCTATTTCTCTTTGGAGCTAACAGTAATAATTTATTTTTTATTCAATAGTTCTAATGGGGGGAATCACTGAAACACAACACAATCCTAATCTGGAGTTATGCCGGCACTGCTAGGCCAGCAAAGTTTGGCCGGCACAAAGGACACCATAAAGTATGCTTGGACTACTCTCAGAGTCAGAGAGGCCAGCACATACAGTAGACATGCATCATCCTCTCTGTCTCTGAGAGTGGTCCAAACATGCTTTACAGTGGCCTTTGTGCTGGCCAAACTTGGCTGGCCTAATTGTGCTGGCCTAACTCCAGGTTAAGGTTGCACCCTCAGTTAATTAATGTTGTAATAGATTGTATGACATCATGTAAACTTGTCCACATGGGATGGCGTCATCAAATGAGTATTTGTAATGTCACACATTAGGGTTAATTGTTTCATTTGTTTCACTTTGTCCCTGTCCATGAGACGTTTTGCTTATGAGCCTCTCAGATAAAAGAGTACATTCTAGGTAGATCTGTTGAGTGAACTAATGTTGAAGGATATTGATGTTGCAGTGAATCAGATCTATTTATTTGTGCCTTTGAAAGACTGTATTGGAATTTTTGAAAGTGAGGAAGGGAGAGCTGCTATCCATTATATGAAAAGAGAACATTACCAACCATCCCATTTTGCTTTTACTGCAGCACCATTTTTTAAGTCTATAAAGCTAGGAGAAGAAAGGCATTCTTTTAATCCGTGCTATGTGCTATTTTTCAGAGTGAAGACTCTGATGAAGAAGACCTGTGTGCCATCAGTAACAAATGGACTTTCCAAAGAACAAGCCGAAGATGGTCTCGGGTGGATGACATAGATACCTTAATCCATCAATCTGACAGACATGGGTCCTCAGGGGATATTAAAATGAAAACCACAACGAGCAGCGAAAGTGTTCTTACTGATCTGAGTGAGCCTGAAATCTCATCTATTCACAGTGAAAGTAGTGGAGGAAGTGACCACAGAAGTCAGCTTGGAGTCAGCGGCCTTCTCAGGGAGACATTTGACTGTTCAGGAAAATATTGTGTAGAAAGCACACTTGCTCATGACTCCACACCCGTTGGCTGTACCCCTTCCCAACCCCCAGAAGACTCTCTTACTCTTGGTAATGAAAAAACAACACGGACCAGAGCTAAAAGCTTTCTAAAGCACATGGAGTCACTAAAAGCCAAAGGTGTGCATGGAAAATCGAAAGGCTCGGGAAGGACTAGTGGCTTAATCATCAGCAAACCTGTTCTCCAGCATGAGCCAAAAGCTCTAAAAGATATGCAGTGTGTGCCAATAGGGAATGGAGATCTCCAGAACATAGCAGCACATGACACAGTCAGGCAAAGCTTTTCTTTCTCTGCTAAATCCAGCAGTGAGAGTAGCCCATCGGAAATTAGCAGTAGTAGCGGAATAAGCACTCCTTGCTTAAAGGAACGCAAGTATCATGAAACAAATAAGCGAGGTGGCATGTACCTGGAGGACCTGGATGTCCTTGCAGGGGCAGCCCTGAAGCAAGTGGTAGATCAAAATCGCAGAAATGAGTTCCATTCCCACGAAAACCTCGTTGTTCATATTCCCAAAGACCACAAACCCGGAACGTTTCCTAAGGCACTTTCCATTGAAAGTCTCTCTCCTACGGACAATCGCAGCAGTGTGAACTGGAGGACAGGAAGTATTTCTTTAAGCAAACAGAAGTGCTCTACACCTAAGGAGGCCAGCCCCCTTGCTTCCTGCCCAAAGGAGAGCCGTGTGAGCATTTATGACAACGTTCCAGGTTCTCACTTATATGCCAGCACCGGTGACCTTTTGGACTTGGAAAGGGAAAACCTTTTCCCACATCTGGATGACATTTTGCAGCATGTCAATGGGCTTCAAGAGTCCGTAGATGACTGGTCCAAAAATATATTGCCAGATCTGAAAAACGACGACATGTCCATTGGCGAATGTGGGTCCTTATCATTCCAGTCATCAACTAAGGTTGCATTAGACTATGAGCAGAACTCTGTATCTGATGGCCGGACAACACCTAGTGATATGGATAGAGATGGGACGTCTCTCAGTGAATCAGAAACGACTGGGGTAAGGGACAGAAGAGACTCGGGTGTTGGAGCATCTCTCACCAGGCCAAACAGGTTTGTAACCATTATAGTTGTTTTTAATGAGTATGAAAAATGCTGATATGTGGAGAGTCAGAATATATTTTGCAAAAAATAAATTTGCATCCGCCCTTCTATTTTCCCATGGTAAAAAGGGTAGAGTCACTGGTTATTTTTGTAGAACCAGCTCTTAAGTCACATGGTAAATGAAAACAGAGGACGTTTCTTTCCTGGGGCTTGGCTGCTGGAGGTATTCATGTCATGTTATGTGGATTGTGCCCTGCAGCAATGATCATAAACCTACCTACTCATGCCATAGAAGTGAATTGGATTTGAGCAAACATTGATGGCTTATCTTACAGACTAATTATTTTATCTTATGGACTGTACCTATACTTTATAACTGAGTTTTTATTATGTTACCGAGGGCATAATCCTAACCCGGAGTTAGGCCGGTGCAGCTAGGCCAGCAAAGTTTGGCCAGCACAAGTGCCACTGTAAAGTGGCACTTTGGACCACTCTCAGAGCGCAATCCTAAACTGGTGTTAGGCTGGCATAAACTAAGCCAGCAAAGTTTGACCAGCGCATGGGCCACCATAAAGTATGTTTGGACTACTCTCAGAGTCAGGGAAGATGGCTCATGTCTGTGTGCTGGCCTCTCTGACTCTGAGAGTGGTGCAAACATACTTTACGGTGTCCCTTGTGCTGGCCAAACTTTGCTGGCTTAGTTTATGCCGGCCTAACTGAGTTTAGGATTTCACCCTCAGAGTCTGGGAGGATGGCACATGTCTATTTGCTGGCCTCTCGGACTCCTAGAGTGGTCCTAACATACTTTACAGTGGCCCTTGTGCCAACCAAACTTTGCTGGCCTAACATTGCTGGCCTAGCTCCAGGTTAGGATTGTGCCCTTAATTGTTGACATCAGTCACTCAAAGTGATCTGGTGAATAACAGGTGAAGAACATCCTGTGTGTGCACAGGTAAACCACACAGAGGCAGTTTACAATCATCAAACCTGTTAGCATAATCAGTTATTAACTCAATTTTATTTTGTTTTGTCTAAAGGAGATTACGTTGGCATAGTTTCCAGATCTCTCACCAACTGAGCCATGCCATAGGATCCCTGCAGATCAGCAGTCAGTCAGCTGCTCAGTTAAATCTCCTGCAAAAATTTTCCCTCCTTCGTCTTACTGCCATCATGGAAAAATATTCCATGTCAAACAAGCATGGCTGGACATGGTAAGTATTTTATATAGTGTACAAATATATTGTGAAGCTGGGGATGCAGCTCCGTAATTTAAGCCATCTTGGTTTTCTTCTCCATTTTGTCATTATAAAGTCTGAAGGTTGTATTCATTATAAAATGAATGCACATTGTCCTACCAGTATGAAATTTAGAATGTAAAACCTACTTGGTAAAGGATATTCAATGGCCAGAAAAATCTGATGAAGCGTGGCTGGGTTACAGCACTTTTAAAAGTTTGCAGGAAGGTCAGAGGTTCAACTTTCAGACTTCAGCCATGTATGTTTATTTATAATTGTGGCAGTTTAGATTAAATTAAAACGTTAAGGTACTATTTTTCATTACAAGCATTCTGTTTTACCGGTGAAGATCCCTCCTCTATTTCTAAAGTTATGCGGTTTTGGATTTCCCTTTCAATTGATGAGCTTAGTGCAAATTAAGCAACAAAAGTCATCTATTGATTCTGAGGGCAGGAGGGGAGGGGAAGTGCTGGCAAACCATGCCAACAACTGGCTTCTGCATTCCCAAGGGCCACTTTAACACTAGTAAGAAAACATAAAGAGAGCCTGCTGCTCCTATTTAGGGGAGCTTTTAAGCTTTTATGCAGAATCCTTTTAAATTGGCAGCAGCCACTGTAAGAGAGGGCAATCCAGAGGCAAGAGTCTGACCCTATGAAAGCCCACACAGAAATCAGGTGGTCATTCTGCAGCTGGGTGCCTGGTGTCCCTAACTTCAGCTTCATAGTAGCTCCCACCCTGAAAAAAATAGAGAATTAGAACTGAAAGATCAAGGCCACATGTGGGTACATGGAGCCTTAATTGTAAGTGAGCACCATATGAGATGTCTTTACTGTTTGCATTTTAAGGTGGGCATTTCAACTTTCAATTTTTATGCTTTTATGAGCAACTCTGAAATCTTGGGCTCAATCCTATTGCTTTTATTGCCATCACTACGTGTGTACCGCCGGCTCTAAGTGTTGTAAAGGTGCAGTAACTCTCCAGTTACCTGGAGAGTAACTACCACCAGTGTTGGGGCTGCTCCAGAAGCAGTGTTGGGGCTGCTTCTGGAGCAGTGCTGGTCAGCAGTAAGCCCTGCCAGGACAGGGAGTGGGCAGAACGGGATAGAGGGAGGGCAGAAGAGCAGGAGGATCAAGCCCACATGGGCGAAAGGGATAGTGGCAGCCTCTGCTGCAGGATCCTAATCCCCCATGTGAGCTGGGCAGCCTGACACAGATCTCCTTGACTCTACGACTATTCAATAGTGGGCGCAAAATCAAGCAGACTCATTGGCGCCACAGCAGTGTTACTCAGGGTAAGGGAGGAGACCCCAGCAGTGCCCTCGGCAGCCTTTGGATGCAGCAGTTGCCATTTTGGTGCCCTTCTCCTCCAGGCACCATCAAGGATAGGACTGGGCTGCCAGTCTCTTAAAACAAAACAGGGAATGAACTTCTGCTTCTAGATTTAAACCAACATCTTCCAGCTGAATACTGTATTATATTAGCTGCAATCTTAGTAGCCCTTGTGAGAATTCTAAAATTATTACTCTAATTTTACAGCCAAAGGCAACTGAAGCAAAGTTGTTACTTCTTGGACTATATTCAGAAAGTAGGAAGTATAATTCACAAAGAGTGACTGAATGCATCGCCAGGAGATTCCTTTCTCCAGCCGTAGCAACATTCTATGCTTAAAAAATAATCAAAAGGAATAAATACTGCCACAATGCTTAAGCAACGGGTCATCCATTTATAATGAATTTGTAATTAGTAAGTTGCATCATGTATCATTTGTTCTGCTGGAAAGGAATGTCTAGAGATTAGTGCTAGATGTTAACCATGCAGAAAATATGTGCTATGCTGTGTAAAGAGAAATACTGATGCAGTTAAATTAAGAGAAAGAGAAAAAGCAGCACCAAGGATAGGAGCAATAGGAAGGTGTGATGATAGCCCTTTTGTGTCCACAGCAAATTGTGGAGACTCAGATTTCCATGCTCTTCCCTCCATACATGTTCAGCTCTGGATTGAGAACAATTGGCTTCTTCCCTCCCAGGCTTCCATGCAGCTCACATAGACCAACTGCAGTGACCCTTCTGGCCAACATTCTAGGGGCCCCATTTGGATTTTGCTGTAAGATTTGAAGGTGCACGCTTGGAAATACTCAGGAGTGAATTACCAACATAAAAAGTATTTGAAAGACATTTGTCATGGTTACTTTTTAACAATAAAATAATAGGGCAATGTTATCATGCAGATCAAATAATCACACCTTTTCCAAAAAACAAAGAGATGCATACTTTTGGTGTGTATTCCTAGTACATAGACACATTTGTTTCCAACAATGATGTAGCAGAGTAATGAACCTGCCACATAATGAATGGGATCCAATACACAAAGGGGCCTTCTAGGTGTTGCTTTACCTATATGTTCCCTTCTACTTAAGATTACAGTGGAGCCGGGAAAACCTTACTACATGTCCAATAGAGGTATGCATATTAAAAGAAAATCTATTTTGGGAACCCCATTTGTTTTTGGGATGTGCATTTGCATTCATTTTTAGACCATTTTGGATCACGTGATTTGTTTTGGGACCTATTTGGAAGGTCCTGATTCATTTTAGAACATCTCCATTTTTCTATACGTTTAACATTTTTTAAAAACAGACTTTCCTTGTTTTGTGGCCTCCTATGTCAGCCGTAGCAGGATCCGTAATGTGCAGCTGACGCTTGGTTTGTGCCATTACATTTTGAATACTCATATGGCATTGAAATCCAGGAGCAAAGTGGGTATTCAGTATGGAAATCACCAAGAGACAGTTACACATCACAGCCACAGCCCATTAGTCCGGGGGGGGGGGCAAATGCCCCCGCGTGGCAGGATGCATGGTGTCCCTGGGCCCTCTGGAGGCTGTCTTAAGCCTCTAGAGGCTGTTTAACAATACTTCCTGTTTTCACTGGAAAATCGGAAACATTCTTCAAAAGCCAGCTGAAAGCATTAAGGCAATGGGACATTCCGTGAGGCACCAGAACTTGTGAGATGAGTGGGGTGCAGCAGTTTGTGGCAGGGGGGCGGCAGTCTGCTCCCTGGCCTAGGACGGCACATGTGCCAGGGATGTGACTGGCAGCTGTTTCCAAAACAGGTAATGAAAATTGAGTAAAGAGTAAGATGTTTTCATGAGCAGCGCAATCCTACAGTTTGCGCAGCATCAGCACAATGGAGTTGTGCTGACGCTGCGCGCTTAGCGCTGATGCGGGGGTGTCAGTCGGCTGCCCCGCATCAACGCTAAGACCATAGGACCAGCGCTGCTGGCAGCGCCGGCCCTGTAGCACCTATGCAACGCCTCCCTTGTGTTGGCCAAAGCCAGCCAGTGCAAGGGAGAAACCATGACAGCGCGCCTCGAAGGTTGGCGGGAGGAGGTCAGGACATGGGCGGACATGGATTCGGCCTTATGGCCCATTGGAGAGGCCGCATGGCCCCAATTCGGGCCGCACAGTCTCCTCGGATCTGTGCCCGCTCTTTAGCGGGTGCAGATCCGAGGAGCGCATAGGGGAGGCTCGAATGTTCCCTTGCCACAGGGAGGCTCCAGCCTCCCCAACCCAGCATCGGATATGGCGCTGGCTGACCATCCTTGTCATTCCAGCACTGGATAGGATTGCGCCCATAATATGTGAGAACAAACCCTATTTGTATGCAGTAATTGCACATCACGTTCATTGCGGAACATATAGAAACGGAATAGAACATGTCCCATTCAGTCCAGTTTCTGTTCATTCCAAGAATGAGTGCACAGTAGCCAGCCAGCTCCCACCTGCCAGCTAACCACTAGTATAATTTTCTTGATGGTGATTCACCTTCCACCTGAGCTGTCCCTTCCTGCTATCACTGCTTCAGGTGACCCTTGGCCTGTTACATTTTCCTACTTCCACATCTTATTTAGATCATAGTTGTCTCCAATCTCATGCAAACAAAATCTTTTTGTGCTTCAGTTCTGCTTAAATGATGCTTCTCACAAAGGCTTGTATGTACCCCATCTTGGCCCACAGTGATTTGCCAAAAAAACCTGAATCTCTAAATTGAAGCGGAACCCTGAGAATTCCCTATCATCCATCCTTGGAGCTTTGCCCAGGATGATTTTGCATGTAATGTTCATTCACTGTAATTCTATAAATGAATGGTAATGATAAATCATGCAATTTGAGATTACAGACGTAATGAGCCACACTGAGGAAATTAACTCTACGTGCTTTCAAGTTTAATCTTCTGCCATTATTTATTGCACTTCAAGTTGTCAGGCATTTTCTAAGAATGTGTTTTGGGCTGAGCTGCTTGTAGGCTATGCTGTGGAGCATACTTCTTTGTGGAAGAAATTGTAAGTATATGTTGGCCAATGGCAAGGTATTGGTGGGAGCACACAGTTCCTAGGCACCTTGCCTTAGAAATGAAATCTATCCGCTGCCAGTTAAACCTTGCACTTTTCCATTCTTAGTAGCATATTTTGTCAAGTAGCAGTCTTCTACTTGACTTCAGTCCTTGTGACCCTCCAACCAAATGCAGTCTACCAGCTACATAGGATGCCCCACCAGGCTCCACTAAAACGTCTCAGAAACACAATGTATGGCTGGTGAGTGGCATTTGGCTTGGTCAATCACATGTGCAATCCTGACCTAGATAGTAAATGCTGTAGGTAAGCACTGTTTAACTCTTGTGATTTTCAGAGTGGCTAGAATTCCTAATCAGAAATTAAAAAGATAACGGTAAAGGTTTCCCCACAACCGAATGGTCTAGTCATGACCAACTATAGGGAGCGGTGCTCATCTCCGTTTCTAAGCTGAAGAGCCGGCGTTTTGTCCAAGGACAAGCTTCCGTGGTCATGTGGCCAGCATGACTATATGCCGTAGCGCACAGAATGCCATTACTTTCCTACCGAAGTGGTACCTATTTATCTGCTTGCATTTTTATATGCTTTCAAACTGCTAGGGTGGCAGGAGCTGGGACAAGCAACGGGAGCTCGCTCTGTTGCGCAGTCTCAAACTGCCAAGCTTCCGGTCAACAAGCTCAGGTCAACAGTTTAACCCGCAGCGCCACCACGTCCCCTGTAATCAGAAATTAGGTATGTGCTAAATTAGGCTCCATGCACATTACTTGATTTCTTGCACATAAATCCCATTGTATTTTCCCATTAATTGGTCCCATTAATTTCAGGTCTGTGCCAAAGTTCATGAAGAGGATAAAAGTTCCAGACTACAAGGATAAGAACATATTTGGTGTGCCTTTAATAGTCCATGTGCAGAGAACAGGGCAACCCCTTCCACAGAGCATACAGCAAGCACTACGCTATTTACGCAACACTTGTCTGGATCAGGTAGGTTTTTCATTTGTTTTGGTCATAAATGCGGAAAATATCCATGGCAGCTTCATTCATAACTAAAATTTAAGCGATGGGTGTCTTTTTATTGCTTTGAGTTTTATTGTCTTTTGCGGTGTCTACTATAGCTGCAGCACATAAAACACAACAGCTGGAAAGCCTTACTTTATGAGCTTTCCACTTTGCCAACCACAGAAGTATGTCACTGTCAAACACTGAGCAGATAGTGACTTTACCAGCCCTGCACAATGGCTAGTGTACAGTCCCTGCTGGGATGACGTGACGGGCCTAGGGATGTAAAATTTAATATATCTTAGGGTACTGCTACAATTGCAATATATCACTTGTATAGCACATCTTATTGTCAGCCTAACACGAATGTTAACGTATTCACAACAATAATAAAATAACATAATTTTTTTAAAAAATTCATATGCCTCACAACAATTCCTCACAAAAATCCCTGTGTACTGGTGTTCCCATTTTATGGATAAATAACTGAGGCTGAGACCAAGGCCATAGTGAGTCCTTGTGAGTTTTTGGCAGGACCACCCCTTTGATGAGGCCAACTGAAGCAGGCACTTCAGACAGCAGATTTCTAGATGCTGTTGTCTCTGTCCACCTACTTTGCTCCTCCCCTTTCCACTCCCTGGATTGGAAAAGAAAGAGGGGGACCGAGATGGATTGGACATGCAGAGGGGAGGACGGTGCTGAGCTCAAACATCGGAGAGTGGGAGGAGCAGAGGCTGACACATCATGGGGTAAGGGGGTATAGCATCTGGCATGCTACCTCTTGCATCGGGAGTATTGGACCAGGCCTGGCACTTGATAGGAGTGGGCTTAATTCCAGAATGAAATCCAACTCTCTGTTTATGTATTTATATCAGTATTTCTAGATAACCTTTCTCTTAGACAGCATTCAAGGTAGTTTACGTGGGCAGACTAAACCACTAAAGTCTAAAGTCAATGGGATTTTTACAAATACATTCTGTGAATCACAGAATCCTCAATCACTAGATGTTGCCTTCACAGTGTGGTTATCTCCTCTGGCTGTGTGTCATTGAGCTTCAGTAGGCAATTGTAAATCAAGTCTGGATAGGTCCTCAAAGTCATTCTCCATTTTTTATCAACTCCCATGTTTCTCTCACTGTGTGGCTAATCAATGACTCCGTCCTGCCACAATGGGTACAGCATCTTGTCACAGCCTGGCATTCTCTCTCCTATCCAGAAATATGACCACGGGTTCTCCTGTTTAGCTCTTCAGGCAGTACCAGCAACTCAACCATCAGTCCCCACCTCCTGACCTTATAAGAAGCATCTGTGATATAATGGCTGTTGAACTATTGAGGAGGAGATACTTCATTATTCCAAGCCTCAGATACACAGCACAAGAGTTATAACATTTGTGTTACCACCTCTATTCATTTGGGTTGTGGGTGCCCTTCTGTTTAATTAAGGTGTGTTTATGATTACCTATCAGGAGCTGTAAGTTTATCATTTTCCGCACACAAAGATAAAAGGTCAGACAAAGATCACTAAATAAAAATGGAAATTAGCGGTATCAGGATGTAATACAGCCGGAGGTTTAATTCTGTGTTCATAAAATCTGATGCTTCTAATTCAAGTGTTGAGGGTATTAAGGACTGCTTATGCAGAGAGATGTTTTCTCAATAAGAATCAAGTGGACAAAAGTGACCTTTCTTGAGCTCACCAGAGCAAATGACAATGCTCCAAATTAGTGTCTTCCCCTTTGTTATTGGTGTTGTCCGCTGAGAAAAACATTGCAACAGAATAGAGAGAGGACTGGATTCTGATTCTTGGAATTTGAAAAAGAGCGAGGTCAAGTCTTGTGTCCTACACTTGTTTGAATTTCATAGTCAGTTGAAAAAGAATATACATAGTAGACAGGCTATGTATAACAGTAAAGTCCACTGTTACAAGGGTGCCACTGTTCAAAGTCCTCCTTTGAAATGTTTTCCTCCTCTCTCCAGTTTTTTCCTGGAACCACAAGTTTTTGAATGAATCTCAACCAAGTAATTTGAAGGGAACTCTTTAATAATAGTAATAGCAAGTGTAAAATGATTTCTGTCCCATCTTCAAGTCCAAGAAGAGGGGGGTTAACGTACATCATCATCCATGGCTCAGCCCTGAGTTATTTTCTCCTGCTGTTTTGGAAAATCCCTGGATGCCTCGTCAAAACCTCTTTCTTTGGGGGCTGCTTGGATCTGCTCTGCCCCGCCTTCCCTCGCATCTTCCCCCTGCCCAGAATAGCCTCTGTGCCAGCCAAACAAAGGAGTGGCTTGGTCCAGCGCTGCAGAGTCGATGCAAGTGCCTGCATTGCTGCTGCACCAGAAGCGCTGGCATGGACGTGCTTTACATGTTTGCAACAGCACTCAGCTGGACTGGCGACAGGTCCAGCAATTGATGATGATGTAAGTTAACCCCCCTCTTCTCTCCTGTACAGTCAGCCCACATTTTACATGAGGATTATGCCAAAATTGCATAGTCAAAACAACCTTAAATGTTTAAAAAAAAAACATACTGTTTCATTAAGAACTAAAATAATAGTACGGGACACAAGTAGGAACTGAGGAACTGCAGCTACAGTCCCCCATTTCAGGCTGTTGCTGGGATGTATACTGAGTAAGTGGAATGGCAGGTAGAATCTCCTGCACTATTTAAACTATTGTTTTTCTCTATATATATTTTTCTGACTGAACACAAATACTGTACTTGAATTCATGCAAGTAAAATGTGCATAAGTTGCAGGCCGACTGTATAAGCATAATGGGTAGCATCCCAACTAATGCTTTCATTGTTGGGAGCTTTCTCCTTGAACCGGGCAACCTTCCATTCATGGAACAAGTTCCCAACAGTGAAAGAGGTATTTGAAATGCTATTTCATATTTCCAAATATTTTTTGATTTTTTTAAAATAAAAAGTGTTTACCCTTTCCCAGAAAATCAGCAAAAAGGAGGACAAAAAAAGGACATAGTAGAATTAGAAAAAGTGCAGAACAGAGCAACCAAAATGATTACTGGGCTGGGGCACCTCCCTTATGAGGAAAGGTTACAGCGTTTGGGGCTCTTCAGTCTAGAAAGAAGACGCCTGAGGGGGGACATGATTGAGACATACAAAATTATGCATGGATGCCTCGTCAAAACCTCTTTCTTTGTAGGCTGATAAAGGGAATCTCTTTTCCCTCTCACACAATACCAGAACCAGGGGACATCCTCTAAAGCTGAGTGTTAGGAGAGTTAGAACAAAGAAAATATTTATTTATCCAGAGTGTAATTAGAATGTGGAACTCCTTGCTGTGAGATGTGGTGATGGCATTGGGTCTGGATGCCTATAAAAGGGGATTGGATAGATTTATGGAGGAAAACTCCATTACCGGTTATAAACTGTGATGGGTATGTCCAGTCTGAGATTAGCTGGTCGCTCATCATGAGGACCGAGTAGGAATTTTTTTCTGTCATCCAGATTGGCCATGGATGGCAATATTTTTGCCTACCCCAGACTGACGAGGGAGGGATGGGTGTTCAGTAGGTTACATGATTTACATTTGTGCTTAATAAAGTTGAACTCCAACCTCAGTCTGGTGTCTTCCTTGGAGATGGTGCAAGGGTAATAGTCTACTTTAAAATGCCAGATGCAGGGGAGTAGCAGCAGGATACAAGTATCTTGTTGTCTCGTGTGCTCCCTGAGGCATCTGGTGGGCCACTGTGAGATACAGGAAGCTGGACTAGATAGGCCTTTGGCCTGATCCAGCAAGGCTTTTCTTATGTTCATATGACAAACAGACCTCCCAGGGTAGAGAATTCCAAAGCCTACTGACAGTTTTGTGAAGGCCCTTTCCCGTCTGTCCACTGTAACAACAAAGCAGTACTTCCAATGATGATATGAGTGACTGCATGCGTTCATTTTAGATTGGGATCTTCAGATGTCATTGGCCTAGGACTGGTCCGTTTTAAGGATCATCACCAGTTGCTGAGGTCAAGAAACAAATTTGAAAGTCAGTGGAGATGACCTAGTACTAGTTTCTCAATACAATAGATTCCAGGAAGGACCCTAAGTGATTCTTCTAACCAAACCAAGTCTGCCATATTTGCTTGCAGATTCAGTGCTTAGGTGTGTTTTTTAATATTGAAAACATTTTAACCTGTTTGTTAAATTTAGGCTGTAACTGAATTTTTCCCAGTGAAGGGCTTATTGCTGTTCAAAAGGCATTGGGCCTTTTTGTTTTATTTTCTACTATAAACTGAATGTTTAAAACTCAGTTCTTGTTGATCTTCTACTCTGTGTTACCCCATGCAGTGATCTTGTTGGACTACAAATGTGTGATGGATGCAGAAACAACATAGAGTCCTTTTTGTTGGCTTTTGGTTGTTGAGAATTTCATGTACACAGGGGTGACATTTTAAAGTCTCCCTGTAACGTTCAAGTCACAATTCAGCTCAATTAAGAATTGGTGTCTAATAGGGAGCTGGGATTCTTGTAATTCTTACAATGAGCCTTGCACTTTACAGTATTAAAAAAAATCCTACAAAGCGCAAATCTGTCAATATAATTGTGAGAAATGGCAGCCCTCAGTCTTACAACTTTATTATAGGTTTAACAAGACAGCATACATGAGAGGCAAATAGCCCTTTAAAAATGGAAATGTGCCTGTTATGTTCTTTTCACAGTTCTTTTTTCTCACTACGTCATTCCTTCCAGTGCGAAACAAGGAAAAACAACCCAAATAGATTCCAAGTGATATAACACAACTTTGCTTGGGAATAAAAATTGAGCTGTGTATGCAGGAATTTGCCTCAGGGGGATTCCATTAATGAGAACTGCTGTGCAAAGATACTAGACAGCTCATGTGAAGAGTTATCAATTCCTTACAGAAAAAAAAGCACACGATAAAAATGTATCTAGGAAACGCTGTGCTACTAATCCCTTTGATACCTCTGCTGTTTGTCTAAAGACAGCAGGAGAGGAAAAAAAATCAGCAGGAGAAGGGAAAAAATAATCTCAAAATCAAATCCAGCTATGATATTTCTTTGCAACGGATACACTACTTAGGTAGAAAAAAAATTCTCTTAGGTAGAAAAAAATTCTCTTACTAATTCTCAATAGCTAAGGTATAAAATAATTGTGGGTCAGATGCCATGTTGAGGGCAGGGGCAGCACATGCTTCCCTGCCATCTGAATCCACCACCCACTGCTGGCTCTGCTCACTCTCACCCATGCGCACCAATGGGCACATGGAGGCCAGCAGATACAACCTACCACACTTCCTTCCTCCTTTCCCTTTATTTACAAAGCATGCACTGTGCAGCCTTCTCAGTCTTCTGTTTGAAGTGAATGGGCACAGGGTTTGAATGGGCACTTCTGTTTGAAGTGAATGTTTTCTGTTTGAAGCGAATGGGCACAGGAAATGCTGGGAATCCCCAGCTCTTGCACATGGTAAACAGAAGAGTGGCAGAGTGGGGAGGCAGCACGCAGCCATCTTCGTAAGTACAGGGGAGCAGCAGGCAGGCTCCAAATGGCCTGTCCCTGCCTACTCAGTGCTTTGTATGCACCAAGTAGGTAGGGAGAGATGTTCTGGAGCCATGGCTGATTTTTCCCCCTTCTCCTTTCAGCAGTGCTGGAAGGAAAAAGAGGCTGCTGCTGCAATTATCATGTGATTGCTCCCAGCCAGTTAGGATCGGAGCACCCAATGGAGTGGAAGTCTTGAGAGGGCAACAAACACATGGGAGGTGGGGCTTGTCTATTTGTCGCCCTTCCAAGGGTGCTGCTCCACAAGAACATTTCAGGTGGCATCATGGTTGGGCCACCCCCTTTTGAGGGTATCGTTGGGCAAAACAGTAAGATAAACCTTTGAAGAAATAAAAAAAATAATGTGTGTTTTCTGTCGCATTCTTTGTTAGATTTGTTATATTCATCTTTCCTGCATTAATTACAAACATCTACATAAATCAGTGTGGGTCATGTTTCAGGTGGGCCTTTTTCGGAAGTCAGGTGTGAAATCCCGAATACTTGCCTTGCGTCATATGAATGAAAGTTCCCCTGAAAATGTGAACTACGAAGACCAGTCAGCATATGATGTGGCAGACATGGTAAAGCAGTTTTTCAGGGACCTGCCTGAGCCTCTTCTCACCAGCAAGCTAGGAGAAACCTTCCTCCACATCTATCAGTGTAAGTACGGCACTCAGTTAAACATGATGGATTCTGACTCTGAATTAAGTCCGATGTACTTATTGAGTCCATGGCAGCAACATCAACAAAAAAGCAAAGGAGCTTTTCCTCCCACAGTATGAAACGGTTTCCAACACATTAAATCCCTTGCTTCAGTCTAAAAGAAAGAACATTTGGGGGTGGAGTTCTGCTTTCACTTATCCTCCACTGAAACATTGTAAACTAAGGCTGCAGTCACACCTTCTTAAGTAGAAGTGATCTTCTGTTTGGGGCGCGGGGGGGGGGGGGGGAGATGGATTCCTTCCAGCAGTGTCGGCACCAAGTTACTGAAGGCTCTGGGACAAAGCCCTGTATTGGGTCCCATGATGTCCCCATCCACTCTGTGATGGTGCTTTGGGCATTGATATTAAATTGAGGGCTCAGTTTTTTGGGGTGGACCCATACCTGACCTGACCCACTTCTGATGCCACCCTTTTTCCCACCTCTTGCCCTTCCCATTCAAAACTGCATTCAACTCTATTTGCCCTAGTTGCATTATCTCCTCTCCTTGAACCCTTTTAATCAAATTGCTCACCCGCACACACCTTAAGCTCATACATATATGGATAAATAGGGGAATCTAATTGATTTGTGTAGAATACATATGGCATATGGCACGTAACAGGTAATTTGAACTGGCTTTGCTCTCAAGCTGCCATTTTGTGACTGGCTCCACTTCCTTGAGCCACCATTTTGTGACTGGCTATAGCTCACGAACCCCAAGACTCTGGATAAAAATAGATCTTTCAAGCCTGATCTACTCACATCTCCTATCTACAGCACTCAGCTGCCCTTCAGCCGAGGAAGTCAGAGCTATACTCAGTTCATCTAAAAGCTTTCTAATACAATGCTTGACTGAGCATTGAGAAATGAAGAGAAGTTAAAGGCTTGTGGCAGAATATACCATAAAGCTGTTTCTCTTATTCTTTTACTGGCTTAGTGGCTGGTTTACACAGGGGAGCCTTCAATACTGGTGGCTTGTGAAGTAATTTCATCAAGCATAATATTTAAGGATCCCCATCTGTGTATTCATTAAACTTTTCCTTGACTCGGTACAGAAGGACAAGCATTTTTCAGGCTTCCTTAATCTTCTCTATGCATTTCCCTAACACCAATACAGAAGTCTCCTAGAACAGAGTGTGTAAGGTTAGGGCATTTCACTCTCAAAAGAAAATGAGATCCCTGTTCATTGAACAATTTCACCAGTTCCTAAAGATTTAACAGCGGCAGTAAAACTGTCTAGGACGAGGTGAACTCTGCAGGGATCAAAAGGGCTTATAAAAACCTTCTTATTCTGCCAGGCCTTTAAGGGCTAATCTGGCAGTGTCATTTTGGATCAATGCTACAGACTGTTTCTCTTATGTTTTACTGTGTTTTGTATGTATATTTGATTGCTCTGTGTATGGTACTATGTTGTGAACAGCCTTGATATCCCTGGCAGGCAGAAAGGAGGGCTACAAAGAGAAGTAATTAAATAACATGACGTATTCCCTTATCTTGAGGAGACCTGCTTGACTGTCCCCCTACTGCAGAATGCAGCACATGCCCCATTGGCACAACTATGTCAATGCTGGAAAATTGGTTAGGATTGTGCCCTTACTTACTTACTTACTTACTTACTTACTTACTTACTTACTTACTTACTACTGTTTGTAGTCATACTATGTATTTCTTATTAGTCAGGTCTTGTACAGTGGTAAGCAAGTGTCAGTTTCAAAGGTACACACACAGAATACTGCAGTACACAGCAATATACAGAAAGCTAACAAGACTCCCGTCATGGCAAAAAGACATGTTACCTCTGTGCAGTGATGTCATCCGGGCGCGCCAGGAACCGGAACACCCAGATGATTGACAGCCCTCCGCCCCTATGGCGGAGAGCTGCCACGCCTCCCCAAGCCTCACAGCGCCCGAATCGCTCCATTTCAGAGTGATTTGGGACACGAGGGAGGGAGGGCGGGCCCAGCAGCAGCTCGCCTGTCCTCCGGAGAGGCGGCGCGGCCCGGGCCCGTCCACAGAACTAGCGGAACGGCCTACCAGGCCATTCCGCCTGGATGACGCCTCTGCCTCTGTGTTAGAAAAGTACAGTTTTATTTCAGAAATAATTTAGGTTTAGATTACATACATTACTGCAGCATTCTCTTTGGCATTGTTGGTCCTCTTTCTAAAGTTGCTTCTGTTCCTCTTCAGATGTCCCAAAAGAGCAACGGCTTCAGGCGGTTCAGGCAGCCATCATGTTGATGTCAGATGAAAACAGGGAGGTGTTGCAGACATTGTTGTGTTTCCTGAATGACGTCACCTCAGTGGAAGAGAATCAAATGACTCCCATGAATCTCGCTGTGTGCCTGGCCCCTTCGCTTTTTCACCTCAATATTGTAAAGAAGGAAAGCTCACCACGGTAAGCATTTGCTCACTTGTTCCTTTTGCCTTTCCTAATCTAGTCTGGAATTTAACAACAAACAGCTTGGTAGTTGACTAAATGTGAAATGGTGTTTGTGTTGGTTTTAGCATTCATTTGGGCCTCAGCTAGCAAATTAGCTGCCTTTTATTGCTGCCTCAAAACACTGGCATAGCTAATATAAAATTACAAGTTTAATAAAGGCACAAGAGTAAGGGCTGGTTCATACAGAACGTTCCCCACATGGGAGAACTCCTGAACTCTCTTGGCCAATACAGGCACATAATTATGAGCTAATCCAGCCAGTGACAATTCTCACAATTGCAGCACCATGTTTTCCCCATTTGTTATGATAGTAGAAAGTGCCACTATCTGGAAAGTGCCACATAGATAGAAAGTGTCTGTCTGTGATTCTGAGCTCATGCAGTACCTTTCTATATGTATCTGTGCTCCTATGTCCCCATCCATTCAAGGACAGATGGATGGGTTTGTGTGCAGGAGAAAACGTGTGTATGTGGTTGCCTTTACTATTACTACCACAGTCAGAAATTTTGGATATGGTTGCAAGTATTGTATTGCTCCAAATACAGCTTCTTAATTCTTATACACTTTAAGACCCATAATAACATAAGACTAGTCATTGGGGCCCCTCCCATACCCCCTCTTGAACTCTCGTCCCATCATCTCCTTTGAGTCAATCTCACTTAGTATCCCCATTTCCACACTTTGATCTACTTGCTAAGCATCTTTACTCCTAACTCTAATTTCTCCTTACCATCACAACTTCTACCTTTATTTCTGTTAGACTACACAGGTTTTTGATTCTGATGAGCATAGTGCAAGGCCAGGTCCAGGGTAGCAGGCTAGGCCCTAATCTGCCCCTTGTCCCACTCTCAGCAGCAGCTGTGGATGGGAGGGCAAGCAAATGAGGGGTGGCCGCTAAGAAACATTGTGAAGTGGTGGCTTCCCACAAAGTTAAAATTGCTATAATTAGTCTCCTTCTTAAAAGATTGGGGCAGAAGGGAGACTGCAATAATATCAAATTTCATTAAGAGCGTAATCCTAACCTGGAGTTAGGCCAGCAAAGTTTGGCCGGCACAAGGCCATTGTAAAGCACATTTGGACAGCCATCCTCCCTGACTCCAAGAGTGGTCCAAGTGTGCTTTACTGTGGTCCTTGTGCTGGACAAACATCGTTGGCCTAACTTGTGCTAACTCCAGGTTAGGATTGTGCTCTTAAATTTTTGGGGGAATACATAAAAGACAGAAGTAAGCAGTCTCCAAATTTGAATCAGTAATGTCTGAATTGTGGTGGTGTCATTATACAATGTAGAATCGTAGTTAGAATACCGGTCTTGGACAAGCTTCAGAGCACAATCATATATCCCCGTTGCGCCAGCGCTAAGCTCTTGTGCTGGCCAAATACTGTCACAAACGTGTCATCAAGCACGTTCATGTCGGTGCTATGGCACTGGACTGGCACAAGCAGCAGTGCCGGCGCTTGGATATCGCCGCAACTGTCGGCAGCGCCGGCCTTGTGCCAGTCAAGCGTCGGCATCGCTCCATTGGTGCAGGGCCTCCACAAGGGTGTCCCAGAGGCGTTCCGGGGGCATAACTGCACGTCTCAGTGAGGGGAGACAGGGGTTGTGATGCAAGACGGCCATAGTACTGTATCCTAAAGCTCGTCTCCAGCCAGGGCGGCCCTGATTCAGGCCGCTTCTGTCCACGTTCCTCTGCGCCTGCAAAATAGCAGGTGTAGATCCATGCAGGCCCATAGGGGCGACCGGGGCTTCCGCTGGTATAAGGGGAAAACCTCTCCTTGTCCTCCACATTCCTGCTGCTGCCTCCTAATGGGCTTTAGGATACAGCCCTGTTATGTCGGCCTTACTTAGGATTGCGCTACCCATTATGAAGCTCAATGACGGGCAGCACAATCCTATAACCCATGCAGCATCGACGCAACAGGATTGCATCGATGCTGCGCACTTAGCATCATGCGGGATCACCAATCAGTACCCCCACCTCGGCGCTAAGGCAACGTACCAGCTCTGCCTGCAGTGCCGGTCCCGTTACGCTTATGCTGTGCATCCCTTGTGTTGGCTGAAGCTGGCCGGCACAAGGGAGGCACCATTTTGGAACAGGGCGGGGGGGAGGACATTTCTGGGCGGGCGATTGGCGGGCCGGCAAGCGTGCCAGCCCAGGACAGAGGCGGATCCAGGATTTGGCCTTAAGGCCGAATCCTATACCCATTCAGGAGGCCACGGAGCCCCAATTCGGGCTGTACGGTCTCCTCGGGTCTGCGCCTACTAGGCATAGGAGCAAACCAGGGAGGCTGGAGCCTCTCCTATGGTAAGGGCTCCAGCCGCCCCGACCCAATATCGAATATGGCGCCCTAATACTCAGCTAGTCACTATCATCCTAGTACTGTTAGTAGTTGTAGTAGCAGTAGTGGTAGTAATAAGACGGGCCCTTGTATCTAAAGGGGTTCGGTTCTGGGGTGCCCCACAGATACAGAAAACTGTAGATACAGGGGGCGCCTTGTGCCCATTACTGTACCTTTGTTTTATGTAGAAGCTCCTGCAAAGCAAGTGTTTCTTGTTTAACCATCTTCCTTAACTGAAGAGCCCAGTGTGCGGCCAACTTGCCTGCACACTCCAGAGAGACTAACTGGAAGTCGGCTAACTGGAAGTCGGCTCTCTGGAAATGCTGGTCTCTTCATGGTCATATTGCACCAGCCATCATAACTTCAAGAATGCTATGTATAATACATGATGCACACTTTTTAAGTTTTACCACATTCTGTTACTTGGCCTTGAGAATATTTAAGGTATTCATTTTTCTTCAACAATAAAAAAGGTCATTCCTCAGTGCTATATTATGATAAAAGCAGAGTACAAAGGATTTCCTCCCATTTGGTATGGAAAAGTTATGAGGCTCACAACTTTTACTTTTCATCTAAAAAAAAAGATTATCTTCCTTTATCTTACTTGAGACACTGAATTCATTTACAGAGTAATACAGAAAAAATACGCAACAGGGAAGCCGGATCAGAAAGATCTCAATGAAAACCTGGCAGCTACTCAGGGACTTGCGCACATGATAACAGAATGTGATAAACTTTTTGAGGTGAGTGAAAGGTTCAAATAGCATTATTCATGAAGGTAATATTCATAAGGGAACACACTTTGAAGAATGTTGCCTATGTTGTTCTTCTGACTTTGACCTAAGAGTAATAGTTCTTGGATTAGGCTATTTATTGAGTTGTCCCAGTGGAAGCCTCCCTGTGGTATTTCCTGAAACAGTTCTGTAGTGTTGTTTATTTTATTCATGTATTTATGCTGACATAGTTCACCATATTCCAAGTCACAGGTTGAAGAACTATTGAAGGAGGCAATTTGCTATCATCAGTAAAGTTAGAATTAGAAGTGAACTCAAGCCATCTGTTCACTTTGGGTTACACTTTCATTTTAACCAAAACAGTGTTATTCGAGCTGTGAGTCAGGACCCACTTGGTGGGTCACGACCTGGGTCACGGAAAGTTAGGAACAGCCATCTTGGAAACTGCAAACCTTACTCTTGCTATATTCCTTTTGTGAGTGTTAACAGTTTGAATTTTCAAGTGAGGGTGGTTGTTTTTATAAAACTGTTCTTAGTTCTGTGCTTTTACATCATATTTTGTCCTAATCTTGCTTTCTGTCAGAGATATTTCATGGTTGTGCAATTGCTGGAGTCCAAGAATGCCAGTTTGCATTCCACGAGTGTTATTTGATTACGTCACAATGATGGCACTTTCTGCTTGATGATGTCACTTCCAACTATGACATCACTTCCAGGTTAATTACATCACTTCCGGTGGGTCCCAATACAAGTGCCATTCTAAAAAGTGGGTCTCAGTCTAAAAAGTTTGAGAACCACTGAACCAAGAAGTTTGGTTTTTATGTGTCTTCAGATACACTCAAGATTTTTGACCAAGACTTGAACATTAGAAGTATAGTGCAAAAGTTCCCAAAGACTGGTTTTTAAGGCTATGAATAATGTCAAGGAGTTCGACAAAATATTGAGTGAAGTAGGTATAGCTTGCTAACAAAAAGTTCTCCATCATCAAACATGTGAAACTAAGCATGAAAAGTAAAGCTTTTGAGTTCACAAAACTTCAGTTCTGTCATAGTTACAAGAGGTCAGTTCAAAGCACACCTTGTTTGATGCAAGTGCCATCAGAATCAGTAGCTCCAAGGTACCTTCATGTGAAGGAGCCTACGCTATCCACGGTTGCATGTGTGCCTCCAGTTACATGGAGGACATAACTTATAATAACCCAGCACATTTCTAGATCTTAACATTGTCACCAATAAACTATTTCCATGTTCAAGGCTGGAATATTTCTAAACCATGCATTCATGGAAATTGCCACAGGGGTGCTGAAAATTATATCCACCTACAGCAGCTCACACATTATGTCCTTCAAGTGGTTGCATTCCTAAGTATTAAATGGAAACATTTTGGGAACATATATACTAGTCACTTGCTTTCAACTGAATGTGCAGAAGTCTGAAGTCACATGAGGGGGGGAAGCAAAGACAGAAGTCTTAGATAGAAGGGTGTGTGTGTGTGTGTGTGTGTGTGTGTGTGTGTGTGTGT
>JAJKFI010000030.1:6702226-6725279 GCA_029204185.1 Lerista edwardsae
AGAGAGAGAGAGAGAGAGAGAGAGAGAGAGAGAGAGAGGTGGCTGTCAGTATCTTCATTTCACTAGCAGTGTCACTGTAATCTCACCAATCTCCTGTAACTAGTGTCACAGTAATTAACTCTGCCTACCGTCTTACTCCTTTTCTCTGAGACATAAATCTGACCTTTCCTATCCTCTCTTAATGCATGCTATGTCTAATCCCACCAAAGCTGGAAGCAGTGATTGTACAGATACAATAAAAATGCAATGCTCAATTTTAATTACTAGATGTCAATCTCCATCTAAAATAAGGCAACAGATAGCAGGTAGCATATTGTTTTGTAGGACAGTGTTCTTCAGCCTATGGATTGCAAGACCAATGGGGTCATGAAGCTTCATTTTCAGGGTCATGGCAACCTGATCCAATCTAATAATGATACTGGCATTATATGGCAGTAACTGAGTTCTTCATATAATCCTGCACAGCATCTTCTCACTGTCTTGCCCTACAACTCCTAAAGCGGACCCTGCTTTAGGCTCTTACCCCACAAGGTTCAGGGGGCAATGGGAGTGGGTGGAGAAGGAGAGCTCAGGGCAATAATCCCAACAGCAGAGCAAGCCACTCACTCCCATACACAGCTGCTAACTTTGGTAGCACTGGTAGTACTTGCAAAAATGGTATCCACAAAAGCTGGTACTTTCGAAAGTGCCATCCCTTATCTGAAACACTCCTAAGGTTGTACATGAAACACACTGTGTACATGAAAAAAGTCCAGAATCCTAAAAAAACCTGAAACGTTTCTGGTCTCAAGCATTTCAGATAAGGGATACTCAACCTGTACTTGCAAAATAAATAGACAGATAAATAAGAGTTTGAAAAGCCCAATACTAATCCATATGTCTTTTCCACCCCCCATTTGAAACAGATCCCACATGAGATGTTCACCCAGTCTCGAAACTCCTATGTGGATGCTGAACTGCATTCACCAACTCTGGAGGAACTGGGCAAACAAATGGATGAAGATGGTGGAAATTACAACACCTACTTAAAAAGTCTTGTTCAAAACCTCTGTAAAGAAGCTAAGGAGAAATTCAAAGGATGGATCACGTCTTCTAGCATAGAACATACAGACCTCTGCTACAAAAAGGTAGCGTCTACAACCACTTCTGCATAATAAATAGGCTATCCTGTAGGCTACAATCGCTAACTTCACAGAGTGTCCTTGGCCAAGGTCGAAAGAGCCACACATGCAGTGGAGTTTTGAAGAACTGTCTTCCCCACTCAGTCATTTGCATGCCCCAAGAAGCTGGTTTTGAAGAGTGGGATATCTTTCAAAGTGGCATCAAAATGGCAATTGGCATAGCCATATATGTGCATACAGTAGCACTTTAGGTGCGTGGATATGCCCTTTTAAATTCTCATATGCCAGTCTAAACATCTAATGCAGTATTCCTTTCTCTTCCTGCCTCCTCCTCTCTAAGGTTGGAGATGGAAATCCATTAAGGTTATGGAAGGCATCTGTTGAAGTTGAGGCTCCTCCATCTGTGGTTCTGAACCGAGTGCTAAGAGAACGCCATCTTTGGGATGAAGATTTCTTGCAGTGGAAAGTAACGGAAACCTTGGATAAGCAGACTGAGATCTACCAGTATGTCTTGAATAGTATGGCTCCCCATCCTACCAGAGACTTTTTGATCCTGAGGTAAATTAAATCCTGGGGTAATTAAAAAAGGGGTTGAGAATAAAACAGCCAATATTATCATGCCATTGTACAAATCAATGGTAAGGCCACACCTGGAATATTGTGTCCAGTTCTGGTTGCTGCACCTCAAAAAGGACATAGTGGAGCTGGAAAAGGTGCAGAAAAGAGCGACAAAAATGATTACGGGGCTGGGGCACCTCCCTTATGAAGAAAGACTGCAGTGTTTGGGGCTCTTCAGCCTAGAAAAAAGGTGCCTGAGGGGGGACATGATTGAGACATACAAAATAATGCACGGAAGGGATAGAGTCGACAGAGGGATATTCTTTTCCCTCTCTCAAAACACCAGAACCAGGGGGCATCCACTAAAACTGAGGGTTGGGAGAGTTAAAACAGATAAAAGGAAGTACTTTTTTACCCAGTGGGTAGTTAATCTGTGGAACTCTTTGCCACAGGAGGTGGTGATGGCATCTGGTCTAGATGCCTTTAAGAAGGGATTGGACAGTTTTCAGGAGGAAAGGTCCATCGTGAGCTATAGACCATGATGGATTGTGCAATCTCCTTAAATTAGTAAGGAGAGTCTCCACCCCCAACTATGTGTTATTTACTATATATTTTGTATATATTACACACATGCACATGCACCAGTCAACTGAGCATAACCCTTCATGTGTATGATGAAATAAGCTTTAGCACCCAAAGGTTTAAGCTACAATAAATTTATTAGTCTTTAAAGTGCTACAAAGCTTGTTAAGGGTGCATGCATTGTTTTTTTAAGATAGCGATGAAGAACTAAGCAATGTTTTCTTTTTAAAATCCATGGTAATAGGACATGGAGAACAGATTTGCCAAAGGGGATGTGCGTTTTAGTAGCTGTCTCCATAGAACATGAAGAAGCTCCTCTGATGGGAGGTGTACGAGCAGTTGTTATGGACTCCCTGTATTTGATAGAGCCCTGTGGCTCTGGAAAATCTCGCCTGACACATATCTGCAGGGTTGACCTCAAGTAAGTATGATGGGTGTATTTCTGCACAAAAACAGCATTTTTGAACAATACTGAGCAACTTTAGTTACTTCTGTTAGGAACTACTGATCTTTGGTTAACATAGGAACTGATCCAAGAAAAAAGATCTGTATGGTTCCTCTACACATGATTTACCCTCATGGAACTTACTGCCTGATAACTGTGCACATGATTGCAGCAAAAGGGAAGTCCCTGCTGCAGCATCACTTTTTACTGCCATCAACTTCACCCTGGATTGATTCCTATAGCTATGTGCACCTTTCAAATGATTTGCAATTTGCACTCTGTTTCACTCAGTAAGCTTCATGGCTGATCAGGGATCAAATCTGGGTCTTCCTGATCTAAATCCATTACTCTAACCATCATACTACCCTGGCTTTGAATGCCCTCTAAGCATTACAGAAAACACAAAGCCAACACAGTGTGGAAATGAAGGGGCTTTTATTAGAATTTGTGAGAAGAGCAATTTAAAGAACTCATTCTGGGACTGAAGTGCAATCATCTAAATATTGTTCTCTATTGGCTTTATACCTCTCAGGAGGAAGACATCATTTTAATTCTGTGCAGATTAATTTCAGAACATGCTTTCTGATCATCGCTGTAGACTTATCTGTTGGCTTTGTGGGATTTATGTAATGCTGGCAGAAGAGAGCATGATAGTTCTATTGGTTAGCATGTATGACATATCATTTGTGGGAAGTGGGGGATGGAAACACTTTTACAGTAACTTTTCTCCTTCATTCCCCTGCAGAGGCCATTCGTTAGAGTGGTACAATAAAAGCTTTGGACATCTTTGTGCAGTTGAAGTTGCCAGTATCCGAAATTCATTTCAGCCTCTGATTGCTGAGGGACCAGAAACAAATATCTGAGTGATGGAGGACCCCGCAGGACACACACTACAGCCACTGGGGTTCAACTTACGTTTGTGCAATAGACAAGCAAGGATTACTTGAAAGGATCTGCAGTCATCTGGAAACACCATAAACATACCCCCTGCCCCTCATCTCTTGATTTCCTTCACAGAGGGACACTTTTCCAAGATTTTCTTCAGGCTTTAAAAATACAATATAGCCATTTGCTTATGTGTTGCATAATTCTAGTATTTAAAAGCTTCTGAGAAGCGTATTTTAAAGTGTAAATAAGGCATGTGAATTTTGTAAATACTTTGCTATGTATAATATCACCTATATATGTGTATATATCTATTATATATTTTGTACATAAGCTAGTGCTTTCTAGGAGACATTTCCTGAATCTGTTTGGAACTATTTTCACTGTGTTCGAGCTCGGTATCTTCCAGATTTTGTCAATGGCATTTACTATTATTGTAAAAGCAGTCTGGGTGACAATTAGCAACATGCAGAGTGTTTGAGCTATTCGGTTATTTGCACAGATTGAACTGGCTCCCTTCAGCAATAGCACCAATCTATAGCTTAGCATGGCGAGAACCAGCCTCTGAGAGCTACAGATTCACACTGTTGCCTCTTACCCGCCCTTATTAGGCATGGTTTAATATCCTGATTTGCTAATGATGAACATTAGCACCCCACAGTTCATAGGGGCTCCTTCTTATAGTGCTATAGTTTCATGTTACATCTGAGCAGGGCAACTGTATAGAGAAGGGACTATTGAGGATGCTATGGTCAAAAATAAAGAACATCCAGATAACAGTCTAACTAGATATGACGGTCATCCAGGCCATCAAAAGTTGGTATGCTACCATTTAGAATGGAGTATTGAAAGCCAGCAGCTTCAAGAGCACCCCATTAAACATTTCATAAATAATGGAATAGGAAAGTTGAATGATCAACTGAAAGCTTATTTCTAATATTCAGAATATTTCTTAGACTACTGGCCTAGTCCAAAGACTTGCCACGACTTGCAACAGTTAAGTGCCTAAAATGGGGTGAACCAAATGTCCACCCTTCGTACCATTACAAAATGCAGCATTCAGACATGCAGTACTGGCATGGCAGCAACACTCTATAATACAGGCTAGTGATCTAAGGAGAACATTTTTACAATTGCAAGCCAAACATTGTTCCTAGTAATATTATCCATTATAGAAATAACAACCACCTTACAATAATTTGTTTTATTGGAGGCTGCAGTCCAAAATCATTTCCTTTAGAATCATGCATAAAGACAAGCAAATATCCTCTCTGAATCGAACCTTGCACTGAGCTTTGTCCAGCCACAGAATGTCTATATGATAGTGACTATATGCCTTATAGCCCAAGCCTGTCCTTAGCTGGCAAATAGTATGCAGCAGCAAACTATTCGTACTTACTTCATACTTACGAAGCAAACTATCCGTACTTACTTACCCCACTGACCAATGGTCCCAGTGGGTCTATTTGGAAGTGCACCAACTCTTTGGCTAGTGCAAGTCCAAATGGGCCCAAGCCAGGTGTGTTGAGGCTGAAAAAGGGGCATAGGGGTATCGGGGGAAATTGTGTCATCAATATCCACATCCCTCATCATGTCCCCAGTCGATCCCAGTCCCCACTCAATCCTCCCCCTCTTTTCCTAGCCTACCCCCACCGCAAAGTATCAGCACTGGTGGTTGCTCAGTGCTCCAGTGGCACATGCACAGTCACCAACCAATCGCACTGATTGGCACCATTGCCCACACCTTTGCTTTGACTGCAATGCCAGTACCCCAGGCCCTCTAGTGACAGCACACATGGTCCTTCAATGGGAAGCCCATATAGGATGAAGCCACTAGGCTTCACACACCTACCTTGGAATAAATCCCATTGACCATATTGGGACTTCTGAATAGACATGTCTAGGATGGTGCTTCCAGTGTGATCCCATGTATGCTTAACTATAAGCTCCACTGAACATAATTGGGGTTACTTCTGGGTAAACATACATGGGATTGCACTGTTAATTTTTCCTACCCTAAATATTGACATAATATTTTTATGGTTCATAAACTGTAAAAGTCTAATAAGAAGTGATTGCTGGGAAGAGAGATAATGTCATGTTAAGATTTTCCATGGTCTCTCTATGCTGGCCTTACATCTTGATCCTGAACACTTAACTTGGAAGTCAATCCTTCCCGTTTCAGAAGGACTAAACTTCCAAGTGTTAAATAGCAGCCTTCTTCCAGAGATCATTTTGTTCCTCAATAAGAACAGAGTCAGCGCTGGTACTGAGAAGTGACAGCATTAAAGTTCATCGTAAAGTAGATATTCAGGGACTAATTATTTTCATAAAGGGAAGAATGCTTAAAATCAATAATGATTTTTGAAGTAATTTATGGAGACAGGGTTTTTTAAAACAAAAAATAGAGGTAGCATAGAACAGAAATTTAATTCTAATTTAGTTTTAAATGTACAGTGGTTTTCATACAGCTTAGATTAAAATCGGATGCACCATGACTTTCTATTTATTATTGTACAAGTATGTTTATTCATTGTTTAAGTCCATTCCTTTAACTCATTCAAGATGTGCCATTGTTTTTTATTCAGTAGAGCAGAGTATATTTTTATTTCCTACAAGAACAAGCTTATCTACTTTTTCTGTCAGGGCTCTTATACTTTTAATTACAGCTGGACAAACAGAAAATTCAGCAGATTAATCTTTTTTTTCCCCCGAATGCAATAATGGACAAAATAACTAGTTGTTGTTGTTGCTTGTCATATAGCTAGTATAGTTGTTAAAAAGACTGGAGCCTTGCCCAATAAAAGGATGGTACTACAGGGTTTTCAGTCGTGCAGAAATAGCTTAGCATGGCAGCCCACCAGTTACTAGGGCAGTGATGGCAAACCTATGACACGTGTGTCAAAGCTGACACACCACAATGTTTAGGGTGACACACCAGCATTCACCAATGCATGACAAAAACTGAGCTTGTTTTACTCATTTTTCATTTTTGTAATTATTTGATGCTTCTTTATATAATGCATAGCACCACAAATGATTAGACTGTATTTTTTTTTTGTTTAAATAAATGAATATAAAGAATAGTTTCTCTTTTGTTTGGATGGGGTGTTGACACACCAGCAGAGTCAAGTTAATCGTTTTCCTAAATTTTGACACACCAAGCCCAAAAGGTTCGCCATCACTGTACTAGGGTATCCCCAGGATACATTTACTCTTCTTTGTGGTATCAGTGCTGCATATGGGATTGTGCCTGCACAGACCACAAGGGAAGCTTCTAGAAAGCACTAAGAAATAAGAAGGTTCCCTTTCCCTTTGCTAATTTCTAGAAAACATTATCCTTGGGCTCAAGTCCATCTGGAAGTACCACCCTCTGATCCAAAACTTTGTCCCAATCCTCAAGGTACAGTGACTCTTAAAATGCAGTTGGACTACTCAGGATATTCCTTGTCTGCTCTTACTTCACCTTTTTTAGGTATGAGTTCTGGCATTGACAGCTGATGTCAGGGTTCAGCCCTTGCTCTTTCTATGTAGTGATAATGGTCAGTTCTTTCCATCTATCCATATTGAATACATGCATAATGAGTTGGTCATTTGATGAGTTCACCAAGACCTTATATCCCTTTTCATGGACTCTTCGGCAATCTGAGTTAACGGAAGACTGTACTGTACTTGCATTCAACAAAAAACAGGCTCCATCTTTTGGTTTTGTGAATTGGCCTTCAATCTACATAAAGCTTAAGAAGTTTTATGGAACTCCCAAAGCAAAAGTATATTATTTCAGTTTCTCTCCTCCCATCACAAAAAATCTCAAGAGTTCACTAGGTCATGACTATACAAAGCAGATGGACTAGTGGCTAATTTGGGCAAAAGATATGAATACTTGACCATAAATGCTTGCAGAAAATTGCTAGCTTGTATAGAGCTCAAAAGAAAAGACCTAATTTAGACATTTAAAAACTTGGGCTCATTTTAGCCCAATTTGGTAACAATTTTAGCATTCTTCTCAAACACAGTGGTTACCTCTTCCTACCTAGATAGCAACACCTCTGCATGCCAAGGTCCACCAACTATCATTTAATATTAATTGGGTATTGAATTCCTTACACAATCCTTTCTTATCTGTAACACAACTAAGGGCCAATCCTATCCAAACTTCCAGCACTGATGCAGCTGTGCCAATAGGATGTGCACAGTGCAGAGGGAGGGGGTGTCAGTCACGGAGGCCTCTTCAAAGTAAGGGAGCATTTGTTCCATTACCTTAGGTCTGCATTGTGGCTGCATTGCTGCTGAAATGTTGGGTTGGATTGGTTCCTTAAGGCTATAAAACAAATTTGGAGTGGGATGCAGAAAGTAGTACTCTCTCCTAGTTTGGAAATCCCAAGCGATTGTCATATGAACTTAGCCCAACTCTTAATTTTTGACTCAACTCCTTATGGCTCAGCACACAACTCTCATCTGTGAGTTGACCCTCTCTACCCTTTTGCCACTCGCAAATCCCAGTAGGTCCAAGGGGGTCTGTCAGGTCTGGAAAAGGGGCATAGGATATCAGGGGAGCAGCTGTCATCAACATCCACCTCCTGTCCTCCCCCCCATTTCCCCCGTCAGCCCCAATACCCACTTAATCCTCCCCTCCCCACCTACAGCCCGCTCGCTTAAATTCACCAATTTGCAAGAGTGGCGGGAGGAGAGCTGAGGGTAAAGCTGAAAGCTGCCTCTGAGCTATGCCCACTGACATGAATTTTGGAAAGCACTGTTTTTATTCCTCCCAAGTCCTCACTAATTGACCAGGCAAAAAACAACGTAAATGGTAAAAACTGTAATTTTAAACACTACAGTTCTCAGAGTTTGTATGACAGTGGAAAATCTGAGCATGCTCAGAGGTTTTCACTGCAAAGAGCTGATATTTTCAGCTATCCTCAGCCTCTTGATTGCCATTTCCCCTCTACTATCCTACCCCTAAAATATCGAAATGTGGGGGAAATGTGGGAAATGAAGGGAAATGGGCATGTGGCAGTGGTGTTGTGTCCCCTTTCAGAAAATTCTAAGGTAAAATCCAAACCTTTTCCTCAGAATTCTCAGAAAAGGGTCAGACGGACCCAACCCACTCCACGTTGATTACTAAAAATAGATTTCTTACTCATATTAAACGCTCACATAAGCGTTCAAATTCTATTCATCCCAGTTAGGGCTATCAACTCTCACTGAGGCTACATCTGGAGACTCCCCCCCCCCCAACCTAATGTAATAATAGCAATTCCTGGAAGGTTTTTTAATATTTCCAGGATTGTTTCTAGTAGTCAACTGGAGATTTAAGCTGATTCCTGGAGGCTTCAAACAAATCCCGTAAATTGAGCAATCTTAATCTCAATAGGTCTTCAGTATCACACTGTACCCTGAGGAAATAATGCACAATTTTTTATACCAGACAGTACGAAGAAAATATTTATCTGTACAGGAAAATGTACAGATTTTCCTTCTGTTTAGACACCTTCTGTTCTTTCAGCCAATTATACAGATGAAATGAAGAGGTCAGAAATTACTCATCTCTTTTCAGCTAGAGAGTTACAAGATGGTTCCCTCTCAGAGAGTATTCTGGGTTTGCTGTTATTGATACTAAACCTATGACCTGATTGTGATAGAGAACCATCAAATTGAAGATGTGTTACCCAAGAGGGCCTAACAGAAGGGAAAGTACCATAGATGAGGATGAGCAGCAATCAGGGCTCAGACACTGAAGTGAACCAAATCAGTGATGTGGGAGACATGGTGGACCAGTGTCTGACTGATGCAGTGAAGCTCAGAATTTGGAGCTTTTGGCCCTGCTGGTTGTTTTGGCATTCAGTGGAGAAAGGGTTTCCACAGTGAGGAGGGTTGGAGAATTATGGCCAAACCTCATTTGCCTATTTCCATCTGAGGATTTCATACATTAACATTTAGACATAGCAGAAGTCTAGTAGATGTGATTGTAGCATATCATGAAGTACTATTTTTTAAATAAGTATTAAACACCTCTATCAGAAGAACAGTACACTGTTTAGGTTTTGTACTGCCATCAGGCCATAAATAAGGTCACTGTGTTTTTAATGTTGTACTCATTATTAATACCTCATTTTTACCTCATGTCTTGTTATCCGTCAAACAATATCTGTAAATATATAATTGGAAGCTAAATAAAGTATGCGCTGAAGCATTATTTATTCCAATAGTAAGCTTTCTGTTTCAGAATGACCATTCCTTTCCTAATTAGCTACTGTATGGATAAAAAATAATCTATGTTGATTTGATGCATCACTCCACCTGTATTGTAATTATTTACCAGTATTGTAATTAATTATTTATTATGCTTACATTGTCTATTAGTCCACATATGTCAACATTTTGAAAAAGCAAAACATAAGTCAGATAATACTGTAAAGGGAAGCCATATAGAAATAAAGGCTACCCAAAAATTATGTAGAACCCAATAAACATTGCTTTTATTTATTTATTTATTTATTTATTTAAGAAATTTTTACCCCGCCTTTCCTCTGCCAGGGCAGATGTCCAAGGCGGCTTACAATATTAAAAAAGATAAAAATAACGTATAACAATTAACATTAAAAACAGTTAAAAACAGTATTAAACAATAAGCAATCAAGATTAAAAACACAAACAATTTAAAAACAATTAAAAAATAAAATAAAACACAAGCCCCGTGGATCATAATAACCAGCCAGCCAACCTGTCAACAATTAAAAGCTTTTTGGAATAAAAAGGTCTTCAGCCCCCGCCAAAATATAAACAGAGAGGGAGCAGTTCTCAATTCGAGGGGAAGGGTGTTCCAGAGTTGGGGGGCCACCACCGAGAAGGCCCTCTTCCTGGCCGCCACTCCTCTTACTTCTCCTGGTGGCAGCACAGTCAGAAGGGCCCCCCCAGATGATCTAAGAGTACGGGTTGGATTATATAGAAGAAGGCGGTCCCTCAAATACCCCGGACCCGAGCCGTAAAGGGCTTTAAAAGTCAAAACTAGCACTTTGAATTGGGCCCGGAACAGAACCGGCAGCCAGTGTAGTCGCCGAAGCAGCGGCTCGACAGAGTCAAACCGACGTGCCCCAGCAACCACCCGAGCCGCCGCGTTCTGTACTAGTTGTAATTTCCGGACCGTCTTCAAAGGCAGCCCCACGTAGAGCGCATTGCAATAATCTAATCTTGATGTCACTAGGGCATGGGTCACTGTGGCCAGGTCCGCACAGCTCAGGTACGGCCGCAGCTGGCGGATCAGCCGAAGCTGAGCAAAGGCTCCCCTGGCCACCGCCGCCACCTGGGACTCCAGGTGTAGCTGTGAATCCAAGAGAACCCCCAAGCTGTGAACCTGCTCCTTCAGAGGAAGTGCGACCCCATTCAGAGCAGGACGATAGTCCAATACCCGAGCTGTGGATTTCCGAACCAAAAGCACCTCTGTCTTATCCGGATTTAATTTCAGCTTGTTCGCCCGCATCCAGCCCCCAACTGCCTCCAGACAGCGATCCAGGACCTCAACCGCCTCCTCAGAATCAGGGGGAAAGGAGAGATAAAGTTGGGTGTCATCAGCATATTGATGGCACCCCACTCCAAACCCCCGGATGACCTCTCCCAGCGGTTTCATGTAGATGTTAAACAGCATGGGGGATAAGATGGAACCTTGCGGCACCCCGAACCTAAGAGGTCGGGGTGCCGAACAAGAGTCCCCCAGCACCACCTTCTGGGATCTGTCAGCCAGGAAGGAGCGGAACCACTTCAAAACAGTGCCTCCAAGCCCCAACCCATCCAACCGACCCAGAAGGACACCATGGTCGATGGTGTCGAAAGCCGCCGAGAGGTCCAGCAGGACTAACAGGGTCGCACTTCCCCCGTCCATCCCCCGGTGCAGGTCATCCACCAAGGCGACCAAGGCAGTCTCCGTCCCGAACCCCGGCCTGAAGCCAGATTGGAATGGGTCCAGATAATCCGTTTCCTCCAGAACCCTCTGAAGCTGGGACGCCACCACCCGCTCAATCACCTTGCCCAGAAATGGGATATTGGATACTGGCCGAAAGTTGTTTAAATTTGAGGGATCCAGGGAGGGCTTCTTCAGGAGGGGGCGAACCACCGCCTGCTTCAAAGCAGGCGGGAGCACCCCCTCCTTCAGAGATGCATTCACTACCCTCCCCGTCCACTCGGCCAGCCCTCCCCGGGCAGCTCTAATTAGCCATGCCGGGCAAGGGTCGAGCGGGCAAGTAGCAGGTCTCACACTCCAGAGAATCCTGTCCACATCCTCAGGCTCTACAAACTGAAAAGAATCCCAAATAATAGGATAGACAGGTTCCCCGGGGACATCACTAGATCTGCCCACAGCAGCGTCCAAGTCATGCCGGATCTGATCGACCTTGTCTGCAAAATGTTGAGCGAACTCATCACAGCGAGCCTCCGTGTGCTCCTCCCCACCAGTAAGGGGGGCAAGATGTAACAGACTGCGGACCACACGGAAGAGCTCAGCCGGACGGTCCTCTGCAGACGCAATGGTGGCAGAGAGGTGAGCTCTCTTAGCCACCACCACTGCTCTAGAATAAACTTTCAATTGGGCCTTAGCCCGTGTCCGGTCAGATACGGCACGAGTCTTTCGCCACCGACGCTCTAGTCGTCTGCTCTGCCGCTTCATCGTTCGCAGCTCCTCAGAAAACCAAGGAGCCGCTCTGATTCTGCGACTGGGCATAGGACGCTCAGGAGCAATCTCATCCAGGGCCCTGGCCATCTCCATATTCCAGAGGTCCACCAGGGCACCGGGTGGATCTCCAACTCTGGCAACAGGAAAATCCCCCAGAGCCCTCAGGAATCCATCTGGATCCATCAGCCTCCGAGGGCGGATCATAGAATGTGATCCCCCGCCATTGCAGAGGTGAGAAGCCGCAACAAGCCTAAATCCCACCAGACAGTGATCTGTCCATGACAAAGGAGTGATCTTAATCTCCTCCACCTCCAGATCACCATCAACCTGTCCCGCAGTAAACACCAGGTCCAGCATGTGTCCCGCCTCATGTGTCGGGGCAGATATTTTTTGAGACAGACCCATGGTTGCCATGGAGGCCATGAAGTCCTGAGCCGCAGATGTTGCTGGGGCCTCGGCATGGACATTAAAGTCCCCCAACACCAGAAGGCGGGGGGACTCCAACACCACGCTCGAGACCAGCTCCGTCAGCTCAGGCAGGGAGACTGCTGGGCAGCAAGGCGGGCGGTACACCAACAGAATCCCCGTCCTGTCTCGCCCCTCCAACACAACACGAAGGCACTCAAACCCGGTGGACTGCTGAACAGGGTATCTGGTGAGACGGATGGAATCCCGATAGACCATCGCAACCCCACCTCCCCGCCCCTGTAGCCGTGGCTGCTGCAGTACCCGGAAACCCAGTGGACAAATCTGGGAAAGATTAACCCCGCCCAGCTCATCCAGCCAGGTCTCCGTGATACATACCAGGTCGGCTTTCTCCTCCAAGATTAAATCATGGATAAGAGAGATCTTATTATTCACCGACCTTATTATTATTTTACCACAGGATTTCTCAAACTATAGGTTGGGATCCACATGGTGGGTTGCGACCTGATATCAGGTGGATCACGGAAAGCTGATAGCAGCCATCTTGGAAGCTGCAGACCTTAATCTTGCTATATTCCTCTTGTGAAGTGAATTTTCAAGTGAGGGGCTTTTTAAATTTTGTTTTTAGTTCAGTGCATTTACATTTTTTTTGTTCTAATCTGTCAGGGATGTTTCATAGTTCTGCAATTGCTGCAGTCCAGGAATGCTAGTTTGCATTCCAGGAGTGTTATTTGATTATGTCATGATGACAGAACTTCCTGCTTGATTATGTTATTTCTGGCTATGACACCACTTCCAAGTAAATGACATCATTTCCGTTGGACCCCAGCACAAGTACCATTCTAAAAAAATGGGTCCTGCTCTAAAAAGTTTGAGAACCACTGCTCTACAACAGTGCTAACCCAAACTTACCTTTTTTGTTGTGATGCTCTTTGAGCTGCAGATGAAGCACTCAGAATGTGGAAGTTGATTGGGGACCACTGCTCTACAGTAATAGAGGTGATACCTCTTGTAATGCACCAGAACCATTCTGGAAAGTTAAGCTCTATGTGAAACAATGTTTATAATAGTGCAACAATCCTATGAGGCAGGAAATGGATGCTGATTGGCCTCACATTTTCCAGAATGCACTGCTCCCATTGGCTATAATTACTGTCAGTCACAAGGAGCATTGTAATGAATCAGCAGTAAAAGAAGCAACATTATGAGAAGTATTACTATATTTCTTAATATAAAAAGGTAAAGGTTTCCCCGCGACCGAATGGCATAGTCGTGACCGACTGTAGGGGACGGTGCTCATCTCCATTTCTAAGCCGAAGAGCTGGCATTTGTCCAAGGCCAAGCTTCCAAGGTCATGTGGAAGGTCATGACTATACCCCATAGCGCACGGAACACTGTTACCTGCTAACTGGGCAAGAGGCACCATTTAACCCCTGCTAACTGGGCAAGAGGCACTTTTTCAAGTGGTGTCCTCTTATATTTAGCAGGGGGAGAGCAATTGTCCCTCTTCATCCCAGCACAGTGTCTTTCTCGTGGCTGTTGCTGGTGGTGTTCTCCATTCTTTTAGATTGTGAGCCCTTTTGGGACAGGGAGCCATTTAACTTTAATGTTATTATTTGCCTATAAACCGCTTTGTGAACTTTGTGTTGAAAAGCGGTATATAAATACTATTGATTGATGGATGGATTGATGGATTGATTGATTACCTTCCCACCGAAGTGTTACCTATTTATCTACTCACATTTTTAGGTGCTTTCGAACTACTAGTCTTTACTATATTTCTTCATAGAAGCATTACTATATTACCAATGTCTCCCCAATTCTAG
Source organism: Lerista edwardsae (assembly GCA_029204185.1). Lineage (NCBI taxonomy): Eukaryota > Metazoa > Chordata > Lepidosauria > Squamata > Scincidae > Lerista > Lerista edwardsae. Next base: position 6,716,735 of record JAJKFI010000030.1, read on the forward strand.
TATGGTACTTTAACTAATGCAAGACACTGACTTTATGTGCAATACCCAGAGATGTAATAGGCAGAGCTTTTCTCAGCACTGCAACTCTGTGCTTAGAAAGGCTTTTTCCCCCACAGGATTTCTGTGTGCCCGACTCCCCCAAAAGTTGGTAACCTATCCTCACCCTACCCTCTTACATGCAGATCCAGAGCTGACATAACTGGGCATCTGCCAAGCCACTCTCAGCAAGGGAGCTATTGTAGCCTTCACTCACCTTGCCTTCTCCCTCTGGGCAGTGATATAGATTGGGCAGGGAGCAAGGGCAGTGTGACAGTGACTGGGGTGGTAGTGTAAACTAAGGGCATCTCACTCCTTCCCCAGTCATCAACCAGTTACACACCTAGACTCTTGATTCTGGACTCAACAAAACCACCACCAGAAAAAGGAATTTCATCGCTTGCATCTTCTGCACTTGCTGAAAGTTATAAGACAGAAGCCAAATGGGGACAAGTTTGTTCTGGGGAAAAATGCTGGCTGTTAAATGCTTGGCTATGGAAAGCCCTTTACTGCAGCCTAGAGTGCAGTATAGGGAACCAGAGTCCAAAGGCACAAACAGTTTGAAAATAATGGCCCATATAATAGAAGCAGCTTCTCAGAGTCTTCAGGAAGAGACTGTGGCAAGACAAAATTACTGCAGTATATTAATTCCTCCTAAGGCAGCATTTTTCTTAGCCCATGGAGTGTGGAACACATCATTTATACATGCTTCTTATGTAAAATTATTACGACTGCAAAGCTCCTACCTACTTATCTAGAAAATGATGCAGAAATTCCTTCATCCTTTAATAACCAAACGCTGCACAGCTTTATTGGAGGCACTCAAGGGGTGAGGCTGCAGGGGAAAGCAGCCCAAGAAACAACAGCTGCAGCAGTCAGAAACTACAGCTGCTACACTTTGCATGCACAATGTGTGTACCACTGCCAGAATAAGCATTTCAGCCCCAAGACTTCAGTGAAGCATTAAGGTGCTACCTATCACAATAGAAAATAAAGCTGTAAATGGATGCCTGGCAGTTATATTCACTTATTAACAGCACTTATATTCAGTGTTGTTTAGCCACACCAAATGTGACACCTTCTCAGCCATTCACAAGAAATGCCCTGAAAAGACAGGCCAAAACCGTAAATCATGTGTTGAGATACCCTGCACATTGGTACATCCTGTTTTGCAACTGGTAGGGCAATAAATGTCTAACCAAAAGGTACAACTTGAATCAGATTCTGGACCTTTAACCACAGACAGGAAACTGTGAAGAAAGCTTTTCCCAAGCATCAAAGATATCCAATGAAAGTAAATTTGTTTTGATGGAGGTTTTCAAGCTGAAGCTGGATGGCCACCTGCAGCTGCATCCCTGGCCCATTTGCCAGCCGGGGCAGGACCACAGATTGCCGTCCCACCCCAGAGACTGCCGCCCCACCCAATCCACCCGCAGCTTCACACAACGTCCTGTGGCTCTCTGAAAGAGCTCTGCAGCCTTCAGAAGGCCATTTTCTACCAACCATGAGCTGGAGATTACATTTCTACTAATGTTGCTAACACATCATGGGTAGAAATTTCCAGTTTCCCAACGTGTTTTGCTGTTTTGGCCAAACTTTTGACAGAATGCAGATATTTCAATGTGGTTTATTTCATTGCATTCTGCTGTAAATTACACATCGATCGATATAACATAATGGTATTATTTGAAAATACCAAGATTTTACTGTACAATTTTGGGCAGCAGTGGTGTCACCACCACCTCTGAGAGTGTTACTGGATGCGGCCTGCACACATACCTCCGCTATGCCACTGATGTACATGGTTCCTTCCCTCCTTTTGTTCTCACAACAACCCTATGAGGTAGAGGAGAATTAGTAGTAGGCTACTTCAGAGTGCCAGGTGCAAGGGAGTGGCAACAGGATGCAAGCATCTTGTTGTCTCGTGCCTCCGTGGGGCACCTGGTGGGCCGCTGTGAGATACAGGAAGCTGGACTAGATGGGCCTTTGGCCTGATCCAGCAGGGCTCTTCTTATGTTCTTAGGAGGCTGAAAGATAGTGTCTGGCCCAAGACAACCCAGGAAGCTTTGTGGACAGGTGGGGATTTGAACCAGGATCTTCCAGGTTTAAGTCCAACTCCTAAACCACTATATCATGCTTATGCTATAGAGATCCTTGTAGTGTTCACTATATTATGGGTCAGTTTTGCTTTGGTGATTGGTAACCCCCATGTCTTACCTACAACGGGTCCCTGGGGTCCTCCAGAGTTCATAGTTTCCACAAGTCCCTTCCGTGCATGACGCAGAGAAGGGAGGAAAGCAGGGATATAGGTGACTCACTTCTCTGCAATCTATGAACCAGCTCTAAATGACAGGAATATTTTAGTTTTAAGGTTCCAAAGGGCTTTAACAAGTATTTTTCATGGCCACCCACATTAGAACTTCAATTAGAACTTCAATAGTGCCAATAGGAAATAAAATTATTATTAAAGTTATATTTCATAATTGCTACTGTGAAAACAATATGGTGTAAACAATCACTAATGTTTTTCTTATGGTAGTTTAGAATTACTTTATGTAGTGTTGTACTATTTCAATAAAAGATGGGGGGGAAGAACTTTATTAGGAATGCAAAATGCAACTTTCTAGAATGACAAAACTGTCCAGGACCCTCTGGAAGTGATGTCATGACTGGAAGTGCTGTCATTGTGATGCCAGAGCCTGCTGCTTTCCTGAGAATGCAGCATAATTAGTTATTTCTCAGCCATTTTTCAAAAGCAAAGTGAATCAGAAAGAAAAAAAGCTTATTTACAACCTTGACACAAGCAAAAGAACCAAACTGCCCTCCCCATTTCCAGCAACCCATCTTCCCATATTTTCAATATGGTTTCTCTAGGTGCTTTGCTATACAGCTAATGGGTCCTGACCCACAGTTTGAGAAATAGCATACGAGAAAACCTCTTCTTTCACCAACCCCTCTACATCACCCTTTTCCACCAATACAGACTTCCCCTCACAACCAATCAGAAGCCTTCAACCCCAGTATTTAACCCCTACTAGGGAGACCAGACCTCAGCTGGTAGGGCATGTGGCAAGGGGCTATCATGTTATGCAGAATGTGCACATACACAGGAACTTTGACGATGGGAATCATGGGGGAAAGGCACCTTGCACATAAGGGAGCACTTTGCACAAATACCCTGCACAAATGACTTTGTTAACACTTGTCTTCTCTGAGGAGGATGCCACACACAAACATTCAATGGAATGTCTACTCCCACACCGCAACAGGGAAGCAAAGACAATGCATTCCCAACAGGTAAGCAAGGGAGGAGAGGAAATCCTGCATCACAACTTATTGATGCTGTGTATCATTTCTAATTTCTGTCTCATTTCTCTACCCCGCCTCAGTATTGCGAACAGTCTCTGTGCCTTCTACTGTGTAACTGAACCATCCCTTCCCATTAGCCAATAGTATTGTCTACTCTCTGGTGAATGCCAGGTACTCCAACCATTGCCACTGCTGGCCTAGCACTCATCTGAGGTCCTTTGTTTTTCAGGAGTGCAGTATTACCACATGGAGCAGGATGGTCATTGCCTGCAAATTTCCACTGCAACCAACAAAGGATATTAAGTCACAAATGTTGACTTTTATTCCTAGGAGGGCTACACTGTGAGGAAAAAGTGCCACTTTTGTGCACAAACGCAGAGTATACATCCAGAGGTCATATATTGCTGCTGCTGCTGTCTATTCTTGCGATGTTTTTTGTGTTTCTGTTTGCACTCCATTGTCAGCTTCCCAATAGGGGAAGAAGACACAGAACCCTCCTCCACACATTGAAATGTGCCGATCACTAGGGAAGCCTCATGGTGTGCCTGGCAGCATCAACTACTGTAATGCCAGCTGTTACATTGTGAGTTTGCAGTTTAAAAAAAATAGGTATTTAATACAACATACAATGGATTGACTTTGCAAATACATTCTCTATTGGCATATTTCATTAAAACTCAACTTTCATCAAAAAAAACATTCTAAGTAAAAATATATTTTTGAAAAGTTGTGCCGATGTCTTAGATTTGCAGTTTTTCTTTTTTTTAAAGAAAAACTTGAACATTTTGAACAGGCAATCTTGAACATTTGAGCAAACAATAAAAACACATAATATACATTCTCATAGTGCACAGACACCAGTTACACGGCATGCAGATTCGTTATGGTTAAAATATACACTACATTTATACATCAGCATATATTGTGCCATATAGTGCCTTTAAAAATAAACTCTTTTTCCATCCAATAATCTTTGAGAGTACTCTTTATAGAAAAGTGCAGATTTACCATTTGCAAATAAATATGGTGGGGAGGGCAAGAGAGAATATATTAGTTGCAATTACTGATGAATTTGCCTATATAATATTAACACTGCACTGTCTCAAAGCAGGGCTGTTCATGTTTTTCATTTGAACTAGCAGAGAGACTTTAGCCAACCAGATTGTGGTTTCCAAACATTGTCTTTAAAGTGCTGAAATAAGCTTAAATTGACATTGAAAGGGGGTCTTTTAGCAAGGTGATGGGCACCCCAATCTTAATGGAACTGCCTGTGCCATGCCCAGCATACAACTGCTGGGGCAGAACTGTGTATTCCCATGGGGAAGGGTCAGATGCAGGACAGTGGATAGGATCCAGCAGCAGCCTCTGCCACTGTCACTGCCCCCTCCCGGGCCTGAAAGGCCCTACTCCCTGATCTCCCCAGGCCAGTTTTGCCCCCGCCCGGTTCCGCCTCCCCCACTGCTGAGTGCTGCACTTACCCTATCCAGTGAGGCCAGTGCCCGCCCACACAAGTCTCTGTGTTGGTGGCAACTACTGCTGGGCTGTCGCAAATTGCTTTACTGCACTTTTGCAATGGCCACCTCCCGGGCGGTGTGCACAAGACTGGCGCTGCAGGAGCTCAGGATTGGGCAGTAATACATGTTAAGACTGTCAACTCTGATCAATGCACTTAAGGTTTTCCAGGTTATGGCGAAGCCTGGTATCAACATGTTTCACAGAATTTGAAAAACCAGAAAATTGTATGCAAAACTCCTAGAAAGTCAAATTTGGTTAACTTGCTAGTCCGTGTACACAAACCTTATTTTCTTTGTATAGATTAAGGTACGTAATTCATGTTTGCATTACTCAATATCTGTCATCTGCCCCCTGCATGCAGAGCTGTATCTAATGACCCTGGTGCCTGGGACACTGATGCTATGTCGTCACATGACATCACTTTTAGGTTCACCCAGAAGGAGGAGGCACTGGTGGTGGTCACTTCATGATCTGGCTGCTGCACAAAATTTATGCTTTACGGAATTCATTCCAGTTTTATTTGTCATAGGCTGAGGATCCTAAGTGGCTCCTAAGGACATAATGCCATATCAATGTTGCCCCTTCTCCACTAACGGAAAGTTCTGCTTGATCTAGGTACATCCAGATTTCAAGTAAATGCCAATTCTTTGCAATTGCACTGCAAGATTCAATTCACATTATGAATATGCATGGAAAATCTGTCTAACTTCCACATACAGCCACATGGAGGCTGGGTATACAAAAACAAAATACAACAATTTAGGAATATATTCTAAAAAAATGTGATAGGTAGGTAACAGATGCTTATCATCTATCCTTATTTTAATTACAGTACTATAACTATCATATGAGTATACATGTGTGCATATGATTTGCTCAGTATTAAAATATAGTACTTATTTTGTAAATCTGGTCTTTTCTACATATACAGTATATGTGTGTGTAAAGTGGAGTGGAGGAGGTGTCATGCACATGTGCATGTCCTATGCTTGTTTAGGCTGCAATAAATCCCACTGTACTCCATGAGATCTACTCCCGAATGTTTAAGAGTGCAGCCTGAGGGCTGTACTGCTGGCTAAAAGTGTCACAAATATGCTGTAAAGTGGGAGGAAGAAGTGCTGGTGCTGGGCTAGTGCTAGCTAGTCCCGGCCTCCGTGCCAAGAGGAAAGGCTGCCGGTGTTCCAGCAGCACTGGCAACCGGTAAGTGGATTCTGGACAGGGGGAGAGGCAGGGAGGGGGAGGCACTAGGCAGGCGGAGGGGAGGAGCAAGCCCATGTGGGAGGTGGGACCAGTAGTGGACTCCACCACTGGATCCTATGTCCCGCTTCAGGCTGGGCAGCGTAACCCAAGGCTACGCCATTCTTCACCGGCAAAATAGCCGGTGGAGACTTGAGTAGCCCCATCGTGGGGGCCAGGGCTTTCCCTGGGGGAAGGGGACAAACGTCCCCTTTCCCCGAGGAGACTCCAGGAGCTGCTGTGGATCCTACAGGACTGGAAGAGTCTTCTGGATGCGTCTGGAGGGAGGCGTTCTGAGGCGAAGGGAGTCCATGTGTAACCTCTCTGTGCCTCAGAAGGCCTGTCATTCTTAAAAGCACTTCCAGTTCTTCGCTAAACCAGAAGTGCCTTTTCTAAGGCTCCAGCCAGCCTTTTGAAGCAGGCAGAGGTTGCGTACTTCTGGTGTTTCACAGAACAATCCAGCACTGATGCAGGGGCAATGCAGTCCCAAGATAAGAGAACAAAGAGTCCCTTACCTTAGGGAGCCCTCCGTGAGGGAGCCCCAACCACCACAGGATACAGTGCAGGCCCCATTGGCAATTGGATAGGATTGGGCTCTGTGTAAAATATAAGCACATAATAATAGGCTGGAGGTAAAAAAAACAAGTATTAAGTGAGTAACTTTGTATTTTCATCAGAGACCACACTGGGCTACTTTTAATATTTCTCATAAACGAAAAAGGGGGGATTGTGAGGAGAGACATATACCAATACCTTGAACAAATTGGTTGTGATCTCTATTCACATGAGTAGGGGTGTTTGAAAATGGTGTATTTTTTTCTCAGATTTTGTGATTTGAAAGAAGTGTTGTGTGTTTTTATTCTCTCATTCCAAGTTCTCGTTTTTCAACCATTTTAAATGCTTTAGGGCGCAATCTTAACGTGGAGTTAGGCCAGTTCAAGTTAGGCCAGCAAAATTTGGCTGGCACAAGGGCCACCATAATGCACATTTGGACCACTTTCAGCGTCAGGGAGCATGGTGAACATCTGTGTGCTGGCCTCTCTGACTCTGAGAGTGGTCCAAACATACTTTATGGCAGCTCCTGTGCCAGCCAAATTTTGCTGGCCTAACGGTGCCGGCCTAATTCGAGGGTAGGATTGCGCCCTTAAAGTGTGCTAGGTAGGTGAGATAGGTGATAAAATGTCAGCAGATGCAACCATAGCATTATTTCTCATTGGAAAAGTAATCTATTTTAATTTCTGGAAAATACCTTAAACATCAAAATGTGGTGTTTTGTGTTTTTATTTGGATTTTTTAACCCCCCAAAGGTAGTGCTTTTATGCATTTTTAACAAAAACACCCCTGCACATTAGTAAAGCAGATCCAGCTGCCTACCCTCACCAAAAGATGCCTGAGGTCTGTTCACTGAGGCTGAGATGAGCATCTTTATGCAGATTTTGGTGTGCAATCCAGTGTAAAGCTGCAGCAGCTGAGAATACAGAAGCAGTCTACTGCCAATAGCACTCCTGCGGTGATTGAGGGCAATTACCTAGGAGGAGGGCTAAAGTATTTGACACTGCCAACAAGCCAAGAGCTCCTACAAGCCAAGAGCACTAACACAGAGGAATTGCAGAAGCTCAATACACATGTTCATCTTCAGTGCTTGCAGCATTAGACAGCGTTAATAGTTCCATGGTGCAAGGGCAACTGCAGCACGTTCTATAATTTGTCCCAACTGGCCCAGGAAATACAAGTGAAAGGACAGCAGGCAAAGAACTATTTAGACCTTCGATTAATCCTCCTGGAGTTGTTCGCGATCAGAAATACAGTAACACTAAAAGCGAATAATATGAAAGCTATAAAAGCAAGCAAAGATCTTCTGGGCTGGAAAGCGTCACACTCAGGACAGAGCACACGCTCTTCAGCGCAAAGCAGTTCAGGAGCTTCGGGACCAGGGGAAGTGTTGTTGTCAATTATTTGTCTATAATGCAGCATGGAAGGCTTGGGCTCATACTGGTTTACAATGTAACGATAAAAGCCATATGATCTCGATTCACTCCTGTCACTGAAAGAATAGACAAAATAGCCATGGAGATTGATATTATCCAAGGCATAGGCTGTAAAATAGGACACACACATACACAAAGAGAGAGGGAGAAAAACAACATGAGTTATAGGCATGTTTAGTTCAATAACAGTCCCATACATCACTGCAATCCTATAATCCTGTGCACACTTATCTGGGATGCAGCCTCACTGAATACAAAGGATGGCACTATAGGGAACTTAACAGTAACACTCTGTTATTCATCAACAACTACCATGTTCTGTTGGGTGAAGTCCATGCAACCGGTACTAGGGTATTTGCAACCTGATCAAATGTGTCCAGGTCACTGATGTCCCCAGACATTTGTGTCCCCAGATATTCGTGTCTAGGGTTTTTTGTTTGTTTGTGCACATCCTGGTCAGT
>JAJKFI010000030.1:6730279-6931627 GCA_029204185.1 Lerista edwardsae
ACAGAAAGCAAGATTAGGACAAAATATGATGTAAAAGCAGTGAACTAAAAACAAAATTGAAAGAAACCCTCACTTGAAAATTCAACCTGTTAACGCTCCCAAAAGGAAAGGGAGTGGCAACAGGATGCAAGCATCTTGTTGTCTCATGCCTCCCTGGGGCACCTGGTGGGCCGCTGTGAGATACAGGTAGCTGGACTAGATGGGCCTTTGGCCTGATCCAGCAGGGCTCTTCTTATGTTCTTAGTGTAACAAGAGTGAGGTCTGCAGATTCCAAGATGGCTGTTCCCAGTTTTCCGCGACCCACCTGACATCAGGTTGTGACCCACCAAGTGGGTCCCAACCCACCATTTGAATACCACTGCCATATTATATATCCTAAGCCTTTTATGATAGCCCTATCTCTAATTCTGCTTTTTAAAAAATTCTGCCTTTTATTTTAAAAATAAAAAGTACATCTAATATAAATATACATATGACACAAATGTGTGGGACACAAGAATTGATGAAAATGTCCAATATCAGGATGCATTTGATTATGACACAGTTGTCCAGGACGCCAACAGTCCTGTCACTACATGTAACCATGCTGGACTTTATTTTTATTTTTAGCTGCTGCTGCTGCTGTAATATCACTGAAAGCCATCTGAAGTATTAAGATGTGAAGATGATGGGTACCAGCATACTGGCAGAAGAAACTGAGCTAGACTTTTTACTCCTTTTGACTTGTCATTATAAAGGCTTCTTTAGCTTCAGCTGTTCTTCTCATCAACTGCATTGTGAACCATCACAAGCTGAATAAGCAATCAGAATGGCAGCTCAAAAGTAATTTTTAGACATCTTGGTAAAAAAACAAATCAAGAGGATAGCTGCACAGTGAAGCTCCAGTTGGGAGCTTCTTTTTACAAATAAAAAAAATTCATTTTTATGCTAAAAACCAAATACAAAGAATGAAACAAGAATAGTAATGTAACACAAGATGAATAAAAAATTAAGTAACAGTAAAATGCACGCTAGTGGCTATCTAGGGCAGCTGACTGCAGAGAGCACTGGTGTCATAGCAACTAAAGATGAAAGGACATTGGGTGCCTCTCTGAACAGCAAGAGGTGATAAAAGAACAGTGGGAAAAGATGCTAGTCTAGGGATTCTGCGTGGCAACAAAAAGAGTGAGAATCAGCACCCTTCCAGGGATGAAGGTTGAGAGATCAAGAACTGAGCAAGCTAGGCAGCAGCAGAGGGAAGCTGTAGCAGAGGAAGGATGATGGAATTAAAGGAGGTGCAGTTAGGACTCAGGAAGTGCTGGTGCCAGGCATCATGTGCAAGGAGAGGACATTAGACCTGGAGCGTGTAGGTAAGCTCATATACTGTAGAATGTGTGTGCTCCATCTTGATATTTTTCCTTAAATGTCAAAACAAATTAGGGCACAATCCTAACCAACTTTCCAGCCCCAGGGCAAGAGCAATGCAGCCTCGAGGTAAGGGAACAAACACTCCCTTACCTTGATGAAGCCTCCGTGACTGTCCCCCCCCCAACTGCAGGATGCAGCACATGCCCCATTGGCACAGCTATGTCAGTGCTGGAAAGTTGGTTAAAACTGTGCCCTTAGTCTATCCAGGATTGGAAGCAATTGTTTCCACTATTATCTTTGTTAAAAACCAGATCTCCAATTAATTCACTGAAAACCACAATTATGATTACAGATCATGTACATCATTTCAGAAGACTCGTTTTAAGCAAGTTGGATGTTGAGGTACATAGACCTTAATAATGGACAATTACCTTTTAAAGCTTCATTGATATAATTCTCTAGGTAATATATTCTTAACTTGTCTTCAATCGCATTTGGGTCATCATCAATTCCACTGGCTAGGATGTAAATTGGTACATCGCCGTATTTATTCTTAACCCAATTGAGGATTTTGCGCAAGCCCCAAGGCACAACTGGAGTTCTTCTGGGTGATCTCAGCCAGGTAATATCATTTAGCCTTTGGACTTGGAGGTGGTAATCGTACGCCTTTGGGTTGTCATTTTCCGAATTCACAAGCACTGTAGTGTAGTGACTTAAGGCAAAAAAGTCAAATGAACCACTTATTAGCTTTCTTTCCTGCTCTGAGAAATAAGGTAATTGGAGATCATGTGAACCCAAGACATTTCTTTGGTGAGACCGCTGTCTCATCACATCTGTATAGTCACTCTTTCCAAAGATAGGCTCAGCAAGCCTGCCAATGTCAAATTCCAAAACTCGTGCAGCTGCATCTTCATCATTTTTTAAAAACGGGAAGGCTGGCTCGACCCAATCAGCATGGAACGCAATTGATATTTTACCTTTCTGAGTTTTCCTAAATTTTTTATCATACAAGTGCCATCCTTCCGCATGAGCCTTCAGGAGATTACGAACTGCTTTGTGGGTCAGCTTCTCCACCTCAGGTTCATTCATCGTGATCCAAAATTTGACGTGCCGGCCAAGTTTTTTAAAGCAGAGCTTGGCATACGCAACAAAGGCCTGCACAGTTTGTGGGTTCTCCCAGCCGCCATGTTGAGCTAGAGAAAGAGGAAGCCCCTCATTCTCAACCTTTGGTTGCCATAAAGCAACAACAGGAGTGATATTAACTCTCTGTAGTTCACTGACAAAACACTCATAGTAAAACAGGACTGTGTGGTTCACAACCGTCTCATTACCTAGCGGGAGGATCCAAGGCCAGATCAGTGAAAAATGGAAGTGTGTGATGTGCATTTCCTGAAGTAAAGAAATCTGGAGCCGGATAGCAGCAAAATCAACACAGTGAGGTTTGCGTTTTGGGGCACCAACTCCATCAACTTTAATGAGCTTCTTGGTTTTATGTACATCCCAGACATAAACATTAGGATCAAGGAATTGGGATTGAGTTGTATCTATCTAGAAAAGAAAATTGGAGAAAAAAAAGATTCAGTGCATCACAAATGGGGAAACCTAAGCAAGCAAGCTAAATATTGATTGTCACAAGAAACCAGCCATTATTATTTGATAATACAATATCAGGATTGTCGCAAACGTTATTCTTCCCACACTTCTTTTGCATAACTTAGGAGCCATTTCTATGATACCGATTGGCAGCATCAATGGGTTTCTGGGGCCCTAGAGAAAAATTCTGCATTGCCCCCAACAGTCTGTGGGTTCTTCCATTCTAACACGGCTGCTGGTACTGAGTACTTGGGCAGGTGGACCCTCAATAAGCTACCAACCTGGCCAACTCCTGGCAATATCTCCAGATGCTTACTTCTCCAGATGCATTGGGAAACTCTTGTTATTTTCCTGCTTGTGATATTCATGCTATCCCCTGCTCCTTTTTCAGTGTTTGCTCCTGGGATTCTCCCTTTTGCCTTGTTTTGCTTTAACGTTACATACAAAATATACAAGCCAATGAAGTCCAAGACCCCTCAGAGTAGGTTCTCATATTGAGTACTGTTACACAGACAAGCTCTTAAGCTGTGTGAAATTGTAGCAGAGCTGCTGTAATCAGCTGCCGTTCTTTCAAGACACTTCATTATTCTGTGTGTACATGGAAAGAAGAATAATTTTTAATAGCTTGTCAGAGGGAAATAGCTTTTCTGGAGAATTATCCCTCGTGGAACAGAAAAACATGCAATTCTGCTAGTACTGCAGGTGAACTATGAGAAATGTTTTCACGCTATGATGCATCTACACATCTAGCCATTTCAGTCCTGCAGCACAAGATGTTTAAATATACCCTTTCAGGGTATGATGGGAGTAGGTTTACAAGAGTTTTTGGCCAACCAGATCAGAAACTTTGCTGCTGGTCCCAGTCAAGGAAGCAGCTCTATTTTTAATCTCAATATATTTAGGGGTCAGGAACTGCAGAATAATCTTGAGATATCAGTGCATAAAGTAAGATTCCAGGTAAGGAAGCTACTATATTTAGGGTGCAATCCTAACCTGGAGTTAGGCCAGCACAGCTTGGTTGGCACAAGGGCACCTGTAAAGTGCATTTGGACCACTCTCTGAGTCAGGGAGGATGGCGCACGTCTGTGTGCTGGCCTCTCTGACTCCAAGAGTGGTCCAAACATACTTTACAGTGGCGCTTGTGCCAGCCAAACTTTGCGGGCCTAACTGTGCCGTCCTAACTCTAGGTTAGGATTGTGCCTCAATGTGTTACAGGCTCAAGGAAGTTTATATCTTTTGGAAAATTAAACTACAAAAAAATTCCATCTTGAGATACAATCTGCAAAGTCAATTTTAAAGCATAGCATGTTTGTTATAGTTGAAGGAACACTACAGAACCAACAAACCAGAAACCGTATTTTCAAGGCATCCAATAGCTGATTTAATTTATATAGGATAATATGATTTTTGAAAAGACACATTTCTCAAAGCCCAGTAGGAATCTTGGCTTGTGCGGTTGGACATCCCACTCTGTCCCCATCACACCAAAGACAAAACACCACATTCCTTGTTTGTATTTATCATATCTGTACATGGCACACATTATCTTCAGAAAAGATAATTATGTCTGATAATCAAGAGATTTGTGCCTGATGTTATAATAGGGAGAAAACAAAGGCAAGAGAAGAAGACAAGTGGCAATGAGATGCCAGTTTCTTGTTGTCTCGTGTGCTCCCTGAGGCACCTGGTGGGCCACTGAGAGATACCGGAAACTGTACTAGATGGGCCTTTGGCCTGATACAGCAGGGCTCTTCTTATGTTTCAGGGTTAACTAGGTGATAGCGTGGTCAAAAAAACACAGTAGTTTCCTAAGCATTTCATTTGTCCCCAGAAAGAATGTGACAGTGCTTGTTTTTTTAGTTTGGTAAACAGGATGAAGACTTGTTTGTTCTTTATAGGTATAAAACCTTTAAATATAAATAGTTTTTAGTTGTCAACTTGAATTGCTTTGTAGACTGTTGTGTTTTTATATATTGATAACTATTTCGTTATTTAGGGCAGAAGGATTAGTCGAGAGGGTTAAAGCCTCCGTTTGCCCGAAGATAAGATCTGAAGGTTGCCTGTTCAACAACACCAGAAGTCTCCGTGAGCAGCACACCTTGAGAAGTGCAACTGATAAAAGCTGTCTTCAGCTGCCTGTGAGAGGAGAGTGGTGCTGGGCCAGCTGTTTCTTTGGTGAGAGCAGAGAAGCCAATTATCAGCCAGCAGGAAGGCAAGCGTGTGGCCAAGAAAGAAGGACTAAACCATGAAAAGTTCCATCTATATGTTGTTCATAGTTCTTGAAAGATAGAACTTCTTTGTAATTTATAAAAAACCCCTTGCGGGTTTAAAGATTAAAGTCTGCCCATGTAAACTGCCTTGAATTAAAGTCAGAGGAGCAATCTAATGGCCAAAGAAAGACGGTATATAAATACGTGCATTATTAATTATTTATTGTTGTTGTTGTTGTTGTTGTTGTTGTCATACTGTTTTGTTTGTCAACTGCCATAGGAAAGTTTTCTTTGAAAGGTGGCATTGAATTCTCCCTGTGGTGTCCAGTCCAACCTTACAGCCCACTGGGCAGATATAAAGAGCAAAGCACATATCCTGTCAACCTGACCCTCCCATGCACCCCCAGATACCGTTTACACAAAATCTGCATAGATTTGCTGTCGCCACAAAGGACTGTCCCCCTCTCCAAATCATGGAAAACCCAGATGCCCTTGTAATTGCACCTCTGGAGAGCCCCACCGACCCAAGTGTCCCTCAATACAAAATCCAGTTGCTTGAGAAGTGATCTGGGAAGCCAGCTGATCTGATCAACCCAAACTGCTTAGCACCCACAGTTGTCTTGGGTGTCAGGGACGGTAAGTCCCTGTGAAGCTGTCAGGGACGATAAGTGAAAGAGTACTTGGCTCTGGGTAGACTTGAAAAGCAGTTTGTAAACATAATGTTTATTTTAAAGGGCAAAAATGAAAAGGGGAATGGGAAAAAGTAAGAATGGATAAAAACAGGCACTCAAAATATGCAAAAAGAATCTGAGGCAAAATGAACACTAAGTCTGATGCTGCTAGCTACCTATAAGGCCTGCCGCAAAAGATAGATGCAATTTCCTCCTTCACCCCCAGAAGGAGCCAGAGGGGCAGTCAGCAGTGGACAGTAAAGCCTTTGTTCAGAATTTGAATGAAAATGTGCCCAGGTTCAAATGAGCCAACTCCCTCTAAGAACCAACTCCTGACTCCAGGTTCTACTGATCCGATTCATCACCAGAGATGGGAAACGCTAGGACAGCCTTCTGGTTGCCCCCCTCTGCCAAGGTCAAGTAGATGATCAAAACACAGCAGGGTGCTATTATTCAACCCCTTCCTTCCTTTGTACAAGGAGGCACGGAGCAATCACACTCGCGCTTTCAATCCACATAATCTGCAGACAAGCAGGTGAGAGACGTCAGGATGACAAAGGTGTACAATCCTGGCTTTGTTACACAGGAAAAAATAGGGCCTTTCTATTAAGTTAAAGGATTCCTCATTCACCATATCCATCAAATACATAAAATGGGAGAGAGATGTACCCAGGACTCATGATACACTGAGAACATGCGTACCACATCACATACTACACAGCTTTCTCTGCCCTGGAACACAATTCTTGAACTAGCCCAAAGAACAACGTTCTGTCAGAAGAAGCGCCTCAAAGCAAAATTATAAAAAACACCTGATTATGAATCAGAAACAAAAATATTATTTGCCTGCACTAAAGGAGATCGGAGGTATCTGATTAGCTCTCTTTTGTCTCACCTGAAGAGAAATGTCAGTAACTCCCCAAGCAAAATTACAGGGGAAAGTCCCTTCTAAAGGTTCATTTTCCGGCACTGGAGGAAAGCCATTTTCCTTTATCACCTTTTGGTAGAACAATGCTGAAGACTTCACCATCAGTTTTTTATCATGGCTGTGAAAGTCAATATAAAACAAACCTCGACGAACACTATAGCCTCTGAGCCATTCAAAGCCATCCATGAGAGACCACGCTGTGAAACCAATGACAGCAACTCCATCATATCGGATAGCTGAGAAAAGAAAAGAACAAAAATAGAATAGCTTCCTTTGTGGAGTGGTGAATACATTTGTAGTCCGGCTTGTCTTTGCTCAGTGCCAGTCTACCACATCCTACTTCCTGACCTACCTCCGTCCTCCAGCCACGCCACTGGTATTATATTTTGGGGTGCTGGATTGCACTGCCAGGTCCCTCCTGGATCCTCATGCATAGAAGTTCTCATTTTTCTGTGGGAAGTATGCATTTGCCATAGCGGAAAATTGGAAGCTCTTGAACAAGCAGGACACAACCTATTATCTAAAGGATCCTTTTCTTCAAACACTGTTTAATTTCTAACAGTGGTGTATGAAGGGCTCAATCCTGAGCACAACCTATATATCTTAAGGATGCTTTTCTTCAAACATAGAAAACCAACAACGGTATATGTAGGGCTCAAGCCCTCCAGAGCGGGCACTACGAGTGTACAGCCCACAGTGGTGTCACGAACATGATGTAAGCAGCGGCGTCATGCAGCCGGAACGCTGGGCAGGAGGAACGGGTGAGCGGCAGCCCGCCTGTGGCGTACCACTCCGTTTCGCCGTCTTCCCCGCCCCCGGGCGAGGAAGACGACGAAATGGAGCGGTACGCCACGGGCAGGCTGCCGCTCACCTGTTCCTCCCACCCAGCGTTCCGGCTGCATGACGCCACTGGATATAAGGCACATCCAGCGTGGGTGGTAAGGGTTTACCGACCATACTGATGCAGAATAGCGGATGGCGAGTTCGCCGGTCCCCAGCATTGTGCCAATTCCAGGTGGGGCAGGAGGGTGTTACTGGGCAGGGGCAGAGCAGGGTGGGACCAGTGGCAGCCTTCACTGCTAGATCCTATTCTCCAGGTTCGGCGGTGCAACCTGGCACACAGCCCCTTGTGTCTGCACCGGTTAAACAGCCAGCGCAGACACAAGGAGACCCACTGGTGGGTTCCCAGGCTTACCCAGGGGAAGGAGACAAACGTTCCCTTCTCCCGAAATGGCTCCAGTGACTGCCTGGCTGCAGCTGAATGCAGTGGTAGACATTTGGCTACTGCTGCACCCACAGTGCCCAGGCAGCTCAGGATTGGGCTGTCCGTCTCTTAGGCAAAGAAGAGAGGTAAGTTGCTTAGGTTGAACATACATGCAACCTTTCAAATAATACAAAATACATTTGTTGGTGAGCATGTTAGCAACAACTTCCCCAATATTAATGAAGAAATGCTAAATACTAACATTTAGCACCTGACCCTACAAAACTGACATGACAGCATAGTGGGTGCTCTACTGGCGTGCCAGTCCTCTGAGCGTTGCAAAAGCACCATAAAGCACTTTGCAATGGCAAGGAGGTTAGGCGTGCCAGCCTAAAAGCCAAAGACTTCATGCACACACTGGCACAGCAGAGGATGCTGGCCGGAACAGGTGAGGCTCCTGCCAGGCCACACGGGGACGATCACTGCCACAGATCCAAACAGCCCAGGGTAACACCGAGCTTGCCAGGCTGTTAAAATATGGCCTAGGTTCCCCAGGCTGGTCCCACCCCCTCCCAGGGGATGCTTATTTATTCTGTTCAAATGGTTTTAGAATAAAAACTGTCACAGCTAGAAGGTAAAATTTCCCTTGAGGAAAAATGTGTTATTTGAAAAAGGGAAGTTGCATCTACCAAAGCTGGAGTCCTTTCTCATAGCCATAGAAACTGAAACATATGTGACCAAAACACAGTGTTGCAAAACTGCAGTGACAGCACAACAAGGCACCAGAAACAGTTGTTTCCATTTCTTTACAACTGGAAAATTAATTTTTGCAGCCTGATAGGGCACCCAATAAGATCACTCCCAGAAAACAGTCTCTACACACATGCACACTTGTTATATATTCTTATCTTGCAAATATTTACTTAGTTATCTGAGGCATTAAAAGTAATCATTGGATATCTTCTTCCTGAAGCTGTTCACTGCACACAAATGCATAAATGTCACAGAGTTACATTAAGCAACGCATCTTTTTGCTAGCACTTTTAGACAGCGGCTTTAGACCTATAAAACATTATCGTTAGAAAGCCCTTAGCAAATACATTCCATTCTTTTGGAACCTCGCTCTGTAGTGGATACCTGTGTTGCAATACTCACTGAATTCGGCTTTTGCAAAATTTATTTCACTAACATGGTAAGGTTTTCCTTCCGCTGAATCATGTTAACAATAACATAGCTATGTTATTCATATAACAATAACAAATGTCACAGAGGTTGTCACCAATCTTCCTACCTTTTAAAGTGTCTGTAATTAAATACTTGAGATAATTCACGTATGTGAAGTCATCTGTTTTGATGGTACCGGAAACAAACCAGCTGCTCTCCACAATGAAGATCTGAGGTTTATTATATTCCATGCTTATCCAGTAGAGAAGCTGCCGTAGGCTTAGTAATTCTGGCTGCTGGAATTTCATGTCAGAATCCACAAGATGGAAACTCATTGTGGCACCAAAAGAAAGAGCAAAGAAATCAGCTGTCCCCCTGATAAACTTCTTCTCTTCTTCAGTGAATTCTGGCAGCGTGGAAGAAAGATTCGTCCTCATGCTCTCGGGGTAGTCACCATCAATAAATATAGGCTTAGCAAACCAACCCAGCACAAAGTCAAGGGATTTCTGACATTCCTTGATATCGCTTTCAATCATCTGTTGAGGTTTTATCCAGTGAGAACTTAAGGCAATGGACACTTGGCCTCTTTGAGTTGGGCGGAAATGGTCATTGTAAAGATGCCAAACTTTGGCATGGGCCTATGAAAGAAAAAGAGAGGCAAGTGAATTTTGATCCTTTTGTTTTCACTTATGTTTATGTATATTTCATGTATATTTACGTAACATAGACAAAAATCAATATGCCGCCAGCAACAGTTCCCACGCAGGCTACCACCCATCCCTACGTCTCTGGGTAAGTTACAACAGTTTTAAAAACATCCTTATAGATCTGTGAACGGCTGTGAGTCACAAAAGCTAAACAGAACCTTTGTATTTCCAAAGAGGCCAAATTTCTTATCCTGACTTTCTCCCCCGGAGAAGACCCAAGGCAGCTGTTCAGTAGAAGAGTTCAGTAGAAGAGTACATATACACATACAGACCTGTATACAGGTCGCCCTAGATCAATCTTGGAATCTCCAGGTAGGACTGGAAAAAAAGGTGTTTTGACTGTTAGCATACACAGTATGAACCTGACTAAAAAAAGGTGGCTTTTTATTAATATACTACTCAAAACAATAAAGGGAACACTTACACAACACATCCGAGATCTGAGTGAATGAAATATTCCTA
This sequence comes from Lerista edwardsae, assembly GCA_029204185.1. Lineage (NCBI taxonomy): Eukaryota > Metazoa > Chordata > Lepidosauria > Squamata > Scincidae > Lerista > Lerista edwardsae. Next base: position 6,740,566 of record JAJKFI010000030.1, read on the forward strand.
TTAAATATTTTGTTCCTGACATAGTTGAATGTGCTGACAACAAAATCACACAACAATCATCAATGGAAAGCACGTTTATTAACCCATGGAGGTCTGGGCTTGGTGTCATACTCAAAATTGAAGTGGAAAAACACACTACAGGCTGATCCAACTTTGATGTAATGTCCATAAAGCAAGTCAAAACGAGGCTCAGTAGTGTGTGTGGCCTCCATGTGCCTGTATGACCTCCCTACAACGCTTGGGCATGCTCCTGATGAGGTGGCGGATAGTCGCCTGAGGGATTGCCTCCCAGACCTGGACTAAAGCATCCGCCAACTCCTGGACAGTCTGTGGTGCGACGTGGCGCTGGCGGATGGAGCGAGACATGATGTCCCAAATGTGCTCAATTGGATTCAGGTCTGGGGAACAGGCGGGCCAGTCCATAGCATCAATGCCTTCATCTTGCAGGAACTGCTGACACACTCTAGCCACATGAGGTCTAGCATTGTCTTGCATTAGGAGGAACCCAGGGCCAACCACGCCAGCAAATGGTCTCACAAGGGGTCTGAGGATCTCATCTCGGTACCTAATGGCAGTCAGGCTACCTCTGGCGAGCACATGGAGGGCTGTGCGGCCCCCCAAAGAAATGCCACCCCACACCTTTACTGACCCACTGCCAAACCGGTCATGCTGGAGGATGTTGCAGGCAGCAGAACGTTCTCCCTGGCATCTCCGGACTCTGTCACGTCTGTCACATGTGCTCAGTGTGAACCTGCTTTCATCTGTGAAGAGCACAGGGCGCCAGTGGCGAGGTTGCCAATCTTGGTGTTCTCTGGCAAATGCCAAACGTCCTGCACGGTGTCGGGCTGTCAGCACAACCCCCACCCGTGGACGTCGGGCCCTCATACCACCCTCATGGAGTCTGTTTCTGACCGTTGGAGCAGACACATGCACATTTGTGGCCTGCTGGAGGTCATTTTGCAGGGCTCTGGCAGTGCTCCTCCTGTTCCTCCTGGCACGAAGGTGGAGGTAGCGGTCCTGATGCTGGGTTGTTGCCCTCCTACAGCCTCCTCCACGTCTCCTGGTGTACTGGCCTGCCTCCTGGTAGCGCCTCCATGCTCTGGACACCACACTGACAGACACAGCAAACCTTCTTGCCACAGCTCGCATTGATGTGCCATCCTGGATGAGCTGCACTACCTGAGCCACTTGTGTGGGTTGCAGACTACGCCTCATGCTGCCACTAGAGTGACAGCACCGCCAGCATTCAAAGGTCACCCAAACATCAGCCAGAACACATAGGGACTGCGAAGTGGTCTGTGGTCACCACCTGCAGAACCACTCCTTTATTGGTGGTGTCTTGTTACTTGCCTATGATTTCCACCTGTTGTCTATTCCATTTGTGCAACAGCATGTGAACTTGATTGTCAATCAATGTGGCTTCCTAGGTGGACAGTTTGATTTCACAGAAGTGTGATTGACTTGGAGTGACATTGTGTTGTGTATTTTATGGCCACTTCCACAGCTACTTTCCCTGTTCTGATACTTCATCACTTATTTGGCTAGAAGCATTTAGGCCACTATCAGAACCACTGCCTCATCCAGTCAAGTTTTTGTGATACGAGCCAGGTTGGTCTTGCATGACCAAGCCCTGAATTATTGCTGTTTCATTTGAGACCAGCACTGAATTAACCATACTAGCTTCAGGGCTGGGGGTACACTAGCAAGGCACCCAGCGTACCCCCACTGAGGGAAGGGGCAGAAAGGGGAAACAGTCACCAGCAATCTTCCCTCTCATACTTACTTCATCCACCCAATACCAAAAATTTCCCTCTCCACCCATCACAAACCAATAATATGTGGGATCTGAAATAATATGAAAGGAGCAGCAGGAACATCAACATTCAGCTATAGGTCATGAAGGTTATGAAGGCTATAGGTTATGAAGAAAGACTGCAACGTTTGGGACTCTTCAGCCTAGAAAAAAGGCGCCTGAGGGGGGACATGATTGAGACATACAAAATTATGCACAGAAGAGATAGAGTCAATAGAGGGATGTTCTTTTCCCTCTCTCAAAACACCAGAACCAGGGGGCATCTGCTAAAACTGAGTGTTGGGAGAGTTAAAACAGATAAAGGGAAGTACTTTTTTACCCAGTGGGTGGTTAGTCTGTGGAACTCTTTGCCACAGGAGGTGGTGATGGCATCTGGTCTAGATGCCTTTAAGAGGGGTTTGGATGGATTTCTGGAAGAAAAGTCCATCGTGGGCTATAGGCAATGATGGGTTGTAACCTCCTTACATTAGTAGTAGGCTACTTCAGAGTACCGGGTGCAAGGGAGTGGCAACAAGATGCAAGCGTCTTGTGTCTCGTGCCTCCTTGGGGCACCTGGTGGGCCGCTGTGAGATACAGGACTAGATGGGCCCTTGGCCTGATCCAGCATGGCTCTTCTTATGTTCTTATGTTAACACTCATAGCCAAGATCTGTTTTAGGTCCAAGGAAATGAGCTTGGAGGTTCAGTGGAGAGGAAGTTATCTGCATACTGGTCCTCTTCCAACTGGTCCTCTTTCAACTCAGCTGGTTGATCTGCTTCCCAGGAGGGGCCTCCCTTTTGACTGTTCACTCGAGAATAGGCAGCCCTCCTCAGCACTTCTCCCTGCTTGGGACAAGCCAGCCACTCATCCCAGGCTTTTTTATGTCCCAGGATAAAATGTAAAATGTCCCAGGACATATAAAATGTCATAAGCTTTTTTCAGGTGTCATAAGCTGCTCTACCCACCTCCCACAACTGTCCTGTGCCTTGCCTGCCTGGTTGCCTGCAGGCTGCCTCTCTCTGTGCCTGCTGGACATGCTGCCAGCCCTGGCGCACTCAAAGGGCCTAAAGTGACCGACACCAGGGCACTGTTGGGCAGCCCAGGGTGGGCACTGGATCCTGGTATGTATCTCTCATAAATAAAACAAATCAACATCCAAGCAGGATAGAGAGATGTTCTATGTACTACAGTTGCTATTTACTACACATAATCTTTTAGATGAACAAAGCTGAAAAACTGTATCCTTGCATGGTGGGATATGTGATTCACATGAATCAGTTTCAACAACAGCAGAGAAGAAAACCATGTATCACAAAACATGCTCACACAAAAGTAAAGTTTGTATAATTGATGTCAATTGAGTAGGCACATAAAAATAAGTAACACTTAACAACAGAAGCTCAGAATTAAATCAGTAATGCAAAATTATACATCATTATCCTTGTGATAACCATAGCCTAATTTCACATGGGTTGATTAACAGCTTTCTCATGGTTTGGTAAACAGTGCTCTTTTTTTTCCTTTTGCTACATTATACCTATATCAGATAGGGAAAGCAAACATGACCTGCTGCTGCACGTAACAGAGAAAGCATTCGTCTATGCAAGGATAGGCATGCAAGGATAGCTAGAATCACATTAAGATCAAACCAAAAATGCTTAAATGTTGAGTAATCCATGGGGTAAACTTTGGACAGAGCTTTGTACTGGGCTATCCTAATACACTTGTTAAATATTACATTGACAATATATCTGGATTGCGATCACATTCCAATATGCCCTTAAGTCTCTCTCTGCTTCTATCCTAATCCTCCTTTGTCTGTCACTTCCTTGCATACAAAATATATAGCTCAGTGTTGGAGCACATGCTTTGCATGCAACAAGTTCCAGATTCAATCCTGGGCATCTCCAGGCAGGACTGGATGGACTCCTGTCTGAAATCCTTGAGAGCCACTGACAATCAGAAGAAACCAATAGTCTATAGAAGGTAGCAACATACAGTATGTTAAAGAACTCTTGCCATTCACCACCAGCAAGCAGAAATTGCCCCCCGTTTGTAAACTGCATTCCTTCGTGCATTCCCCGGAGAAGTTCGGTCACCCTACTTAACAGATCTCATGGTTCTTTGTAGCTAGGGAAGTAAAGGCAGATCAGAGTTTCATGTGTGATTCAGTTCTGCATAGGAGGGAGATGGAACTGAGCAAGGAGCAATCGGGTGAGGGGTGACACATATAAACAGAGAAGGGAAGAAAGACCGCCAATCTGGTTCTAATAGGCACAATGCTTTCTAGTAATGGACAAACTCTCCTTGGTTAAATTTGGAATTAGTCCACTACAGGTAGATTACCCCTTATCTGGACATCCAATATCCAGATTATTCTGAAATCCTGGCACTTTTGGCCAAGACATTTAAAAAAAACTGTCTGTGGTGCGAACACCAGAAGATCTTGTACTCATTCCCACCTACAGTGCAGGTACACACTGTTAGTTCTGTTCTCTGCTCTGTGATGTGTACCTGTACAGATGTTGTTGAAAAATGTCAAGGAAGCCTTAGGGTAATAGGGAAATGTTCAAGAGGAACATTTCTCATTATATTTATGCAATTATTCAAAAATCCAGACAAATCCAAAATCCAAACACCTTCCCATCTTAAGCAGTTCAAAGGCTCTGAATACCTGCTACAAAAGAACAAGTGTAAAAGAAAGAATGCCTTCATCTCATGTTTGTCGGCTCCAAAGAGGCAAACATAGACTACTGTGAGAAACAGAATGATGGGATTTTGGCCTGTACTGGCACAATAGTTATGTTTTTAACCCAAAAACAAACTTTACCACTAGATATATCATCAAAGTAAAAATAAAAAAACCTGTCCAAATTCAAACCTCAGTAAATGAATGCAATACCACTAACTTATTTTCCTGAAACTTAAACTTGCTGGATTACTTATTAGGATAATAAATAACTTATTTCCAGAAAGAAGTTGTCCAAATCCAAATAATTATACTTCTGGCTCAATGTGCACAAGATGAATACAATATAAAAGAAAGGTATAATCATACTTCATCATAGAAATGACATGCAAAAGTGCTACTTTTTAAGCATACAAAGGGAAGAAAGGTATTAGAAAATGTAGACAGTCACAATTCTTTCAAAAATAAAAATGGCCCAGAATGATAGCATGCTAAAAATTGATGTTTTCATTCATGACTAACCAGGAGAACATGATCAGTTTCAAACATCATGATTTACATGTGTTTGGTTACATATTCAAATGGTTACAATTGGCCCACATCTTATGTGGACTTCACTCACACAAATTCATGCGCTTGGCAAACAAAAAAAGAGAAAAATAGCCCACCATTCCATTTACTAAATAAATGCTTTGCAGTGAGCCTGAGATCAGAGAAGGAAGCATCTGTTCTCACCTGCCTCATTGCTGTAAAAGAGACAGTACTCAGTACAGGATTATCAAGGTAATTTTTAGTACAGGCATGCCCCAGTATCCAAACCTTCTGTTCCAGACCTTCCCGTGGATACCTGAAACAGTGAATACTGTGGACACCGTTTTAAAGATAGGGGAACATCAGTAGTTTTGCTGCAACAAGGTTAAAAAAATGAGATTTGTTTAATGTTCCCCTATCTTTTTAATAGGCATCCTAGTATCCAAAAAATCCGTGGATAACTGAAACTGTAGATACCAAATCAGTGGATACCAGGGCACATCTGTATATGCTATTTTAACTTTACATACTGACTCTGGAATGTAATCCTCCTGTAAGATACAAGCAAACTGTATATGAGAAACCATTGTTTTTATTATTTCATGGTTGTAAGAATGGAATGCAGAAGCCAGTAAACAGGCAAAAAAATCAATTCTCAATGCAGTATCGGTTCTGACCCCCAAGCCAGCTGTTATAGCCATGTCACACTGGTCCTACCAATAATCTCCACTTACATGCACTCCCTGCACTCAGACTGGAAAAACCATGTTCAGCTGTCTACCACCTTGCAGGCAACATGGCCAAAACAGGTCTGATATGAAAAGTCTGTGGTGAGAGCTCCCAACGTTTTTTCCTTAACTTCAAAGCAGCCACCGAAAGTTGCTAATGTTATCAGGAAAGCAGCATTGTAGGACCAAAGGCTTAACCTTTTCTGCATGCACTATTTCCCTGATCTTGCACATACTCTAAAGCTATTGTTCCTTACTATAGAAAAATACAGATACAGATAATGCAGATAATGATTGTAGGAGTTTTGGCCACTAGTCATCACTTACAGCCCCCACCTGGTGTCACCTAGTGAGGTTTGCATCCACCACTCCGCCCTAGCAATACCACTGGTATTAGCATCAAAAAGATTTCAACTTAGTGCAGCCCATCATTCCAATTTTGCCAGACTAAAAATAATGTTTATATTTTTGCCACAGTTAATACAGAATCTATACTGTAGGTGTCATTAGTGATCCAACGTCTCAATCACTTGGATTACAATAAGCCTATTTCTTCACATTCTAATACCAAAAGAGAGTTTAGGAAGGTGTGCTCTTCACCCTCAACCCAGTTGCCTTCTAAATATAACTAATCGTGCAAGCCTATACATGTCTATTCTGAAGTAAGTCCCACTGCATTCAATGAGGCTAACTCCAAGGAAAATGTGGAAGGGATTGTAGGCTAAGACGCATTTACCTAAGTACTGTGATGGGACTGAAAAAAACTATATTCAAGCAATATTTTCAGCTGCTAGGGGTAGTATCAGCATGTGGAAATGTACAAGCCCACTCAAAGAACTATTGGGATCAACTAATGTAATAGTTGCATTCCTTCTGGCAGGCAGAGAGCCCGTATTGCTAAATAAAAGGAAACAGTTACCTAACTGTCCTTAAAGAGATAAAAACAACTATGACTAGATAAGGATTACTTTTTTTATTGTTCCTGCCTGGGCAAGGTGTTATAAGAGTGGATGGTTCCATTACCATTTGTAGCAGTCCTTGATTATATTTTTTTGAATCCATGCAAGACTTTGTGCTCCACGGAGAACCTTTGTTTAGCAATTAATGGAAAATACTTCCCTGCTGAATCTTCTGGACCTCTGAGAGACTTTTGTTATGGTGGATCATCTTGCTGAGTCACCTACAGGATTCAGAAAGGTGAGAATATCAGCCTTGAGCTGGTTCTGTTCCTTCCATTTCAGGAGTTTCAAAACGGTTGTTTTGCAGTAATATTACTCAGCTCCCTTGAATCACCACAGCAATGTACTTGAATTGATATGCTACATCTACTAGGAAAAGGTTGTCCAGAGATCTGAAATGAGGTGTCATCAATGTTTCAATACCATCTGGCTCTATTTTTCCTTTAGCTGTGAACTTGGAATGGCAGCGTAGTTAGATAGAGGGAGCTAAAAAGACATCTTCATCTCTGCAGATGCATGCTGTTTACAAGGCAATAAGAATAAGATTTGTAATTTGTCTGGTTGACAAACAAATGTTAGCCCATTTGCCAGGCTGTGACTTGGCAAATCTCATAATTATAAGTAAAAGCTAAAATATCTAGGTAAGAACATAAGAAGATCCCTGATGGATCAGGTCAAGGGCCCATCTAGTCCACTGTGGCCTGAGGGAGCACACAAGAGAACCAGATACTTGTATCTTGCTGCCACTCCCCTGCATCGGGCACTCTAAGGTAGCCCATTACCCTTACACCACCCCCAAGGAAGACATCAGACTGAGGTTGGGGTTTAACTTTATACAGCACAAGTGACCAGTTTTTAAGTCATGAATTGAAAACTACATACAACACAGCAGGGCCGGCTCTAGCAGCAGCAGGGCTCAATGTGGGGCATTCCTGTGGGGCCCCCTCTGCAGGGCCCCCACTCAGCAGGAACAGCACTGTTTGTGCCATGTGCAAAGCATGGCATATGGAAGTAGTTGGTGGTGATATCATAACATCACCACCAACTGCTTCCAGGTGGCCCATCTTGGGCTGTTCAGAGGCAGAGGCAGGTGGGAGAGACCAAGGAAAAGCTGCTCTGCTCACCCCACTGACTTACAGCCAGTGGTGTCATCCTCAAACGACGTTCCGGAACGCTAGGCGGGACTTACCACCTGATTGGCTGCCCGTCCATGACATGTCGCTGCTTGCCCGCCCGCCGCGCGGGCACCCCTGTCTTCGGAGGGGGTGCCTGCTTGCCTGGGGGGCACGCCGGGTGCCTGGGCAAGCAGCGGAAGGGTGCGCCAACCGGAGGGAGCCCGCGCAGCGGGTGGGCAGGCAGCGACACGTCACGGACAGCCTGTCAATCAAGCGGTAAGTCCCGCCTAGAGTTCCGGAACTTAATTTGAGGATGACGCCGCTGCTTACAGCCCATAGAGATCCTAGCCGCAGCCACAGGCAATATGCTCACCCTGCTAGTGCAGGGCCCCCTGAAGCATGGGGCCCAATGTGACAACATTGGTCACATTGGCTTAAAGCTGGCCCTGCAACACAGTTCATCTTCAGTCTAAAATGGGAAAGAGCAAACAAAAAAGATGACTCTTTTTCTCATTTTTTGTTTGTGGAAAGAACAAATAAAGCTGGTGTTTTCAAACAGAAATATGAAATAGTATTCTTAACACTGATATTGTGCACTACCAAGTCAATAGGCAAAGGAACCAGTTGGATTCCGATGAGTAGCAATGAACAGGTTTTTTTGAAGAGTTTGCATATCAGAGAATCAGTCAGCATGAAAAGCATACTGTATTCTTGAGGATCTAATTATATAATTTAGGGTGCAATCCTAGCCTGCAGTTGTTGCACCATCTTCCCTAGAGTGGTCCAAATGCGCTTTATGGTGTGTTTGCAACACTCCTGGGCTGGCACAGGTCCCTTGTGCTGACCTAACTACAGGATTGCTCCCTTAGTTTGCAGTATCCGGTTGCCATTTCCTTGGTGTTCTTTAATGCGTAAAGACTCAAGAATGTTTTCTTTGTCACTACCACTAAAGAGCAACTGTTGTCACAAGTGTAGGAGCCAGATTCAAGGGGAAAGGATCTATTCTCCAAACAAGAAGGAAGAGAAATGAATGTGCTTATGGGAATTGTAGGCTTTGTGAGGAATATAGTACAGCACTTCCATAGCAACAGCCCTTATAATGACTACAATTCCCATAAGCACCTTCACCTCTCTGCTTCTTTGGAGAAGGAAAATGGCTACTGGTTTTTTCTTGCTGTCAGTTGGTGCCTGAGAACAATTACTGGTAACTAAAATTGCTCCGTTTTTTAACCTACCCCCCCCTGCTTTCTGCTTCTTAACCCAGCCCCCTCCCCAGCTGCTGTTAGAGTAACCATATTGACCCATAATTTTGCTTTGTTTTTTATTAATTATTTTCCTTTGCCCTCTTAATACAAACTTATCCCAGTTTCCATGCTGCCTCAGAAGAAAGTGAAATGGCTCCGTTTTTTGGTTGTCTCCGTTGCTGCCTCAGCAACTGGTAAGTCAATTTCATACCTCCACCCCAAGATTTATCCTCAACTTTATCCATAGGTCATAAAAAATTCTATGATTTTTGGCTTGAAACAATGGTTTCCAAACTTTCCAGGAGAGTTTGAGGCACTGTATTTGCTTGCGGGGAAGGGTGGAAGGCAGCGACGCTATCTCCAGGATTGCATTGCTGCCTGGGGTGACCAGGGCTGCCATTTACTCTGCAGGGTTCCCCCAACATTCTAATAAAGAAAAAAAAAGCAACTGAGACCCAGTTTCACAATCACAACCTGGAAGTGGGCTGCAATTGCTTTTTTTCTGTATTACAACTTTGGGGAGCCCTGAAGAGGCTGCCACAGGGCTTCCCAAACTCCCTGGAGCCCAGGGCTTCAAATGGTAAGTAAACTGCAGCCCCAGTCGCCCCAGGCAGCGATGCGATTGTATCGCTGCCTTCCACCATTCCCTGACCTTTACAGTAAGGTTCAAAAGCAGAGGATTTCAGTCTGGGGCATCATGACACCCCAGTTTGAAAACCGCTGGCTTAAAATTTGCCTTCGACTTATCCATGAGTTTATAAAGTATTTCCATCTAAACATGCATAGGATTGTGATGTTGGTGATCAAATATACTGTACACCTGATGAAATTTGTTTCCTGATTGGTACACCTATTGAAAACAAAATTTACAAAGTTGAATTACTGAACAACTAATTTGTACACTGTTCAGTGCTCTATCCTACTATTTAGCTGCTGTTGCCTCTGGAGATTACAGGTGTAATCCACTGATTCCCAGTATCCACTGATTTAGTATCCATGGTTTCAGTTATCGGTGGATACTGGGATGCCATTTAAAAAGATTGGGTAACATTAAACAAATCTCTGGTTTTTTACCTTGTTGCAGCAAAACCATTGATGTTCCCCTATTTTAAAAAAGGCATCCCCACTTTCATGTATCCATGGGTGGGTCCAGAACAGAACCCCAGCAGATTCCGGGGCATGCCTGTATTTCTGTATTTAAGGGGCCATGTTCTATTGTCCTTGATCCAATGTTTTTGCAATGCATTCAGTATGTCAATATATTGAATGTAATGCATTCAATATGTTGAACATATATTCAAAATGTTTTTCTTTTTTGTGATATAGACCTCATTGACCATTATTGATGCAATAATCTACTTATGCAGGTACAAGTGAATATGTATAGGACTGCAGTCTTAATTGGGACCACTACACATGCTATGTTTCTGAAAATTTGTCATTTAGTCTCAGCTTTTAAAAATAAGACTTTCATACCTTTCCCATGTGCTTATTTATCCTCAACTAGTTTTGTCCAATGCATACAAACAAAGCAAGTTCTTACCTATCGAAACTATTATTTACATTGCACCATCAATGCGCATGGCTCTTTAAGACAAATCTGAGCCCAGAGGGGCTGACAATTTAAAACAGACACAAGGGAGGACGCAGTGGCAAGGAAAAAGAGAAAGAAAATATGATACAGTGAAATGTGTAACAGCCCGATCCTAAGCTGTTTGAGTCCTGTAGGAGCAGCAGTACAAACACAGCTACAGCTGCATCCTAAGGGATCCAGAGCAGCTGCAGAAGTCTCCTCAGGAGAAGGGGATGTTCATCCCCTGCCCCTGAGGAAAGCCCTGGTCCCTACAATGAGACTACTGAAGTTTCCACTGCCTGCCGATGGGAACTGTGTCAGGCTGCCCATTCTGATGCAGGGGTTCAGGATCCAGAGGTAGAAGCTACCGCTGGCAATAAGACAGATAGGATTGGGCCCTTATTCTTCAAATGTGTCCCATGCATGGACAACAGATTAACACAGCTACTCTTCTGCAATTCTACACTCTTAAAATAGTGTGCATGGTGTACATCCCAATCTAATTTGGACCACAGTGGAGGAGTTAGGTTAAAGCCCCAGTTCTGCTGCACAGAAGGCTCCAATCTGGAAGCTGTTAAAGGTCAATTAAAAAGCCAGGCACGTAGTTTGCAAACCATGTACTTAAAGCAACTTGTCTGACCCTGAGATTCCGATCTGACAACTTCTGTAGAGAGAAACCATGTAGTGCTTCCTTATCTTTTATCCTCACTACAAAGCGTCGACATTTCTGCTTGAAAAGCAAGGGTAACACTAAAACATCAAACAACTACTGCAAAATCAGTCTAATTCTACTTCTTACACTAAATATACATCACCAACAAGTCAGGACACAAGTTACATTAATCTAGACAGGGATTATTACTCCAGTTAGACTTTGCCATAAACTGCAAGCAGGACGCAGGAATGAACAAGGTGTATCGCAGGGCAAGGAATACATTTAGTTAAATAAACTCTGATAGGATAAGCAAACAAGCTGTGCTACACATACTACAGGGGCTACTGAATCAATTTGTTATTTAAAGGGTGGTGGCAGCACAGTAGGACAGTGCTTGGTCTATGAAAGATTTTGCAAAATTCTGGAAGAAAACAAATTTCTATTGCCTATTTTATTTGAGAACAGACTCATGAAGCTGGCTGGCTGGAGGGACTTGAAGGTCCTCTAGACCAACCTGTTACAGATTCATTTGATCTTAATACCTCCTAAGCATGGGATTTATTTGCATAACTGAGTGGCCTTAAAAGATAGAAAAATGACACTCTGCACCTGTACTTCCTTGGCAACCGTCCTTTCCCCAATGAGTTCCCGACATTCTTATGTATAACTTAAGAATACTGGAAGGGGAAGGAAGGGAAGGAGTAACAGAAGTAGTACTTCATACTGTGCTCGTGCCCCCATGGATCTCTCAGGCAAGTTGTGCCAGGCTCCTGCGTGTTTCCTGCATGCGTGGTAACCAGCCTCACACCCTACAGACCTAGTACCTACTGCATGCCATTGCCAACTCAGTAGTCAGCTCCAAGTAAGCACGCACAGGGTTAACTCAGGCAACTGGCATCTAGGCAGACGCTGGTCGCAGGCAGGCAGCCGTCAGCCAGATGCGCCTGGGTCTCTCCGTCGAGGCCCGGCCCTCCCTCGCTGCCCGGCGTCCGCCAGGCCCTTACCTTGAGAAGGTTGTGCGCCACGCGGTAGCCCGCCTCGCGCCCGCCCCGCACGCCGGGAGCCAGCCTGCCCGTGGCGTAGCCGTGCCACGCCACGAGGTACGGGCTGTCCAGGGTGAGCCAGTCGCGCACGTGGTCGCCGAAGAGCCTGAAGCAGAGCTCGGCGTAGTCGCGGAAGAGCTCGCCCACCGCCGGGTGCTGCCAGCCGCCGTAGAGGTCCTGCAGGCGCTGGGGCAGGTCCCAGTGGTAGAGCGTGACCACGGCCCGGATGCCGCGCTGCCGCAGGCCCGAGAGGAGGCGCGCGTAGTAGCGCACGGCCGCCGCGTTGACGGGCGCCGTGCCGTTGGGGAGCAGGCGCGCCCAGGCCAGCGAGAAGCGGTAGTGCGAGACCCCCAGCAGGCTCAGCGCCTCCAGGTCGCGCTCGGCGTGCCGGTAGCTGTCGGCGGCAGCCGCGCCGGCCCGGGGCGCGAAGGCGTCCCACACCGAGGGCCCCGCGCCGTCCTGGCCCCAGGCGCCCTCCACCTGGGGCGCCGCGCTGCCCGCCCCCCACAGGAAGGCGGCGGGGAAGGTGTCGTAGAGGAAGAGCTGGTCGGCCGGCGAGGGCAGGCGCTCGAAGCGGGTCCAAGTGCCCGCGCCCGCGCCCGGCTCCCCGAGCAGCGGGCGGCAGGAGAGCGCCAGGGCCAGCAGCAGAGGCAGCCCCGACGGGGCGGCGGGAGGCATGCCGCCGGCTGGCACGTGCGGCTGCCGAGGAGAAGCTGTGGCGGGCTGCCTCCCCTCCGAGCCAGCCCCCTTTATCCCTGGCCGGGCCCTCCCCGCGCGGCGATTTAATCATTACCCAGGACGCGGGCGAGTGGGGGGGCTCCCCGTCCTCCTCTTCTAGTTTGTCAAGGAAGGGGGAGGAGGGAGGTCAACGCGGGGGGGGGGGCGAGAGCTTTGGGTGGGAAGGAGAGGCAGCCTGCGGACCCCCTCGACTCGCGCTAGACTCAGCGCCTCTGGGGAGGACGGAGTCCGCGCCGCCTCTCTCCCTCCCCATTCAAGCCTCGTTGTACGCCGCTCGGGCTTGGAAACGAATCCAGCCCCGCAGGCAGGTGCTGAAAGTGCTTAGTAGGCGCTTATTCGCGTTCCCTGTGACTTTTCACGCCGGCTCGCTGGAGCGGCTTTTGCCTTTGATCGCTCTTGATTCGACGAAGACTCAGCGGCCGCTACCTTTGATGGCTAAATGGAACCTCCATATTCAGACGCAGCATATTGCTGAATACCAATCCCTGGGGAGGGGTAAGTGTGGGAGAGGACTATTGCCTTCGGTTAATGGTGGGTTTCCCAGAGTTTCCCATCGTGCATAACAGGATGCAGGAGTCGATTATTTGGATACAGCTCTTCTTATGAACATGCAGCAGTGCCAGTGATATTCTGGTGCACGCTCTGGAACGTCTTTCTGACTTTATGCTGAAGATCACTTGCAGCCCTAGCCAAACAAACTTTCCCGCAGTGATGCAGCCACACCATTGATATGTGTTCTGTAGTCTATGGTGGATGCAGTCATGGGTGCCTCCTTAAGGTAAGGAAACGTTTCTTCCCTTACCTGGGCTGCACTGTGGCTGCATCGGTGCTGGAAAGTTGGTTAGGATCCAGCTATTAACTTATTGTTGTTGTTCAGTCGCTAAGTTGTGTCCAACTCTTTGCAACTCCATGGACCACAGCACACCAGGCCTCCATGTCCTCCACTAGCTTCCAGAGTTCGCCCAATTTCATTTTCATCGCTTCGGTGACACTATCTAACCATCTCATCCTCTGCTGCCCCCTTCTCTTGCCTTCAATCTTTCCCAGCATGAGGGTCTTTTCTAAAGAGTCCTCTCTTCTCATGAGGTGGCCAAAGTATTGGAGCTTCAGGATTTGTCCTTCCAGGGAGCAATCAGGCTTGACTTCCTGTAGGATTGACTGATTGGACCTCCTTGCAGTCCAGGAGACTCTCAAGAGTCTTCTCCAACACCATAATTCGAAAGCATCTATTCTTCGGTGCTCTGCCTTACTTATGGTCCAGCTCTCACATCCATACATTGCTACTGGGAAAACCATCGCTTAGACTATGCGAACCTTTGTTGGCAGGGTGATGTCTTGGCTTTTTATTAAGTTGTCTAGGTTCGCCATAGCTTTCCTCCCAAGAAGTAAACGTCTTTTAATTGTTAGTCCTTTCTAAACATTCTTGTTCAGTGAACCTTCAGTTTAATGGACTAAGGGGGAAGGGGTGTCCATGAGTGGCAAACGTTTATGAAACCTAAATGCATGTATACAAAATGTATACACAAAATCTGTGTGTCTAGTTTTTAAATGAAGTAGACAAAAGACACTATTTCCGAAATCTGTTAAATCAAAGTCCATTACATTGAGAGTTCACTGTGCCACTCTGCTATACCCACAACATATTTTAAAGTAGTACAGTGCTTGTCAGGGGAGAGAGATTCTGCCCTTTCTTGCATTTGTAGGGGTGAACTGCAGATTTTGATTTGAGAGTGTGGTTGGGGTAGCCCATCCATGAGGCTGGGTGATTGGGTAGCACAGGGGTCAGGGAACTTTATTACCTTTTACCCCAAAATATATTTAGATATGCCAACGTTACCCCCTTGACATTACCCCGCCCCCTGCCAGAACAAAACAAAAAAAATTACAAATTGGAACCCATTGCTTTTTATTTGATTAATTAATGAGCTTAATTAATACTATGTAAATATGAAGTTGTAAAGAGTTTGGGTATACCTGCAGACCTTGAGAGAATAGAATTCAACCCTTCTGGGTTACAACTAGCTTACCTTTTTGACAACAGGTTTAGGTGCTTGGACTCTCTCTCTCTCTCTCTCACACACACACACACACACACACACAGGGGCCAGCAGGCGCAGGTACCCCAGCCCTCCCCCCACTCGCTCGCCTGCCCGCCTCACTCCTTGGGACAGCAAGACAAGGCAAACCCAGGGAGAGCCCTAGCTGCTCACAAGCAAAGAGGCATGTCCACAGAAGTCCTCTCCACACACACACGGACACACACACCTCAGCCGCTCACCAGAGCCTCCCCCACGCCTGCACGTCTCGCATCCCTGCCGGGCTCCTGGGTGGCGGTGGCGGCGGCAGCTCCTCGGCCTCCCCACCCGGAGCTGGTTCGGGCTCTTCCCTGGCATTGAGCACCGCCAACTCCATGGCTGCCTGAGTGCCAGCCGGGAGCGGGTCTGCACCGGCCTTGCTGCCCGGAATAGGCTTGGCCTCGCCGGCTCCCCCATCACCCGGCACCACCGCAGTTGCAGCCACGACCACCATTTTCTCTGCTGTTGCTTCCTTCTCCCTCTACCAGCAGCAGGATAGATAACCACGGCCTTCTTCACCGCCTGGGAAGGAGGGTGACGCTGCCTATTGGGGGCCAAGTACCTTGCCGCTTCTAATCTCCTATTGGAAGCAAGGGAAATCCATCAAGTGTGAGAGGAACTTCCCATTGGTCAGAAGAGAGAATGTTGGTCATGAAGGAAGGATGAGGGAAAAGGGGGCGGGGCATACTCCTATCTGTCCATTACCCCCAGGAATTTCATTTTTACCCCATTTGGGGTAATTTACCCCTGTTCCCTGACCATTGGGGTAGCAGATCGCAGGGGAGCAAGAGGGTGGCAGATGAGACTGCTGCTGCCTTCACCTCCCTCCAACCTCCAACCTGCCACAGATGTAGTCTGCATTGATCCACTTTCCACTTGCTGAAACCTCCTTACCTTGCTCCTGGTGGTGTCTGATGAACACGGAATTGTGGGATTTCCAGTTTGATTACAGATGAATGATAATTTGTACAGTCCCTTTAAAACAAACTGAAGTCTTCCTTTTGAAGAAACTGCGCCAGTAGCAAAGTAAGGTGCTCTGTGTGTGTGTGTGTGTGTGTGTGTGTGTGTGTGTGTGTGTGTGTGTGGATGTGTGTGTGTGGATGTGGATGTGGATGTGGCAATGGCAGACCTAGGTCAGTGTCAGGCCTCATTCCATGTTGGTACTGTTATTCAGGACTAATGAGCATGGAGTCCTCCTGTGATCTTGCCTATGCAGTCGTTGATTTTGTGTTCAGGTTCTCTCCCCCAGATGGTCTCTCCAACCTGCGGAGAGACCACCTGGGGGGTCGCAAGCTTATTTTCAGGTGGTTGTGGAGACCCCCTTTACTACCATAGATGCAGTGATGTCATTCAGGGGGAACGGACCAGAACGGGCATTCCGGATCCTAATGGGCTCCGTGGCTGGTTCCAGGTTCCCGACAAGTGCCAATCAAAAGTGAGTTCCTGTTCCTAAATCATTTGAATGACACCACTGCATAGATGTGTCTCCACAACTAAAAAAAGTTGCATTTTTGCAACATTATCAGGGAACTGCCAAACAGAGAAATATGTTTTAAAATTTTTTCAAGGTGTTTCTGCATGCCTGAGAACAACTGTTGCATATGGTAATCTACATTTATGTTTTTACAGGCATAATGAATGATGTAACTTCCTGCTTAATGACATCACTTCCATTCTTGGGGAGGAGGGTCCTGACAGGTTGTTATCCAAAAAGTGGGTTCTAATGCTTAAAAAGTTGGGAACCAGTGTTCTAGACACAGCTTTCAATTAGAAATAATCTAAGTTTATTAGGGGTACTCTTGGTGTACCTAGAAGGGTCTTGAATGCATTTTTGCATTTGGAGACTGGTCATTTCAGCATTGAGGCCAGAATCTGGTTATCAATATATTCATATTGGTTAAGACTTCTTTTTTGCCCATCAGGAATTGTACCCCCAATTTTTTGAGATGAATATACAGTAAATCCAGATGGATTTGGGGGATTGAACTAAAACTGACCTCTCTCGGACTCTCCATGCCAATCTTGATGGATATGAGACTAGAGCAGGCGGGAGCAGCAATTAAGCTTTGCTTAATAATGAGTCTGCCTACAGGGAGGAGGTACAAGGGCTGTTGCAGTGGTGCAGAGAGAATAACCTCACACTTAATTCAACCTAGAAAAAAGGCGCCTGAGGGGGGACATGATTGAGACATGCAAAATAATGCATGGAAGGGATAGAGTCGATAGAGGGATGTTCTTTTCCCTCTCTCAAAACACCAGATCCATCCACTAAAACTGAGGGTTGGGTGAGTTAAAACAGATAAAAGGAAATACTTTTTTACCCAGCGGGTAGTTAATCTGTGGAACTCTTTGCCACAGGAGGTGGTGATGGCATCTGTTCTAGATGCCTTTAAGAGGGGATTGGACGGATTTCTGGAAGAAAAGTCCATCGTGGGCTATAGGCCATGGTGGATTGTGCAATCCCCTTACATTAGTAGTAGGCTACTTGAGAGTACCGGGTGCAAGGGAGTGGCAAGAGGATGCAAGCATCTTGTTGTCTCATGCCTCCCTGGGGCACCTGGTGGGCTGCTGTGAGATACAGGAAGCTGGACTAGATGGGCCTTTGGCCTGATCCAGCAGGGCTCTTCTTATGTTCTTATGTTCTTAATATTAAAAAAAAAAGGAATTTATAATTGATTGTAGAAAAAAGAAGGAAGCGTATATCCCACTGTATATAGATGGCGAGGAGGTGGAGAGGGTTGCTAGTTTTAAATTCTTGGGCATTCATATCACAGAAGACCTCTCGTGGACTGTTAATATCACCATGTTAGTAAGGAAAGCACAAAGGCGGTTATACTTAAAATATAAAATCTTAAAGCATGTAGAAGAACAAGCGCTGCTGAAGAAAAGTCAGCATGGCTTCTGTAATGGTAAGTCTTGCCCACAAACCTTTTAGAATTCTTTGCAAAGGTTAACCGGCATGTGGATGCTAGTGAACCCGTGGGTATTATATATCTGGATTTTCAGAAAGCGTCTGACATGGTCCCTCTCCAAAGGCTACTGGTTAAACTTCACAGTCAGGGAATAAGAGGGCAGGTTCTCTTATGGATTAAAAACTGGTTGGGGAGCAGGAAGCAAAGAGTGGGTGTCAATGGACAATTTTTACAATGGTGAGAGGTAAAAAGCGAGTGCCCCAAGGATCCGTATTGGGACCCATGCTTTTCAGCTTATTTATAAATGACCTGGAGACGGGCATAAACCAGCAAAGTGGCCAAGTTTGCGGATGACACAAAACTTTTCCGGGTGGTGAAAACTAGAAGGGATTGTGAAGAGTTCCAGAGGGATCTCTACAAACTGGGGGAATGGGCAGCCAAATGGCAGATACATTTCAATGTAGACAAGTGTAAAGTGATGCACAATGGGGCAAAAAATGAAAACTTCAACTATAAGCTAATGGGTTCTAAGCTTTCGGTGACAGATCAGGAGAGAGATCTTGGAGTGCTAGTAGACAACTCAATGAAAGTGTCAACCCAATGTGCGGCAGCAGTAATGAAGGCCAGTTCCATGCTTGGGATAATCAAAAAAAGGGTTGAGAATAAAACGGCCAATATTATTATGCCACTGTACAAATCGATGGTAAGGCCACATCTGGAGTACTGTGTACAATTCTGGTTGCCACACCTTAAAAAAGATATAGGGGAACTAGAGAAGGTACAGAAGAGAACAACCAAAATGATTACGGGGCTGGGGCACCTCCCATATGAGGAAAGGTTACAGCGTTCGGGGCTCTACAGCCTAGAAAAAAGGTGCCTGAGGGGGGACTTGATTGAGACATACAAACAGAGGCGTTTCTACAGGGAGGGCAAAGCTCTAAGTGTTGCAAGAAGCCTTACCCTGTCATGTAAATCCCTCCTCTCCCTTGCTGCTGTAGCCAGTAAGCAACGCCAAGATGTTGCTGTTCCCTGTGAGGATTGGCTAAAACGGTTTCAGGAGAGGAGTGATTTCCACTGCCAGGTAAGGCTTCTTGCAAAACTTAGAGCTTTGCCCTCCCTGTAGAAACGCCACTGCATACAAAATTATGCATGAGATGGATAAAGTGGATAGAGGGAGGCTCTTTTCCCTCTCTCACAATACCAGAACCAGGGGACATCAACTAAAATTGAGTGTTGGGAGAGTGAGAACAGATAAAAGGAAATACTTTTTTACCCAGTAGGTAATCTGTGGAACTTGCCACAGGAGGTGGTGATGGTATCTGGCCTAGATGCTTTTAAAAGGGGACTGGACAGACTTCTGGAGGAAAAGTCCATCGCAGGCTACAGGCCATTATGTTTAATGCTTACTTTAGAGTGAGGCTACCTCGGAGTGCCAGATGCAGGGGAGTGGCAACGAGCTGCACATATCTAGTTGTCTTGAGTGTTCCCTGAGGCCGCTGCGAGATGCAGGAAGCTGGACTAGATGAGCCTTTGGCCTGATCCAGTGGGGCTCTTCTTATGAGGATACTCAGGAAGATAAACCGGCTATAACATCTGCTCATGTCTTATTATTGTGGTACCATTGAGAGTGTCCTTACATACAGTATCTTGGTGTGGTATGGGAGTAGCTCTGCAATGAACAAAAGAGCATTGCAGAGAATTATAAAGATGTCTCAGACCATCATTGGAACCCATCTTCCAGCCCTGGATGACATCTTTATATCCCGCTGTATGCAAAAGTCACATTGTATCCTAAAAGAATCATCCCATACAGCCTACAGCCTATTTAATTAGAACTGTTGCCTTCTGGCAAACGTTATAAAGTTATTAGGACACGCACTGCACGGTTTATGAACAGCTTTTATCCCAAGGCTGTAAATATGTTGAACAATGAACTCAGAAAATTGCCAGGAACAAGATAATAAGGCATCGAGATTCATTGTTCATTTTGCTGCTTGTGTATCCCTGAGTGTGAAATGGTATTATGTTTTAGACATTTTAGATATTTATTGATATTTATTTGGACGGATGTGTGTATGGGTTGAGTGGATGATGGTTTTGGTGTTGTGTGTTGTTGAGTGAAGAGGTTGTGTGGTCCGCATCCTGGAGTGCTTCAAAAATTTTGTTGTACTTTATGTATGTATAACTAGCCTTTTGTTACCCGGCGTTGCCTGGGTAACAAATTACCCCAAGCTTCTAGGCGACCCCTGAAACTATGGATTCGGCACTAATGTCATTTTACATGGCACCCCGTTCACACCCCCACCCCTTGGGGTGCTAGGGGTGCTGTACCCCCACAGTATTTGTCGCCAGACCGCAAGGCACATGCATACCAAGTCTGGTGTCAATCACTCCAGGCATTCCAGCAGGGCATGGCGGACATTTTTCGTACCCCTTCTCGCTCCCCATGCGGATAGGGGCCGAACCCAGACTTCAACGGCATCGGGAGCGTTGCTGCTCGTCTCGGCGACCCCGGAAACTACAGATTTGACACCGATATTGGCCATTTTTGATCATTTTTACATGGCAACCCCTGTGCACCCCCCAACTCCGGGGGCGCTAGGGGGGCCTGCCCCCTGCAGTGGTGGTTGCCAGGCCGAAAGGCATGCGCATGCTGAGTCTGATGCCAATCGCTCCAGGCATTCCAGCAGGGCATGGCGGACATGTTGTTTCGCACCCCTTCTCGCACCCCATACCGAGGAGGGGCCGAACCCGGCTTCCAACGGTGTCAGGAGCGTCGCCACTCATCTCGGCGACCCCGGAAACTATGGATTCGACGCCAATTTCGGCCGTTTTCAACCATTTTCATGCAGGGGCCCTGCTTACCCCCAGCCCCGGGGGCGCCAGCAGGTCCTGACCCCTGCAGTGTTTGTCGCCAGGCCGCAAGGCATGCACGTGCCACATTTGGTGTGCATCGCTCCAGGCGTTACGGAGCCTATGCGGTGCATACATACATACATACACACATTCTCTTTTATATAGATAGATGACAAAGTATCTAAAAAGCAGCGAATTATCAACACTGAGCACCAGGAAGATCTCAGCTATGTTAGAGATTTATGTATTAAGGATGAATTTAGATATATAGTTGCCCTGATACCCTGTCTTACCCAGATGGAGATACCATGCTATAGATGGACATTTACACTGGCCCACTGTGATGGGCTGCCCTCAGCCGTGGTAGTGGGCCGCTACTTAAACATCCCATTTGTAGAGCAATTATGCCCTTGAGCATATCCTGCTGGCCTGTAAATATTACAGAGGTATTTGGACTTCTCATATTTCTCCATTGCTGAAAGGATCAGTGAGCTACACAAATCAAGACTATAGACTTCTTCTCTTATCAGATTCGAACTTTGAGGTCATGTTCATGGTAGCCAAATTTCTAGTGGCTGCAATAAAAATCAGGAAAAAGAGGATGGAATGTGGTTTGCCTGGCTGAACATAGAGGAGTTCATACATTTAAATTATGGATGGGAATGATGGCCCTAGCTGTCCTTTTTACATTATAATTAGTTTTGAGATTTGATTTAGGACATAAGGTAGGGATTAGATGGGATAGGATTACCTATTTTCTATTTTAACGTCTAAACTGCATAAATTTTACAGAATATGATTTATTATGTTTAACTTCTTAAGATTTGTGGGATCTCTACATTCTTTGTGATGTTTATCAGTATGGGTTTTTTCTGTTCTTTTATGCTGGTCTAAGAACGTGAATAAAGATGACTGACACAGCTTTTATGCTTGTAGAGCCTCTGTCTGTCAGCATACATGCTATTAAGCAAGATGGACCAATGGTCTGACTCTGTTAAAGGCATCTATCTTCATATGTAGGTCTGTGCCCAGTTCTGTGTATACTGTAGTTGTAGGCAGCCACCTACAAGCAATTTTCCATTTTGTTCTCAGAAGATAGGTAACAGCATCTGCATCCAGAGAAGGAGGGACAAATCATGATATAGTTCAAAATGCATTGCAAATCTCAACAGGAAAAAGGATGTCATGCTGTGCACATATCATTTACCCACTTGCAGCCCAATCCTACCCAATTTTCTAGCACGGTTGCAGCCCTGCCAACAGGGTGTGCTCTGCAGCCTGTGGTGGGAGGGAAGTCATAGAGGCTTCCTCATAAGGGAACATTTGCTTCCTTATGTTGAGGCTGCATTGTGGCTGCACTGGTGCTGGAAGGTTGGCTAGGATTGGGCTCTTAATCACTTCTATTATTTGCTTATGTGGATGTAACAGGTGTCCTCTTGGACTCCTTCAAGAGGATAGGTAAAACCAAAAAGTCCTTCAGGGAGCAGATTTTATTTGTACAAGAGGTGTTTAAAACGATTTGCATAGGTAGTAAGACCGATAGCATGCACAGATGTTCTCAGGAGATAAAGTTATTATTTAACTAACAAGTGGAGTTTAGATTACATTGATTGGAAATTACAATAATTTAGACTTATTTTTAGACAACAAACAGTTGCAGATGGAAAAAATACAAGCTGTTGCTAAAACTGTATTCAGAATATATCACCCAGGATCTGTTTATTCTCAGTTTCTTCCTCATATTTCATAATCATAATAATATGATTTTACCTACATAATTATTCTGTTCCTTTTCTGTTACTTGTGTTGACTTTTAATAGCTACAGGCACATGTAGCTTTTGACATAAGTTAGGGCAGTGGTTCCCAAACTGTGGGTTGGGGGCCCCCAGTGGGTCACGAGCCAATTTCAGGTGGGTTGCAAAGCACCTAGGGCAGCCATATTGAAAACATGGGGTGCTGGAAAGGGGGAGGGCCTTGTTTGTGTCAAGGTTGTGAATAGGTGTTTTTCTTTCTGATTCACTTTGCTATTGGAAAACGACTGAGTAATCCCTCAACTTATAGCTGCATTCTCAGGAAAGCAGCAGGCTCTGGTGTCACAATGATAGCACTTCTGGTGGGTCCCAAACAGATTGTCTTAAAAAATGGGTCCCAGTGCTAAGAAGTGTGAGAACCACTGAGTTAGGGTATAAATTGGTATATTTTAATTTTGATATATTTAGTTTTGTTCTCCTTTTCATGGGCACAATGGACAAAATATAAGGTAGATTGCAGAACAGTAGCCAAGTAAGCTGATTAAAACTGTGTGTAAGAAATGTCTTGTTATGAGTTTGCCATAGTGAGTACTGTGAGGGAGTTCTCCTTATGGTTTTGCCTGAAATTGATGCCTGCTTAAGGCAGAAATAAAGGTAATACTTCTTGAATGGGTGATTCATCTGTTGCCAACAAACTGTTGGCATGGGCATGAGATGAGTGCTTGGCAGATTGTGTGTTAAAAATGATGGGCAGATAATTTGAACTGGGAGAGGTGGAAGCTGTAAGTTAACTGAAGGTGAATCATGTTCCCTCAGGTGGCCACTAGAACTCAAATGGAGAAGGAGCCAAATATTGTGGACTCCCCATGTCCAGTATTGACTGCTAAGGTGTGGGACAATGGGACAACAGAAAGGATAACTTGGGTTGTGAGGAACTCCAGGAACCTGACTCCAGACCTCCAGGATCCAGGAGAGAGAGAATATCTCTCTCCTGAGTGGGACATACTCATGGATGCATGTGTACACAAAACTTTGCCACTCAGGTGTCAAAGAGGTGACGGTGGGATCTTTTCTAGTACCAGGTGCTGCCCCTTTAAGAATCCTCACACTGCAGCAGCCTGGGAGGGCTGGTTCAGGTCTGGAGCTGGGACTTAGTCAGATCAAATTGCTCCTTCAGGTCTTTTCTGATGTCCTCTCACCACAGCACACCTTACCTCAATAGTGCATCGTTCATGGGTTCCTGTCAGAGGCTTGAACAGGACAAGAGTGCTAGGTGATCTGAGGTGTATAGGATCTGTTTTTTGAAGCAGTGCCTGTTTGCCTTCACATATACTCTGCATGAATACAGGTAGTCCCCAACTTATGTTCTGGAAGTTGATATAGACATAATTCGGAACAGCACCATTATGCCTGTGGAAAAGCAGGCTGGGTAGACCATACCTGTGAGAATGCATTGACACAGCTGTCCACAAGTCAGGGACTATTTGTAAATAAGGCAAATGAGGGCATCTTAAGTCTCCAGTTACTAAAAGAAAACTTTCAGAGCAATACGAACATCTTCATGAGCTGGCACAACCATCCCTGTGCTGGCTCAATGTGTCACAGACATGCTGTAAAGCATGTTTGTGACTACTCATAAACTGGCAGCACTGGCACAAAGGCTTGCCCTGGCCCACTGGCACTGAATCCAGAAGCAGCACCAACCGGGGCAGGTAGGATTGCACTGACTTGCTTCAGGAAGAAGATGTCCAAGGATTAGTTTTAATGCTTCAGATAACTAAGTAAATATTTGCAAGATAAGAGTATATAACAAGTGTGCCGAGGCATGGGGAGGGTGGCATGGAGATGGGGAGCGGGTGTGTCTGAGTGTGGGGGAGGACAGAACAGGGGGTGGATTGGGCCCAAGGTGGATCCTAACCTCTTTCCCAGGCCTCCCAGTGTTATACTGGGCTTCTCAGAATTTGCACCAGGTAAATAGCGGTGCAGATCCAAGAAGCCCTATAGGGCAGGCTGGAGCATTACTCAGGGAAAAGGGAAAAATATCCCCTTACCCTGAGAAGACCTCCAGCAGTCTCCTAACCCATGCTGGATACGTGCAGGCCATGCGGCTAGGTAGTTAAGACTGAACTGTAAATGCCCTGGAATTTCTCACTGCTCAGTGGTGTTGAGTTAGCAATGAGATTGTGTTTTTTTGGAGAGTCATCAGATTACACAGGAAGCTGCTGTATGCTGACTCATGTCATTGGTCCAGTATTGAATACACTGATTGGCAGTAGAAATCATGAAAGAAATTAGAATATTCCAGCAAAGAATTGCAGAATTAGTTCAGTAATTTGCAGAGGGGATTAAAGCATCCATTAAAATGACGAGAGAACATCTTTTGTCAGCAGCTGCAAGGGTTCAAAGGTGATCCAGGGGCCAGCAACAGTGTACCTTAGTCAAGGGTGGCTAAGAAGGTCCCTGAGTCTGATGAGCAGCTGATGGGCTTTACTGTGTTGTATTGAGCCAGTCAAAGAAGAAGTCTGGAGAAAATTTTGCAAAGGCATTTTGGGGGGAATTAGTGGCAGCCAGATGTTTCTTAATGAAAAAAGTGCAGAGTCTGAAAATGTAGGTTGCCAAATTTTTTTATGGTTTGGCTTCTATATTGAAACATGACTGTTGTTTTTCAATCTGGAATTGTGAAGGAAAAACCTGTACAGAGTCCTTTATCCAAAGAATGGCCCAATCTGGTGGTATCAGTCACATACCCCTCCAGCAGGTCCAAAGAGTGTGAGCAATCCAGGAGGCTGTGAATTATGGGTGCACATGGCTCGGCATGGGTTTTCCCATGGCATGCAACAGATTCAAAGAACTTTAGTGGCTTGCCAAATGCTTGTAGTGAAGGCAGAAGACCTAGCAAAGGACTTCACGGAGAGGCAATTTGTTTGAATGTTTGTTTCATTGCCATGGAAATGTGCATCAACATCATTTGTCAAGTAGCAGGAATCCCTACACAAATGGCATTTTAGGCAGCCCCAGAGCACAACTAGTTCAGAAACAGGTGTGCTGTTAATCTTGATTTATAGTGGAGTAATTTTAATAACACCCTACAATGGAAGATTAGGGCTTCTTAGAATGACTAGAAATCTGACTTTACAAGTAGTTTTAGCTGATGGGATTTTGTGTATTTAGAATGGCAGGGGAAACATGCCAATTTGTTAAGGAGATTCTGTATTGCATTCAGGACAGCAAAGAAGCTGAGGACCTGATAGGATATTATCTTTATGAAACAAAATGGGTAGCTGAGGATGAGACAATGGTGAAATGTCAGACATTGCCGTTTGCTGAGGTTAGTGGTATGAGTGAGGAGAGCATTTAATCTGGAGGGTAAACATAAATTGTTGCTGAGAAATCCCTTTGTACACATGTAAATAATTATGAATCGCCTTGTATATTTTTAATTTTTCCTGTTAACTTGTTTCGAGGAAGAGCTATGTGAAATTAGAAACTGGTCTGGGGACAAGATGTTTGAGAGGAAGTGGTGTTAATGACTTTCGGTTCAATCCTATTAGGGCCTTACGCTGCCAGAACCAGCATTCCACAGCTTAAGGCCCTTTACAGCTGTCACAGTGCCATTCCACATGGCCTGGCCACCACTGCAAACAGCAAGCAGCCAGGTCTGCACACGGTGCACCAGTGGGCTGTCCGTGTGCTGGTAAATTAGAATGGGGCAGGAGGTAGGTGGGAAAGGGGAGGAACAGGATGGGGAGGAGGGTGATTGAAGCTGGGAAGGGGGCAGTATTGGTGGCAATGGTGCCACCGATATTTATCTGCCTTCCTGCACCTATATAGTTGGTGCAGTTCTGAGTAGATCCATTGAGGCGGTTAGGCTTACTTCTGATCAAGGGAACAAATGTTCCCTTACCCTGAGAAGACCTTCAGGGCCTGAAACACTCTTGTGGGATACCGCACGTGCCCCATTGGTCCTGGTGCATCACCACATGGAGAGTTACATAGGATTGGGCTGCTCGTCTTGTCATTACTATGAATGAGTCTGTCATTATGGATTTGCCTGCAAGGGGTGCCTGCTTGGAGTTCAGGATTGACATAAGAATGTTTTGATTTGCTGTGGGTGGTTCCATGAATGGACACCTCATCTTCAGGAGTGGATGTCGTTGTAGCACTGAGGCCCAGCGCCAGTGCCCCCTTCTCCCCAGGTGCCATAAACATGCTTTACAGCATGTCCACAACACCCAGAGCCAGTGATATATATGTACTGCTGGCACTAAAGCCCATAGGATTGGAAAATGAGTTGTCACAGAAGTAGGATCTGATCTGAGGAGTTCCCAATTCATAGCTCAGTCTTTACTCGTAAGCTCTTCCAGAGGAGAATTTAATAAGAGGAGGAGATGGGCTTGGGCTTGAGCTTGGGTGGCCAGGTAATCAGTGAATGTCTCAAAGTTCCACATGGTGCTATTTAGTTAATTGGGCCTGAGGAATTTTATATTTTATGTTTCAGAGAAGAGAAATTTGAATTTTATGCATTAGCATTTATGAAATGTAAATCACTGCAGAATACTCGAGCTCTTTTCACAGGACCGATGTTTGAATAAGAAATTCAAACAACTCTGAGAGAAATGGAATAGGGATAGGCCTATCAGATAAACATACAGAGCAAATAAATAGAGCTTCTATGTTTTGTACCAGATGTTCATCTTGATAAGTTCTAATGCATACACCATTACCAACTGACAAACATATCACTAATAATATTTGGGCTTGAGTGTTTGTCATAGCATCATTCTTCATTAGCAGTTTAGTGACAGGCAGATTTAGCTAAAGCAGATGGAACAGTTCATGTGTATGACCCTTTACAACTACTATTATGTCAAGATGTATATTTATAGTGGTTTACCTACCACTACTACTATATCCATCATTTTCTTCTGCAAAGTCCTCTCAAATCATGATTCTATCTGCCTATGGCCAAAGTCTGCTGTTTTATTAACATAAATATTTCCAGAAAGCCATTAAATAACTTCACCTGGATATGGCCAAAACCAGACTGCACAATGAAGTCAGTGGCATTAGCCTAACACACACAGGGGAAGAGGCTACACCAGATACAGGTAAATTATTCCTTATCCAGACATCCGAAATCGGAACTGCAGGTATGCCCCTGTGTCTGTTCGAGGCTGTGTGCGACCAAGTGGCAGCACTGGGGAAGTCTCTGCCCTGCAGAGACCTCCCCCAGCACCAACTGTTTATGGTTTTTTGAAGCACTTCAGCTGGCAGTGCTGCCAGATGACTTCACTTCAAAAACCCCGACACAATTAAAAGGAGTTTGGAGCAATCACTTCAAACACAGCCTCTTTCTTAATTTTTTTACAGTGACCTATGGTCACTTTTTTAAAAAAGGTGGGTCTTTGGAAGCCCAGGCAAACCATGCGCAGCCTCCCCATGTCTCAGAAGACCCTCCAAGGCAGGACCGGAGCACAGCTCTGGTCCCATCTGAAGGGCCTGGGGCAGGTGAGGCACAGCTTCACCTGCCTCTGATGACCGCATGTCCCTGCCAAACACTAGAATGTATTGAACACTTGACTGATGTACTGAAACTAGACAGCAAGAAAGATGTGAGAAAGACACTGAGGTTCTACCACAGCAAGGATAACCAGCCACAGCAAGGAGACCAACCTGACCCCTGCCATGAGTTAGAGAACACACAGTTGTAGTGTCTTCTTCTCCCTTTCCCGCTAGAAAATCCCTGCTGCCAATTTCCCCCAGACTGCAAAAATGAAAGGAAGGTCAGTCTGGCCTCTGTTACTGGCCAGAAAACCTAAGCCCCAACTATCTCCAATGAATCATAGCAACAGAGGGTCAGTTTGGCCCCAGCTGAATGTAATTGATTGTTAAGAACTCACCACTTTATTCTTAGAAAACTCATCTCGGTTAATAACAGTATTTGGATAACTCTTCATTCTAGCCATGAGCATAAATAAAAGCCACCAAGTCACATTTATAGACTGCTATTACTACTACCAAGTGCCCCCCTCCCCAAGTATTTCTTAAGCAATTGACGTTAAGATACAAGTCAAGGAGGTGAGATGACACAGTATTGTGACTATCCACATCTAACATCAACATAGAAATAAGTCAGAATGTTCTGTGATCTGATCCAGAAGGATATAAGAGCATCAGAGAGGAATTACTGATTTATGCTATACTCCAAATTGATAGGAAGTTTGGTTATATGAGAGCAACAAAACTGATGGCAAAATAAGATAATATGCATCAGAGGAGCTGACACTCTTGTCGTATACCAATGCCATTATATTAGTCTCTAACGTAAACTTAATCCGTCCTGAAAGAGATTTAGGGTTCATCAAAAACTCAGTGAAAATTTCAGTACAGTGTGCCCAAGGAAGCAAATAAGACACAAGGCTGTAATGTATCAATGAGGGGGATAGAGGGAAAAGATTATACAAGCTCTACATGAATTATTGGACATTGTCAAAGCAAGGGTTTACTTGCCATCTCACAGTCATCAATTTATGAAATATAAAATAGACAAAGGCTGCAAACTCCTTCTGTCCTACTATTATTTTCTGAAAACAGGAAATGCAAGACTACCTTTTATTTAGGGACTGGATTTACCTTTTATTTTGAGACTGTACAAGTCTGTCTAGGTGAGATGGTAACAAAGTGCTCCATCTCTTAAACTTTAAACTCAAAATGCAGAAGGAGCACTTTGCTATCCCCTCAATCTTTCCTTGTGTGGAGTGTAAAGGAATATGGTTTCTTTAAACGCCATGCGAGTGAAGAAGAAGGTGCAGAAGCATATGATGCACTTCCTGTTCACTTCTAGCAAGCAGGAAGCATAGCAACTTGGCTCCACAGTGGACTGAAGGGAGGTGGTGGCGCACACAGTCTACTTCTCCCCTGTCACCCATGCTTGTCGTGAGCCACATCATCTGCTTCATGGGTGGGCCAGCTCTGCTTCCTAATGTGCTTGAATCAAAACCACTGAGAAGATGCAGTTTCCACTGCAGAAGAATGGGAACTGAGCATAAGGGAATTCTTCAGTAGTAAACATTTCTTGCTGATCTTGGTGTATTTTCAGGGAGCAGGATATTTTCAGGAGGGGAGAAAGATTTCTGGAAATACTGACATTTTAAGCTGCGGTTCTACACACTTACCTGGGGGTAAGTCCAGTGATGTCATTCAGGGGGAACGGACCAGAACGGGCGTCCGGATCCTAACGGGCTCCGTGGCTGGTTCCGGGCTCCCGACAAGTGCCAATCAAAAATGAGTTCCTGTTCCTAAATCATTTGAATGACACCACTGGGTAAGTCCCATTAAAGTCAGTGGGGTTTAAGCTCCTGAGTAAGGCTGCAATCCTATCCACGCTTACCTGGATGTAAGCCCCATTGACTATAATGGAATTTACTTCTGAGTAGACATGCATAGGCTTTGGCTGTAAATAAGCATAGGATTGTACTGCCAGAAACTATGGTTGAAGGCACTTCAGTGATGCATCAGAATACACTGTGAGCTCAATTCTCAGCTGGAGCATATAATTAATGAAACAGCTGTTTTTCCCATACCATGAATCCTTTCAGAATGGTTGGTTCTGGGGATTTGTGCTTTTTCTTCTGGCAGAGAAGTTGAGGAAGCAACACCTCAAAATTGCTCAAATTGAATATGAACCAGTTTAAAGTAAGTGGTTCCAGCTGTGATCTGTTTCTTGAAGGCCACTGAATTTACAAAATTAGAAATTCCTCTCAAAATGCTTAGATGTGGTTGGCAGAGAAGGAAACAACGTGTAGCAGAGAAGAAGGGCAGCTCTGCATTGGTTGGCTTCAGCATTGCACCACCAGCTGAGTTCCATGTGTCAAAGAACCAGAAGACACCAGATAATACATGCAAATGTAGAGGCATCTACCCATGGGAAATATTGATACTTGAATTCAACATGGTATCAGGAAGCAGATTAAAACACACACAGCTTAGTGGCGAGCCAATGCAAAAAGGATGCAAGGGTGAAGTTAGTTAGCACATGTACTTGCCACATTTAGATTAACTGGCTGAGAGAAGGTTTTGGAGTGAGTTATATGGCTAATGTCACATCTGTACACAGAAAACAGCCAATTAAATTTTTCTTTTTCCTCTTTGTAGCAGATGGCAACCATCTTTCCAGTTGGCCAGCCATCTTTTGTATGTCTCCCCATTTTTAGGAAAATGTCAGCTTTCTCACAGACTGCTTTTCCTAAGACACTGGTTTAAAAACAAATGAACTCAACCACAGCTGGCTATTCTGAAAACACAATTTCGTGGTGTCTTCTCCAGAAACTCACTCTTCTTAGTTATATCTTGCCTGTACCAGCTTTGCCAATTAGTTGGTCAGACCTGCATGATAAGATGCTTCTTTGCGATGAGAATATGGGCAATGGTCATGCATAGTTTATGTTTACAGTAACATATATCACTCTGCCGTCAATTGGTCTAGTTCTTTCTAATTAGCACTGATTTTGTGAGAAATAAAACACCTTGACTATATAATCTTGCAATTAATTTAACTCGCCCCCTGGACTGGGCTTTGCATACCAACAGGCTGCTGTGTAGGTGTGCAAGCCCACCTGATTACACTTGGCAAGTTTTACTTCGCTCTATACGTTTTGCTTTAAATTTAGATGAAATAAAGTATCATTTTGCATTTTGACCCTGGATTGAGCCTATTTCTTCCTTGGAACTCCAAAAGAACCTCCAGCCCTGACCAGAGAGTCATGGGTCAGAATACCCTTCCTCAGATATCCAAGTGATGTTCCTGAATGTGTGCCTTATGGCAATGAGATAAGAGCAGCCAACAGAAGTTCAGGCCAGGTAATATAGAAATGGAGATGGTGGGTAACCATGCTGATCCAGTATTAGTTATCTATCCTGTGCTGGATGAATTGTACTTCCACCAAAGGGGTCATTTTGCAGGTTGGGGGCACTGCTGAATCTGATGTTGCGGTTTGATACTCGGATGGTGGCTGTGGCTAAGGATGTCTTTCTCAGGCTAAGCCTGATGGACCACTGGCCATCCTTTTATAGAGAGAGAGAGCAAAGATGGTCACCATGATATATGCAAGACAAATGCTAGGTTGGACTACTGTAATCTATTTGGAAACAAACAATACAGGAAAAAAAGCTAAGGTTCCTGATGGGGATTGCTTTTTAGAAACGGTTCAGTTTCTAACCTTTAAAATATGGGGCCATACCTTCTCCCAGGTGCTCTTATGTCAAAGGAGGCCCTACATAGAATTATTTCATTTGTGGGGGGTGAGGAGTAGTAAGATCTCAGACCTTTTATATGGTGGCAGCTGCACTTTGGAACTCTTGCCCTGGAAAATGTATACTTGGCAATTTTAGTTGACTTCCTACTTGCTTCTTCCAACTCACAAATACCGTTCTCCTTTGAATATTTGAATGCGTTGCCTTCTGCTCTAAAAAATTCAAAGCTAATGTTTTAGCTGAATTGTTGCTTTAGATGTTTTAGTTCCTATCATGCTAATCCAGTGGTCACCAAACTCACAACCGTTGCATGCCAAGAAACCCTGCCCTGTCTTCTGGGTTCTGCGACTCTGTTTCTAGGGCAACTGTCTGTAATTAAGAATTGTCTGTCCGTCTTCCTCCTCCAGCAGAGCAGACAGACAATTGGTTACTACAGACAGTTGCCCTAGAAACAGAGCCGCAGAACCTGGAAATGCTTTTCAGTTATTTTCAACCGCTGTGCTCCAAACAAATTAGGAACATCTTGTTTTCTCTTTACTTCTGGGAGGGGGGAGAGGGTGTTCTCTGCATACTCTCTTCTGGGGGGAGAGAGGGTATTCTCTGCATACTCCACATCTCTACAGTTTACTTTTAATGAGTGGTGAAGATATCCAGGTAGAAAGCTGTTTGCTAGATCCCAGTATCAGAAGCATTTCACCTTTCCCCACACCCAGTGCCATACTTGGATTTCTAGATCATGTTCAAGCTCTGCAGTCATTTAGAATCATCTTGCTGTAGTAGGAAATAAACTGGAAAAGAAATTGCATCAGCTAGCTTGACTAATCTATATATTTAAGAAATTCATTATTTAGCAGCAAGTGCAATCATTATCTTCCAAGAATGCTGTCATATAAAAAATCTATAGCAAATTAGCAGTATCAAAAGCTTAATAGGGTTGCTAGGCAACAGCTTTGCATCATTCACAGGCTGGTCTGCTCAGGTTCATTCCAGTATAACTTTGATTATCACAACCTCTCTCAGTCTTTGATTGCCCATTAACATTAAAAGCTGTAATTTGAGGTTGCCACCTGTCTGTGTCTGTCTAAAAACAGTTGAATGTCTTCATTCTTGACTGCACCATTGTTACCCGGAGGTAGAGAAAAGAGACCACAAAGGCACATGGATGAATTGTCATGATTTTATGATTCCAGCTTAGATACAAAATAAAGGGTGCATCTTCTCAAATATTGTTAACTAGCTTGTCCTTACCCAGCATTGCTTGGGTATTTATTTATCCCAAGCTTCTATTAGACAGGAAAAGGAATGAATTCTATCTATAGTGTAAAATCGAAGTAATTTTATGTACAGGAAATTAAAAGTATAAGTACAGTATAAAAATTATAACGTAAAATCTTTTACAAATTCACTATAATATTAATTATCGCAGAACTTGATTCTAAACAACATCTTTAGTTTCACCTCCAGGAGCAAGAATAAATAAATTCTTGGGTGAACCCACCCTTGAGCAAGCAACATAAAGTTGTCCGTGGGAGAAACATGCCGATCTCAAATCCACTCCACAGTACGTAACAGACTGGCTCTGTGACTGCCCCTGTGATCGTGATTGAGAATGCAAGACTCACTGGAAATTGCAATCTGTTAAAAGGGAGATCAGTTGGAATGAGTGTCATTAGAACATAAGAAGTAAAGAGCCCTGCTGGATCAGGCCAAAGACCCATCTAGTCCAGCCTCCTGTATCTCACAGCGGCCCACCAGGTGCCCCAGAGAGGCATGAGACAACAAGATGCTTGCATCCTGTTGCCACTCCCTTGCACCCGGTACCAGTAGCCCACCACCTTTGTAAGGAGGTTGCACAATCCATCATTGCCTATAGCCCACGATGGACCTTTCCTCCAGAAATCCATCCTCTTAAAGGCATCAAGACCAGATGCCATCACCACCTCCTGTGGCAAAGAGTTCCACAGATTAACTACCCACTGGGTAAAAAAGTACTTCCTTTTATCTGTTTTAACTCTCCCAACCCTCAGTTTTAGCGGATGTCCCCTGGTTCTGGTGTTTTGAGAGAGGGAAAAGAACATCCCTCTATCGACTCTATCCCTTCCATGCATAATTTTGTATGTCTCAATCATGTCCCCCCTCAGGCGCCTTTTTTCTAGACTGAAGAGCCCCAAACGCTGCAGTCTTTCTTCATAAGGGAGGTGCCCCAGCCCCGTAATCATTTTTGTCGCTCTCTTCTGCACCTTTTCCAGCTCCACTATGTCCTTTTTGAGATGCGGCGACCAGAACTGGACACAATATTCCAGGTGCGGCCTTACCATTGATTTGTACAATGGCATGATAATATTGGCTGTTTTATTCTCAACCCCTTTTTTAATGACCCCTAGCATGGAATTGGCTTTCTTAATTGCTGCCGCACACTGGGTCGACACCTTCATTGAATTGTCCACCAGCACCCCAAGATCTCTCTCCTGAGCTGTCACAGACAGCTCAGAACCCATTAGCCTATAGGTGAAGTTTTGGTTTTTTGCCCCAGTGTGCATCACTTTACATTTGTCTATGTTGAAACGCATTTGCCATTTGGCTGCTCATTCCCCCAACTTGGAGAGATCCTTCTGGAGCTCTTCACAATCCTTTCTGGTTTTCACCACCCAGAAAAGTTTTGTGTCATCCGCAAACTTGGCCACCTCGCTGCTTATCCCTCTCTCCAGGTCATTTATGAATAAGTTAAAAAGCACCGGCCCCAAGACAGATCCCTGGGGCACTCCACTTTTCACCTCTCTCCACTGTGAAAATTGCCCATTGACCCTCACTCTCTGTTTCCTGGCCCTCAACCAATTCTGAATCCATAAGAGGACCTGCCCTCTTATTCCCTGACTGTGAAGTTTCTTCAGCAGCCTTTGGTGGGGGACTGTGTCAAACGCCTTCTGAAAATCCAGGTATATGATATTCACAGGTTCACCCACATCCACGTGCCTGTTGACCTTTTCAAAGAATTCCAAAAGGTTCGTGAGGCAAGACCTACCCTTACAGAAGCCATGCTGACTTTCTTTTAGCAGTATTTGTTCCTCTACGTGTTTTAGGATTTTATCTTTGATGAGGCTTTCCACCATCTTACCCAGAACAGACATTAGGCTGACCGGCCTGCAGTTTCCAGGGTCCCCCCTTCTCCCTTTTTTAAAGATTGGTGTGACATTGGCTATCCTCCAATCCTCTGGCACCGTGGCCATTTGAAGGGACAAGTTGCATACTCTGGTTAAGAGGTCAGCAACTTCATTCTTTAGTTCCTTAATAACTCTTGGGTGTATACCATCTGGCCCTGGTGACTTATTTATACATAGTTTATCAATTTGATCTAAAACATCTTCCTTATTAACCATTATCTGATTTAATTCCTTGGTTAGGAAGGACTGTTCGGGCTGTGGTATCTGCCCAAGTTCTTCTGCTGTGAAGACGGACGCAAAGAATTCATTTAATTTCTCTGCAATCTCCAAGTCCCCTTTTATCTCCTCTTTCCCTCCCTCACCGTCCAGCGGGCCAACCGCCTCTCTGGCAGGTTTCCTGCTTCTAACATATTTGAAGAAGCTTTTATTATTCCCCTTTATGTTGCTAGCCATGCATTCCTCAAACACTTTCTTGGCCTCCCGTACCACCTTCTTACTTGTCTTTTGCCAGAGTTTATGTTGTTTTTTATTCTCCTCACTGGGGCAAGACTTCAATTTACGGAAAGAAGCTTCCTTGCTCTTTACAGCTTCTCTAACTTCGTTTGTCAGCCATGCAGGCACCCTCCTGGACCTTGTCGAGCCCTTCTTTCTTTGTGGTATACACTTCCGCTGGGCCTCTACTACTGTTATTTTAAACAGCCTCCACGCAGCCTGGAGAGATTGGACTCTTTTTACCTTCCCTTTCAATTTCTTCCTAACTAGCCTCCTCATCTGAGGGAAATCTGCCCTTCAAAAGTCAAGGGTTCTTGTGTCAGATTTGCTCTGCACTCTTTCCTGGACATGCATGGCAAAACCAATCGCAGCATGGTCACTGTTCCCCAATGGCTCAGTAACACTTACATCCCTAACTAGGTCCCGAGTACCACACAATATTAAATCCAGAGTCACCTGTCCTCTAGTCGGCTCCATGACTAGCTGCTCTAAGGCACAGTCATTTAGCACGTCAAGGAATCCGGTCTCTCTTTCTTGACCAGAGCAGCAGTTGACCCAGTCAATATGAGGATAATTGAAGTCCCCCATGATTACAATCCTGTCTCTCTTGGTCACTGCCCTAATTTGTTTCCTCATTTCAAGGTCACCTTCAAGTTTTTGATCAGGTGGACGATAGCACATCCCCACTATTACATTGCTCTTATGGCGTGGTAGTTTAACCCACAGTGACTCCATGGTGGAGTCCGGCCCACCTTCAGTCTCTACTCGGATGGATTCTATCCCTTCTTTGATATAGATGGCCACCCCTCCGCCAACATCCGTGGGATAAAAACTGTTTCGCCCTCTCCCTTTCTTGTTAAGATAGTCGCTTCAATTACAGTACCCAGCATCTTCTTGACACACAGCCTTGTGCCATTGTAAAGGTTTGGCGGGTCAAGGTTCCGTAGTAAAATAATTGGAGACCCCACTGCAAGTAAAAGCCGATGTGGTGGCAATGCAGCTGGATCAAGTGAGTTTAGGAAGTCTGATGGGAAATTGATGACCTCATAGGCATCTACTACAGTATCAATAGCCTTGTATTCAGTGACTACGCCTGGTAATCTGGAACGTATTTGATTGGAGTCCAAGACTGGGGCGTAATGATTTCTAAAAATTTCCAGAAGGTTCTACCGAGTTCTATTTGTTCTATTCGACTACACTTGGGCTTAAATGTCATCAGGACTGTCACTAATCAGCTTAGCGGCCCCGAAAACTATGGATTTGACACTAATGTTGGTCATTTTGGACATTTTATTTTTCACTCCTTCTCACCCCCCATGCCGATGGGGGCTGAATATGGACTTAAACAGCATCAGAAGTGTCACCATTCATCTCAGGGACCTCGAAAACTATGGATTTGACACTAATATTGGTCATTTTTGATTATTTTTACAGATCACCCCCTTCCCATCCCCACCCCAGGGGTGCTAGGTGTGTCTTTCCTCCGCAGTATTTCTTTCCAGAGTGTAAGGCATATATGTACCAAGTTTGGTGTAAATTGCTCCAGGCATTCCAGAGTTATGCTGGAACATACACACTTGTCACCCCTTCTCACCCCCCTTGCCAATGGGGGCTGAACGTGGACTTTAACGGCATCGGGAGTGTCACTGTTCATCTCAGCGCCCTTGAGCCTGATTCAGTACTCCATATCCTTTGCCATTGTCCAGCACATCAACCCCTCCACTGATACAGTGGTGTCATCTAAATGATTTAAGAACAGGAACTCACTTTTGATTGGCACGTGTCAGGACCCGCCCACCGGAAGTGACGTCATAAGCCGGAGGCTGGCGAAGCGCAGGTCTACCTGTGGCTGGTTCCTATGGGTAGACCTGGGCTCCGGAGGCTGGTGGAGCCCAGGTCTACCCGCAGCTGGTTCTTAGCCAGCGATGATGTCAGCGATGAGTCGGCGGAGCCAGCCAGTTCTATACAGCGCCTGGCGCCTACAGAACAGAAAGCGAAGAATTCCCCCCTCCCCAATTGCAGCTCCAATAGTGATGGGGACAGTCTCCCAAAGAAGCCTCACACCCAGAGCGCCAGTGAAACGCTCTGGACTGGAGAGACAGCGGCAAAAGTCTTCCTTGGTCTTTGCGGCTAGGCGAGGTGGAGTTATTCAAAATTGCCAGGGAAGTTGAAAATTGGCACGGGGGCAGCAGCCTCAAAGCCGAGGCTGGCTGAGCAGAATGAAGCAGGAATCTGTGGAAGGGGCTGAGGGGTGGCACCACTCCAGACGGCACCCTTGGGCGCTTCCCCACACCAAAGCCTTCTTATGCCGGGTAGGTCAGGAGGGCAGCTTCAAAAAGTCCTGGCTCCCCTCCGTCCCCTCCAGGGCCCCCCTCAATTCGCCACCGCACCCCCAGGACGCCCCTTCGCCCCAGTGGGATGCAGACTCACCAGAGTGGCTGCTGACTCCACGTGTGTGGCTGGAGGGAGCGAGGAAGGGGGCTGTGCAGGACGGGACTTCCCCACTGCAGCCCTTCCCCCTTTGCCCTCCTAGGAATCCGGAGTCGCTCCCTTTAACCCTCTGAGTGCCAGCCAACCAAGAAGAAAAGCTCTTTGCAGAGGAATCGGGAGGGGGGAGGGGGGAGAGTGAAGTGGGCGAAGTCAGCCCTAATTTTAACTAGTGGAACTGAGTTCCCCCGCGTTCCCCCTGCATGACATCACTGAGTATATACCTTAATCCCCTGTTATCTTCTTGCTTGGTTTCGCCTGATGCCCTGGTGTGTAGTCTCCTTGGTGACAGCAATGCAGCCATTACTGAGTCAGTCACTGGTTTTCTCCTTGAGGTTATGAAAAAAAAAACCCTAAATTAAACTGACTTGTTCCTTGTTTCTCTACCTCTCCCCCCTCACATGTTATTTGGTTTATTTGGTTTATTGTATTGTTTTGATCCCCTTTCATGGATCACTGCCTTGTCGTGGCGAAGGGGCTTGAGTAGCTCAATGAAGCTGTGAGCTATGCCATGTAGGGCTACCCAAGATGGACAGGTCACAGCAGAGAGTTCTGACTAAACGTGGTCCGCTGGAGAAGGAAGTGGCAACCCACTCCAGTACTCTTGCCAAGAAAACCCCATGGATTACAGAACAAAAAGGCTAAACGATATGACACTGGAAGATGAGACCCTCAGGTCGGAAGGTGTCCATTATGCTACTGGGGAAGAGCAGAACACAAGTACTAGTAGCTCCAGAAAGAGTGAAGTAGCTGGGCCAAAACTGAAAGGAAGCTCAGCTGTGGATGTGTCTGGAAGTGAAAGGAAAGTGCGATGCTGCAAAGAACAATACTACATAGGAACCTGGAACGTCAGATCTATGAATCAAGGCAAGCTAGATGTGGTCAAACGTGAGATGTCAAGGCTGAACATCGACATCCTGGGAGTTAGTGAACTAAAGTGGACAGGAATGGGAGAATTTAATTCAGATGACCATTATATTTGCTACTGTGGGCAGGAATCCCTTAGAAGAAATGGAGTAGCCTTCATCGTGAACAAGAGAGTGAGAACAGCAGTACTGGGGTATAACCTCAAAAATGATAGAATGATTTCCATTCGGATCCAAGGCAAACCTTTCAACATCACAGTAATCCAAGTCTACGCCCCAACCACTGGTGCTGATGAGGAAGAAGTTGACCGCTTCTATGAAGACCTAGAACAGCTTCTAGAATTGACACCCAAAAAAGATGTCCTTCTCATCATAGGGGATTGGAATGCTAAAGTAGGCAGTCAAGAGGTAAGAGGAATAACAGGCAAGTTTGGTCTTGGAGTACAAAATGAAGCAGGGCAAAGACTGATAGAGTTCTGTCAGGAGAACACATTAGTCATAGCAAACACCCTTTTCCAGCAACACAAACGGCGACTGTACACATGGACTTCACCAGATGGTCTACATCGAAATCAGATTGATTACATTCTTTGCAGCCAAAGATGGAAAAGTTCCATACAGGCAGTCAAAACAAGACCTGGAGCTGACTGTGGCTCAGATCATCAGCTTCTTCTTGCCAAATTCAGGCTTAAACTGAAAAAAGTAGGGAAAACCGCTAGGCCCTCCACGTATGACCTAAATCAGATCCCCTACGAATATACAGTGGAGGTGACAAATAGATTTAGGGGCTTAGATTTGGTAGACAGAGTGCCTGAAGAACTTTGGACGGAAGTCTGCAACATTGTACAGGAGGCAGCAACTAAAACCATCCCAAAGAGGAAGAAATGCAAGAAGGCAAAGTGGCTGTCTGATGAGGCTTTACAAATAGCTGAGGAAAGGAGAGAAGCCAAAAGCAAGGGAGAAAGGAAAAGATATACCCAACTGAATGCAGATTTCCAGAGAACAGCAAGGAGAGATAGGAAGGCCTTTCTAAATGAGCAATGCAAAGAAATAGAGGAAAACAACAGAATGGGGAGGACTAGAGATCTTTTCAAGAAAATTGGAGATGTCAAAGGACAATTTCATGCTAAGGTAGGCACAATAAAGGACAAAAATGGCAAGGACCTAACAGAAGCAGATGAGATTCAGAAGAGGTGGCAAGAATACACAGAGGAACTCTACAAGGCCGATCTAAATGTTCCGGATAACCACAGTGGTACAGTCACTGAGCTCGAACCTGACATCCTGGAGAGTGAAGTCAAGTGGGCTTTAGAAAGCCTCACTAACAACAAAGCTAGTGGAGGTGACAGCATTCCAGCGGAATTATTCAAAATCTTAAAAGATGATGCTGTCCAAGTGCTGCTCTCCATATGCCAGCAAATTTGGAAAACCCAACAGTGGCCACAAGACTGGAAAAGATCAGTTTACATTCCAATCCCAAAGAAGGGCAATGCCAAAGATTGCTCGAATTACCGCACCATTGCACTCATTTCACATGCTAGCAAGGTCATGCTCAAAATCCTACAAGCTCGGCTTCAGCAGTATGTGAATCGAGAACTACCAGATGTACAAGCTGGTTTCCGAAGAGGCAGGGGAACTAGAGATCAAATTGCCAACCTTCGCTGGATCATGGAGAAAGCAAGAGAGTTCCAGAAAAACATCTACCTCTGCTTCATTGATTATGCTAAAGCCTTTGATTGTGTGGATCACAACAAACTGTGGCAAGTTCTTGAAGAGATGGGAGTTCCAGACCACCTGATCTGCCTTCTGAGAAACCTTTATGCGGGTCAGGAAGCAACAGTTAGAACTGGACATGGAACAACCGACTGGTTTCAAATAGGGAAAGGAGTACGACAAGGCTGTATACTGTCACCCTGCTTATTTAACTTATATGCAGAGTACATCATGAGGAAGGCAGGGCTGGAAGACTCACAAGCTGGAATCAAGATTGCTGGGAGAAACATCAACAACCTCAGATATGCAGACGATACCACTCTACTGGCAGAAAGTGAGGAAGACCTAAAGAAACTTTTGATGAGGGTGAAAGAGGAAAGTGCCAAAATTGGTTTGAAGCTCAACATTAAAAAGACTAAGATCATGGCAACCACTCCCATCACTTCCTGGCAAATAGAAGGGGAAGAAATGGAAGCAGTGACAGACTTTATTTTCCTGGGCTCCAAGATCACCGCAGATGGTGACTGCAGCCATGAAATTAAAAGACGTTTACTTCTTGGGAAGAAAGCTATGGTGAACCTAGATAGCTTAATCAAAAGCCGAGACATCACCCTGCCAACAAAGGTTCGCATAGTCAAAGCGATGGTTTTCCCAGTAGCCATGTATGGCTGTGAGAGCTGGACCATAAGAAAGGCAGAGCGTCGAAGAATCGATGCTTTTGAATTATGGTGTTGGAGAAGACTCTTGAGAGTCCCCTGGACTGCAAAGAGATCCAATCGGTCAATTCTCCAGGAAGTCAAGCCTGATTGCTCCCTGGAAGGACAAATGCTGAAGCTGAAGCTCCAATACTTTGGCCACCTGATGAGAAGAGAGGACTCTTTAGAAAAGACCCTCATGCTGGGAAAGATTGAAGGCAAAAGGAGAAGGGGGCGACAGAGGATGAGATGGTTAGATAGTGTCACCGAAGCAATGAATATGAAATTGGGTGAACTCAGGAAGCTAGTGGAGGACAGGGAGGCCTGGCGTGCTGTGGTCCATGGGGTCGCGAAGAGTCGGACACGACTTAGCGACTGAACAACAACAACAACAACAACAACATTGTTTTGATCTAGAATTCTGCTTGTTTTAATGCCAATAAAGGTTTGGAATGGAATGGAATGGATCGCAGCGACCCCAAAAACTATGGATTTGACACTAATATCGGCCATTTTCAATTATTTTTACATGACGCCCCCTTCCAACCCCCACCCCTAGGTGTGCGAGGGATGTCTGACCCCCACAGTATTTCTAGAAGTGGGATGAGTTGTGAAATCTGAAATCAAATGGTGTCCTCTATGCCATCATCAGCGTGCTGCGGACATTCTATTTCCAAGCACTGTATCTTGCACCCCTTCTCACCCCCCCATGCTGAAGGGGGATGAACTTGGACTTAAACGGCATCGGGAGCGTCACCATTCATCTTGGCGACCCCAAAAACTATGGATTCAACACTAATGTCGGCCATTTTTGATTATTTTTACATGGCACCTCCTTCGCACCCCCCCTAGGGGTGCTAGGGGTGTCTTACCCCCCACAATATTTCTTTCCAGATTGCAAGGCATATGTGTACCATGTTTGATGTAAATCGCTCCAGGCGTTCCAGAGTTATGGTGGAACATACTGTACATACACACACACATACGTTCAGTTTTATATATATAGATTGATTGCATCCTCAACACAATGGCATGTTCAGGACTTTAAAAAGCATCACCACCCAGGCCATATACATAAGAACATAAGAAGAGCCCTGCTGGATCAGGCCGAAGGCCCATCTAGTCCAGCTTCCTGTATCTCACAGCGGCCCACCAGGTGCCCCAGGGAGACATGAGACAACAAGGCTTTCCACCATCTTACCCGGAACAGACGTTAGGCTGACCGGCCTGTAGTTTCCAGGGTCCCCCCTTCTCCCTTTTTTAAAGATTGGCGTGACATTGGCTATCCTCCAATCCTCTGGCACCGTGGCTGTTTGAAGGGACAAGTTGCATACTCTAGTTAAGAGGTCAGCAACTTCGTTCTTTAGTTCCTTAATAACTCTTGGGTGTATACCATCTGGGCCTGGTGACTTATTTATATGTAATTTATCAATTTGATCTAAAACATCTTCTCTATTTACCATTATCTGATTTAATTCTTTAGTTAGGAAGGGCTGTTAGGAATTTTCACAATGGAGAGAGGTGAAAAGCAGAGTGCCCCAGGGATCTGTCTTGGGGCCCGTGCTTAGTTAGGAAGGGTTGCGGTATCTGCCGAAGTTCTTCTGCCGTGAAGACGGACGCAAAGAATTCATTTAATTTCTCTGTAATCTCCAAGTCCCCTTTTATCACCTCTTTTCCTTCCTCACCATCCAGTGGGCCGACCGCCCCTCTGGCAGGTTTCCTGCTTCTAACATATTTGAAGAAGCTTTTATTATTCCCCTTTATGTTGCTAGCCATGCATTCCTCAAACTCTTTCTTGGCCTCCCATATCACCTTCTTACTTGTCTTTTGCCAGAGTTTATGTTGTTTTTTATTCTCCTCACTGGGGCATGACTTCCATTTACGGAAAGAAGCTTCCTTGCTCTTTACAGCTTCTCTAACTTTGTTTGTCAGCCATACAGGCACCCTCCTGGACCTTGTCGAGCCCTTCTTTCTTTGTGGTATACACTTCCGCTGGGCCTGTACTACATAGAGTA
Organism: Lerista edwardsae; assembly: GCA_029204185.1. Taxonomy (NCBI): domain Eukaryota; kingdom Metazoa; phylum Chordata; class Lepidosauria; order Squamata; family Scincidae; genus Lerista; species Lerista edwardsae. Next base: position 6,783,909 of record JAJKFI010000030.1, read on the forward strand.
GAGTACATACATATGCAACAGTTGTGATTCTTCTATAAAATAGATGGAATAAGGCCCCTCTTTGAGCTAGTAAATTCAGATTACTCTGGATTTAAAGAGAGACAAAGATTGCCAACCACCCCTAACTGCTAGCTTATCCCAGCTAAGACCAGCCTTTCCCTGAGCTGCAATAAAACTAAGCATTTAGTTACATAAGAACCAACCTGCTGGTTCAGGCCAATGGCCCACCTAGCGCAGCTTCCAGTATCACACAGATGCTTCAGAAAGCACATAAGATAACAAGTGGCATCTTGTTGCCACTCCCTAGCACCTGGTGTTCTGAGGTAAACACTTCTAAAACTGGGGAGGTTGCACATTCCCATCATGTATGTAACCTGAGATGGGCTTTTCTTCTAGAAATCTGTCTAGTCCTCTTTTAAAGGCATCTAACCCAGATGCCATCACCATGCCTTGTGGCAAGAAGTTCCACAGACTAATTAAATGCTGGGTATATAAATATTTTCTTTTGTCTGTTCTCCTGTTACTCAATGTTATTGATGCAAAGGATTGGGAACGAGATGCAAGTAGACAGTTGTCTTGTGTGCTCCCTGAGTGGCACACAGTGGGCCACTGTGAGTTACAGGAAGCTATGGGCCTATGGCCTGATCCAGCAGGGCTCTTCTTAAGAACGTATGTTCTTAGTGGATGCCTCCTGGTTCTGGTGTGTGTGAGGGGGGAAAAAACCTCCCTCTATCAACTATCTCATGTTTCAATCACGTTCCCTCTCAAGTGCCTTATGAAAAGGCTTTCTTCATAAGGGAAGTCCCCCAGATCACTACATAAATACATAAAAAAAATGGATACATAAAAAAAAATAAGAGCATGAATTCTAGGTCAGACAGCAGGCTTCAAGGCACCTAACATGAGAATATCACCTATTCAAGGTACCACAGAGAATAGATGGTCTCTTGACTCAAGAGAGTTTCCCTCCTCTCCCTACCTCAATATCCTGGCATCCAGGGCAGTTATTCCAATCTGATCAATAGCAGCAGAAATTTTGTTGGCCTTAATTTTTCCCACATTGGGACTTCTGCTACCTGAGCTGCCCATGAGGTAGCATTGGCCATTCTGCTTCTCACTTTACATCAGAAACTCAATAAGATATAAGATATAATTAGCTGCAATTAACCTAAATCTTAAGAGTAGCAGAAGTAGTCACAGAGACAGTACCCTTAATATAAAACTGGTGCTCTTATGGCTCTGAAATCTTGTGAATAAAGAGTGTGTGTTTCAAAGCTTGGTAAAATTTTAAATAACCAATTGGCCCAGTAAAAATATTTCATCTGCCCAATATATTAGCTTTAGACAGGCCTCAGACTGTGCAGTTACTTTTCCTTGCAAGTGGGTTCTGATTTATGTAACTGCCAAGCAATGTACTGGAGCACAATATCTATTGTAGAAATATGTAGAAATACATATTGCATTTCAAATCTTGTTGAATTTTTAATTCAAAACGAGGAAGACCAGTCTTGCCATAACATATACAGTAGGCAGACTTCATCATAAATCTACTATGTCAGTGGTTCCCAAACTGTGGGTCGGGACCCACTAGTAGGTTGCCAGCTAATTTCAGGTGGGTCACAAAGCACCGGCAACCATATTGAAAATATGGGAAGCTAGAATGCTGGGAAGCGGAAGGGCTGTGTGGTTGTGTCACTGTTGTAAATAGGCTTTTTTCCTTGTCTGATTCATTTTGCCATTGAAAAATGGCTGAGAAATAACCCAACTTATTGCTGCATTCTCAGGAAAGCAGCAAGCTCTGGCGTCGCAATGACAGCACTGTCAGCCATGACATCACTTCCATGACTGGTGGGTCCCAGACAGACTGCCCTTCTAAACAGTGGGTCCCGGTGCTCCAAAGTTTGAGAACCCCTGTACCATATGCTTCCAATACTTGACTTCAAAATAAGTCAACTATGACACTCTACTGCTGTTGGTGTTTTTTAAAGTCACTGTTTACAGTGGAGAAGTGAAGTTAAAGGTTAATATGGGGGAAGGGATGCAGGATTCCAGTAATCACTGAAGTTCAACGAGGCCTGTGTATCAGGCATGTGACTTGTTTTCCTCTGTATTGCTTTGGTTCACTGCCCACTATGTATGTGGAAGTTTACAAGTAGGTAGTCTTCAGGTCAATCACTAGTAGTAGTTTCCATAGCATTTCCCTTGAAAATCTTTCAGAAGTTATTTTTATTTTTAGCCTCCTTGCCCTTGTCAGCTATTTAAAGGGGAACAGCGGAAGCAGATAGAAGAGGAAGCCCCATCACCACCCACACCCTAGCATATGTTCTAACACAAGGCCTCTGCACAATCCTTATTGCAGGCAGAAATATGCAAGCCTATGTACAGTGCATTACAGTGTGAGAGAAAACAGGTAGGAGTAGAGCTGGCTGCCACAGTATCACAGCACTGCAGGTAGGCAGGTCCTTGGACTTCTGAAGAGAGCTCTATTTCATCTGAATTCAAAACAATCAAAATTAGATGCTGGAGCAGATGTAAAGCTGCCATAAAAAACAGAGCTATATATCTTGTAATGTCCCTTTGTTGTAATAAAGCTCCTTAATTTTGATAGGGTGCTTTCAGGTATTGATACACTTTACATACAGTGTTTTTTGGTAGTAAGGTAGGTCAGTATTTTTTTCCCCTTAATTGCAGAGGGCTTCAGGAGAGGAACTTGCCTTCCTCTTGCTTATGGCAGAGGTGAGTTTCGGAACCAGGTACTTCCAACTGTTCCAAAACAACAAGTTTTAGGGCCAAAGTGCACAATACTTTAACGGCATGTGCTGGCTTCATTGTTGTTTTTTCTGTAAAAGAAAAAGATTGCACTAGGTGCCACCCAAATGGAGCAGAACTACACTAAGGGGACTTTAAGATTTTGCCACTGCCATAGACAATTCATGAAAGAGTGCGGTTTCTGATATAATAAGGTAATAGACTAGGACCCCCATTCAGAAGTAAGGACCCCCAACAAGAAGTTTGGCTAGGCCTAACTGTCGTAACAGTTACTCTGTATTTTGGCGGGACAACACTTCTCCCGTTATACAGTTATAAACACTTTCCACACAATTTCAAGACATAAACACTTTCTAAAACCCATTGTAATATTTGTGTCTTTTCTCCTTTATTTTGTTGTAACATTGTTGTTTATTAGGGGGCAACTCAGAATCTCCTGCTATCAAAGGGATTTCAGATAAATGGGGCTCATTCATACAGTACAGTTTTGGACTAGGCCAGGAGGTAATATGCCCTTGGAACAGTTTGCTTTTTCTGCAGTTTGCTTCTAATTTGATTGATGTAGTTATTCTCCAGTAAGAAGAAACTACAGTGTGTTTCATCTATATTCTTCTGTTGAGGCCATTCTTTATGAAGCTATTGTTGCCGTCAAACCAAAGTACAGCCATGTTAAGTCTTTTGCTTCGTCACTTGTCTAAAGCTGCTGAAGTATGTAACTGTTTCTTTGCTCTCATTGTTTTCACTCATTTGCCCCCCGCCTGTAACCTTCTCTATCCAGTGCTGCTAGCCCTGCACGATAGGGAACTGGTTCAAGCCAGCAGAGCTTCCTTCCTTTTCAAAATGGTCACAACATATTCTCAAGGCCCAATTAACACAGAGCTTTTCATGTCCCAGGCCCTGTGTAGGGGGGAGGGATATAAAGATCATTTAGAATTGTATGTCTTTGCCTTTTTCTCTGCCTGCCGAGTGGGGCAGGGAAATTGGGCTGCCTGCGCAGGTGTAATAAAGATGATCCTCATACTCTCTCGTTTGGTTGTTTTTGCCTTTTTAAATGCTTTCCCCACAATGGAAACTATTTTGGGGCCGATGTTTGGCAACACAATGAATACAATGCATAATTGATATGTATGAATGTGCAAAAACCTTAGCAAGCACTGCAATGCGAAAGACTTTGGCATGTGTAAAGTCTGCATCCCTAACAGGCTCAGTGAATTTCAGGTGCATGGGCTCTCTGCTGTGCCTCAGAGGTCTTCAGTCAGAGCGGTTGACTAGTTGAAGGTGGCCACACCATAAGGCCCTCTACAATGTTGATACTATGCCGTTTCTGGTACTAACTTTAATATGATTGTATTGAGAGAACCTTTTATAAAGTACTTTGAGATCCCCTGAGGACCCCCCTCTCTCCCCACCCTGCATGTTGTCGATGGTCATGTTATAAAACAAGCCATAACGCTTTAATTCTCCTTGAATGTGAGTCGGCAGCATTCTCTCACAGCAGAATAATGAAAAGGTATCGGTTAATGGTGAAAGGAGGAGACCAAACTCTTGTGCTGGAGTTTGAAACAGGTGGGAGGGGGGGCAGTAAAATATAAGGGGCTACTGGCAAAGGTGTCCCACTAAGGAGTCCCATTAAGATGAAGATAGGGGTAATACATTTGTTTTGAAGTAATAGTAAAAGATCTGGGTGCTAATATAAGCAGGTTAGTACTATTGGCACAGCGGATCAGGAAAGATTAAATGATCACTAGAACAAGCTAAACTCTTTAAGAGCCAAAACATTAATACAGTACCTTAATTTAATAAAAAAGAAAACCGAGCAAGCTCTAGAAAGAAAAAAAATTGGATACAGAAACAGGTAGAAAATGAGGATTAATATTTGAAAGCTAATACTTTCCATCTCATAAAAACCTCACATTAATCCTACCTGTGATTTATTTGTGTGGTCTATTCTTTGTTCCCCCTCCCAAATAACAGTTCTCCTGAGGGGCTCATTTTATTAAATTCACAAGACTTTGAGGAAATGTGCCAACAGTTGCCAAGGAGAATTTTTAATTATTCTTGGTTTTAATCTTTCAGTTGTTTCAGCAATAAATGTTCTGAAAAGCACAGGAAAGTTTCATTCTTTCCTGTTTTTGAATTACAGTACTCAGATTTTGTTCTTATAGCCTGCTTTAGAACATTCATGGAAAAATCAGCAGTGCATGTAAATATGTGCTTTTGATCCTGATTATTTTATTTTTGCAAATAGTGTTTAGAAACCTACCCCAACAGCATAAAACTATCGTATAGGCAGCTTCTGCTGTGGTTAGTAGCCTGATTGAGAGAAACACACAGAGAGACAGAGAGAGACAGAGAGAGACAGAGAGAGATTATAATTTTTAAAAGGCTTCTTTTGGAAACTGATGGGGAAATACAATGTTTGCAGGATCAATTACTGTGGACACGTCTTACAAATAAATCATACCAGTTTGGAGTCACTTGGTGGCCTTGATTAGCCAGGTCAGAAATCAATAATAAAAACCAACAAAAGAATTGAGGTGACAAGAGCATCAGACTAGAGAAGATGGAAACATCCCAAGCAGAAGTTTATGGCCAAAGATCACAGGAAGAGCTGAAGAACATGTATTTAAAAGGCACTAAATGTCCTGAAGAACAGATACTTTGGAAGCACAGAATGTTACGAACTTATTGAGCCACAGAAGACGCTAAACTTGACTGTGAGGCAAGCCATTGAACTGCTAGGACTTTCCTCCCCCCCCCCCCGCCATGAAAATATCATGTGGATCTGAACTGTGGCAGGAGCAAAGTGCTGAAGCCCCCCCTCCAACCCTGGTAGCAGTTTTGCATCATTTCAAGCAAGTATTTACAAAATAATACCAAAACACAGTCAGCCACATAACACATTTAATTTAACATATAGTCTGGCCTATAGATTACCCTTATTTTAGATCTCCACAATACTGAATCAGTGGATTTAATGCTACGACTGATTGAAAAGATAAGAAAATAGTTCTTGAGCGTCGGAGATTAATAATATGGAAGCGGAGGAAGAGAGAAATAAAATACCTGTATTGGAGAAGGAATTGAGAAACCAGTACAGAGATTTAAAATCCTCCCCCACCCCAGCTTCTTTTAAATACGTAAAATGTGAATGTCTGTCTGGAGATTCCATTGCAGACTCCAGCATGACAAGTGGTTTGGCCATAAGATACATCCAGCACATTGGGTAGACTCTAGAGGCATTCTGCGAGTTAAGTGGCAAGGAATAGCAGAGCCACAAAATTGGCACAGATGGGATATAGTTAAAAAAAATGTTGTGCTAGAGCAGTGATGGTGAACCTTTTGGGCTCCATGTGTCAAAATTTAGGAAAATGCTTAACTTGGCTCGACTGGAGTGTCAACCCCCCTCACAAACAAAGGAGAAACAATTCTTTATATTAATTTATTTAAACAAAAAATACAGTCCAATAAGGTGTGGTCCTATGTATTTCGTAAATAATCAGCAAATAATTACAAAAATGAAAAACGAGTACAATGAACTCAGTTTTTGTCATGTATTGGTGAATGCTGGTGTGTCACCCCAAATGTTGTGGTGTGTCACTTTTGACACGCGTGTCCTAGGTTCGACATCACTGTGCTAGAGCGATGTATTGTGTAAGTTGAATTCTTTTTTATAGAAAGGAAACTCTGCTGCAACTAACAAAGGTAATAGTACAAATTCTTTTATAAAAATTTGTTCTGTTCCTCTCTGTACTGTAAACTGTGCTTCAAGAACTATTCCTTGTCTGACAGGAATTGCATCTCCGCACAGTCTCAAAATCAGAGTAATACACTCTTATTTTGCAAAAAAGTAAGAAAAATGTGACCTTAATTAGCTAAATTTAACACTGTGTGACTAATAATTTCTCTGTCACCACTTTCCATTGAAATCCAGGTGTTGGTGAGCAGCCAACCAGCCCCTGTAGAATGAAAAGTGACAAAGGGAAGTCAGTTTCAGATGGTGTTAAATTCACACCTCTGGAAACTCACAGTTTTGCCATCTGCAATCTTGTAGGAGGACAGTTAAAGCTGGAACAATAAGTAGGACCAGACAATGATGAGCGATGAAAAACAGTCAAAAGCAGTGGTAGGCTCAAGACAATTTGTCACCTTATGTGACATACCATATATCATCCAAGCTATATCATCCAAGACAATGTTTCTCAAACTGTGGGTTGTGACCTGATTTCTGCTGGGTCCCACAGAGCCTCCAATGAAAACACAGGTGTTGGAAAAGTCAGATAAATTGCTTCAAGCCCTGAAGCTATTCAAAAATCAGATAGCTGCTAATACTAACTGCCCTGCAAATCGCTGAGCTCCTGAAATTTGCAAGCTTGTGTAAATATCAATGTTTCAGCATCTTTTTTTCTGGTGTGGTGCTGGTGTGGTTTTTTTCCAAGTCTGTCAATGACCAGTAGTGAGGGTAAGTGAAGGTTGGCAGCACAAGCCTATACCCCCCCCTTGCGCCAGTGCTAAGCTCTTGCGCTGGCCAAACGGTCTTGCAAACGTGCCGTCAAGCATGTCTACGTTGGCACTGTGGCGCTGGCCCAGCGTGAACATCTGCAGTGCCGGCCATGCGCCAGTCAAGCATCAGCCTCGCTCAGTGGGCGCAGGGCCTCCATGAGGGCATTCCAGAGGCGTTCCGGGGGTGTAACTGGACAGCACAGTGGGCAGAGACGGCGGTTGTGACACAGGATGGCCGTAGTGCCATATCCTAATGCCCGTTCCCGGCCAAGGCGGCACCTCTGCATGTTTCCTCTGCGCCTGCAAAACAGCAGGCGCAGATCCGAGCAGGCCCATAGGGGCGACCGGGGCTTAAGCAGGTGCAAGGGCAAAATCTCCCCTTGTCCTGAATGTTGCTGCTGCTGCTGCCAGCTACTGTAAAGTGAAACAGCAACCACCGCATGTCAGGCTCTGAATCCAATCTGAGCTTCCAACCCTCTTTTAAAGAAGAGGAGCATTGCGTTTTCCCTGAGCATTGAGAATTGTGTGAATGTGTTACATGATTGCACAGACATTCTGAAATCTGAGGCCCTGGTTTTAAGAATTGGGTTGAAATAATCAGCTGTGGAAAGGTCTGAATCTCCTGTACAATTTATATCCTGATTTTCAGAAGCCAAGGGATTCTCAGACCTGTACCTTGGTTTTTTCAAGCTAAGGAATTAGATTTACCAATTAACCAGGAAAAAAATTGACCTTTCTGGGATGTTTTGCTTTCAGGCAAGGACAGAAAAGCAGCTTTAAAAGGGTAAACTCTTAACTTTTTTTCTGAAAGTTGTACCCCTCAGAAGATGTGTCAATCACATTTGTTCGTGGCTGGTCCTGTCACTGGACTGATCCATTCCAGGACTGCCCCAAAGAGAAAATCTTGAGTTCTTCCCTTGGACCTGCCCAAACCACTAATCTCTATTCCCCAAACTTGTCAAAACTTGGAACAGTTCCACGTTCTGAGCTCTGCCCTGTGATCACATGTTTAACACTCCTTGTAATACCAAAACCAAGCGCCTACCATTTTAGAAGTAAAACCAAGTCACTTAAAAAAATCTGGAAAAAACAGGGTATTGAGGACCTGTGTTTTGAGGACCCATGGAATGCTGAAAGCAGCTGAATTACAGAATGCTGATAATTTCAGTAGGGGGGGAATGAAAAATAGCAGGAAGGAGAGAGAGGGAAGTCTCCTGTTCAAGACCCTGGCAATTTGCTCCACTACAGTGCAATAGTGGAAGGGGCAGTGATGTTCAGGGGTAGAGCACCTGTTGCTCACAGAAAGTCCCATGTTCAGTCTCTACATATTGAGGTGGAGGGGGAAGAACCCATCTGAAACCCTGGAAAAGTTCTGACAATCAGAATCAACAAAACTGACTTAGACGGGTCCACGATGGGATAATCAGCTTCATATATAGGAGCGTTCTTGTTCCAGAATGGCTAGAACACTCGTAATGTGGAGGTGAGACACCCTGCAGCAAACCTTTTCAAGTCTCCACTTGCTTGAAGAACTGGCATACCTACAAAGAAATGTACACAAAGCATCTTTTTCTTTTTGTTTTTTATTTGCACATTTGTACCCTGTTCTTCAACCCACTATGGTTTCCTATGTCATAATTAAACATACAGGTCATTAAAACATTTTTAAAAATCCAGATATACACAAGGATTAAAACACCAAAGCAAATAAAAATATCTTCATCTGGCAATGAAAGAACATCAAGTTTGGCACCAAGTGAGCTTCTCCAGGAGAATATTCCAAAGGCAGTGCACCACTAATGAAAAGACCCTGTCTTGGGTCACCAGTTACCTCACTTCTGAAGGCAGGGAAACCTAGAAGGGACATTTCTTGTTAGATCAGGGGTCATCAAACAAACAGAGGGTGGAATTAAACAGATAGCTGAAAAATTCACCACTGTTTGGGAGAGGTTATAATCAGTCTCTCCTTTTGGTTATCAGAGCAGGGGGAAGTCTGCATCCAAGCTCCCTGAACCTCCAGACAAGTAATCAGCATTAAGAAAACTGACAGCAATGGCCATGTGCTGAGTTGTGAGGACCTGACAAATATATGCATGCAGCAGCAAACAGGCAGCCATTATTGAGAGCCTGTAATTCTAGATCAAGGCTATTGCGCATATTATAAGCCATTCTGGGGATTCTTAGGTTGTTGGGGGGGGGGGTCTACATAGAAATACTAAGCAAATTAGCATGCACATTATGGACAGCATTTAACATTCACACAGAGATAAAGCTAGTTAAAAAAAATAAGAAGTGGCCAGCAATGAAACTGTGAAGGTTAAAAGCCAGGCTATGTTCAGTTTATCAAAAGAAATTTAAAGCATCAGTACTGAATATAAAATTAATGTTGCAATGATCCTAGAAAGACATTTGCAATTTGTTCTACCACCTGGGAAATAGAAAAACAAACAAGAAAAAGCAACCAAGTATTTTTCTTGGACCTGTAATTTCCACTTAAGTCCAAAGTACTGTATTTAATTACCATCCCTTTCACAGTGTTGCAGCGTTTGGTTTAAATTTTAAGCGCCAACCTGAGTGTTTTACACCACCGAGCCCAGGCTTAACTGGAAATGCATTGCCATAAACAACAGAAGAAATATAGCGTGTTACATCTCCTGCTTAAAAGTTATGAACATTTGCCTGCTTTCTGTACTTGGCACTATGCAGATCATCTATTTAAGGCCAAACTGACAAAGGACAATAGTAAAGAGCCAAAAATAATAACAAAATTCTTGCCAGATGATAAATCCAAAAGGATTTTTTTTCCAGGCTATGCACTTAATGGCCTACACTTGAGGCATTTTATAAGATAGGAGAGGAAAAAAGAGAAAGATGAAGAGACGAGTATGAATAGAAATCTGTTTTTCCTTTATATCTTTCAAAAATTGCCTCAGTGCAGAAGTTTAGACCCCTTATAACTTGAAAACTGAAATAAATTGGTACACAACATTTTTCAGAGCACAATCCTAACCTGGAGTTAGGCCAGCAAAGTTTGGCTAGCACAAGGGCCACCATAAAGCACGTTTGGACCTCTTTGAGTCAGGGAGGATGGCACATATCTGTGTGCTGGCCTCTCTGACTCCAAGAGTGGTCTAAACATAACTTTACAGTGTCCCTTGTGCTGGCCAAACTTTGCTGGCCTAACTCCAGGTTAGGGTTGTGCCCTCAGCCACAGGAAATCAATGAACTACATTTATAATTTTCCCACTAGCTGTAATTTCTTACTAGCTTTACTGTTAAGGCAGGCTTCAGCTGTGCAGCAGTGGAGTACGGAACCCATGGGGCAATGTGTGTGAGAGTATCCAAAGCTTACACTGTATTAAAGATAGTAAAAAATTGCAGCATGAGTAGAGGCAAACAGAATCCACTTCCACAAAGTTGATATATTTACCTGCCCCTCTCTTGCCAATTGTAGTGTTCAAATTTCATTTTTTGGCAGAATTTGGCATTAACTGTATGCTCATACTGACAAAAACTGGGATAATGAGAATGCTGAAGTATCTCTCATTTATAACACAGCAGTTAAGTCTGTAAAAATGTCCTTGTCTGTTTCCATCGACAGGGATGCCTGAATGGAAAAAGGCAATGAATCTGCAGTTGCGCATTTGTGAGGAGCACATGCAAACCAAGAGAGAAAGTGGGTCTGATCCGCCGCTGTTTAAACTCATACTGTTGCACACAGGCAAATTTGAATCTACAGAGCTGATTGTAATTTCTTTGAAGTTTTTTTAGGACCAAGAGACAGTGTTAGGGTATAGACAAAGTAGCAATGGTACAAAGTAGCTTGGACCATTGACAGCTACAGCTCACCATTTAGTCTGGCTGATGAGGCCAACATTAGTCAATCTGTTCTTTGATACCTACAAACCTGAATTCTGTGACTACCTACCCCTGATCTTGATGGACTGCCAAATGGTTGCTTTATCAGTCCTGGACTTGTGTGTTCATGCTCATACAGCAGTCTCATGACAGGAATCCTGACTGGAGCACCTAAGACTCTTGTTCATTGTGAGGCAGATGTGTGGAAGCATCTGTCAGGGAAGCAAGTGACTCTACAGACATTTTCCTTGGAGGCTCCTCCTCATTGCAGTCTCTCTCATAACAGTTTCAGATATATGCATCCAAAAACTATGTGGTTACTAACCTTGCCTCATGCTGAGGATGAATAGTTGCCTTTGGCAACTAACAAGGAAGATGGGGGTCCTTCCATAGGCTCATACAGGTGTATTTCAATTGCCCACTCAACCAGATGACTCGCAGCTTTTGCTGGGATTTGTACATTTGATTCCCTGTTGTCCTGTCTCTCCTTTCTGTCAAAATTTAGCTTGTAAGTTCCTTGGGGCAAAGACAGAAACGTAGAATGCTGCTTTCTACTGAAGCAGAGTTTTTGTCCATCTTACTCAGTATTGCTGAAGTAGACTTGAAGCAACTCTCCAGGGTTTCAGACTCTCTTTACCTGGAAATGCCAGGGATTGAACCTGTGACCTTCCATATGCAAGCAGATGCTCTCCCCTGAGCATAGTCCCCTCTCCCAAGATCTGCCTATTTGCTTCTGTTAAGCATCATGTATGCTGACAGCGCTTTGAGGACCCATTTCATCATATGTATTATGAAGAAGATTGGCATCAATTATATACCATTAAGAGATTCCACATAGGCCAAAGCAGACAATGAATTTTTATTCCATTGCCTGATTATGCTAATTAAAACATTTACTGCTTTTCAACAAAAGTGTTCACAAAGTAATTCACATAGCAAAATAAAATGTTCTTTATACATAAAAATGTTTTTAAAGTTTTTAAAAAGTTCCAAAGTGCCATCTAAAAAATGAAATGAAATCATTGCCACATTAGGACAGATTTCCAAAAGTAGTTTCTGAATGTCAGAAAGAACTTTTTTCACTGATGTACCAGAATGGGCCAAAATACATCTGATACCCTAATAGTACAATCCAACCACCACCACCAGCAGCCAGGACAAGACCCTTGTGCTGGCGCCTGAGAGTTGTGAATGTGCTGTAAAGCATGTTTGCGGTTACTCAGAAGGAAGCTGAGCTAGTGCATTTATGTGCGCACTGAGCCAGCAGGTAGGTTTGTGACAGCTTGGGCAGGCCGGCACAGGGGGCAGGAGGGTGGAATGGAGGTGGTTTTGTGCGGTGGAAGGGTGTCTAGGGTCTGGGAGGTGGGTCGGACCGGCCTGGAAAACCTAGGGTGGATCCTAATCCCCGGCCTGGCCCAGCCAGCATTACATGGGCTGTTCAGATTTGTGCCCACATAATTTTGTGTTCAGATCTGAATAGCCCCATAGAGTGGGCTGGTGTGCAGAATAAATCCCTTTACTCTGAGTTGCACACCAGCCTACTCCTAACTTGTTTTTTTTTTTTTTTGAAGATGATTTTATTGATTTTATAATTATAAAGATACAGGAAAAGGATAGTCAGTAACATAGGATGGGTATACATAGGGTCAAACAATAGGAAGTGAGGCAGTACGAGAGTAACATATAAATGCAAAAATTAGTAATTTCCATTATATATTCCATCTGAAAGGACACAATCATTATGATTCACAAAACTACGTCAATTTTCGTTATTCATTCAAATCTTCAATAATTTCAATAATTCCACAGTTACTTAGCAAACTCAAACAAGAAAAGTCAACTATACCTACAATTATCCATCTCCAATTTATAGTAAAAGTCAATGAAATAATAAACTAAAAGGGAAGAACCTACTATATAAAGCACAGAAATGGAATAAACATAGATGAAGCTGGGAAGTCAAACTATTTAAACTAGCACGCTGTTAATCTCTTCATCTCTATTCATATTGCTTATATTATTTTTCAATCTTAATCTTTAATTAATCTTTGTTACAAAACTTATTCTATTAGAATTAAAACAGCCCATCTCAGAAAAGAAAAAAAAAAATACGCCATAAAAATAAGGAGCATAAAGATATAACATGACATCCATCACTTCATAATCATCATTAGGCCTTAATAACATTTTTTTTTCTAAAATCATATCTTAATGTAAGCTTGAGTTATCACGTACCTTTGTTAAAAAAAGAAAAAGAAAATAATCGCTTAGTTATATAATCTGACGCAAAATTACAAGCCTACAATTATCGCTTTTCAACCTACTCCTAACTTGTGATGGATATCTGCACAGGTTAGGATTGTGCCCTAAGTATGCCTCTGTGTAGTTACAGGCTAACAGTGCAATCCTATATGTGGTAGCAATGTGCAGTGCAGATGTGGCAGGTGAGGGAGGAGTTCTTAAAAAAAACCCACTGCCTCCACTGAAACTGACTCATCTCACAACCCAGGCACTCTGAGCAGCTGGAGTCCATTGGTTGTGAGTGTTGGCGCACTCACAGCTTTGGCAGTGCTTTCTGAAGAGCCCCGATGGGGTGGTCCTGCCTCATCAGCACCGCATGTTGTTGATATGTAGATTAATTATTATTATTATTATTATTATTTATACCAGTATTTATTTATATACCACCTTTCTTTTGTCATCGGATTTCTCCTCCACTTTAATTCAAGGCAGTTTACATAGGCAGGCTTTTTCTAAACCCTTATAGGGATTTTTTTTTTACAAATTACAAGTTCTAATTTTCCATAGAACATCTTCATACCATATGGATTCCTTTCTCCAACTTTCCAGGGCCAATGCAGCTGCAATGCAGTGCCAAGGAAAGGGAACAAATGTTCCCTTACCTGGAGGCCTCCCTGACTGCCAACCTTCCACAGGATTCAGAGCATGCCCCATTGGGCACGGCTGCACCAATGCTGGAAAGTGGGATAGGATTTGGCCCTCAGTCTGGAATCTTTCTGGCTGCATTTCCCTCCCACACTTGACTGAGTCCTTAGCTCTCACCGAGAATAGTCATCTCCATTCCTCTCACCAGCTGGGATGACACATCTCATCTGTCAGCAGCTCTCTGGTACTTGCAGTTGTTTCAAACTGCATCCTCAGATGGTCTTTGGGTTTCATAGGCAGCAACACTGCCACTCAGCCAGACCTCCTGCTCATTGTATTCAATGTACCATTGTAAGCTTCATTGTACTCAATGGGACGTACTTCCAGGAAAGTGTGTATAGCATTGCAGCCTTTTACTCATGAAATAGAAACTGCATGGGGCTGATCTTTGATTTGGGAACACAGCACAAAGGTAGAGGATATTTCACTCATAACCTCCTTGCCGTTTCCTGCTGAAAATTCCCAACTCAAAACAGCAGTTTAAACCTAACATGCCATTTGTATTTGCAAAGTACACAAGATCTGCAGTGCTGTGCATTTTCCCCTATTGTGGGCATTTAAACAAAACTAAAAGCAGTCTAGAGAGGCTGCAATTTTGTATGGAAGACGTGTGTGTGTGGGGGGGGGGACTTATCTTACCCCTTACGCTATTTTTGTGTTCGAAGTTATCCCAAAGCTATTTTTCTCTCTGTAGGGGAAATATGAGTTTCTGTATCTTATCCCCTGTGAGAAAACAACATCTTGAGAGAACGGCAATTTGAGCAGAAATTGAGCTGCTCTAGTGTAGTGGCCGAGAGGCTGAGCTACAAATCAGACTGTCCCCAGTTCAAACATCACCTCTCTCACAATGTGACCTTACACAAGCCACTCCTGCCCAGCTTCAGTTCCCTGGCTGCAATAAGAGGGTAATAATTCTGACTTTACAGGGTTCCTGTATGATAATACTGAAAAGTGCTTTGTGCATAAAGGTAAAGGTTTCCCCACGACCAAATGGTCTAGTCGTGACCGACTGTAGGGGGCGGTGCTCATCTCCGTTTCAAAGCCTGTAGAGCCGGCGTTTTGTCCAAGGACAAGCTTCCGTGGTCATGTGGCCGGCATGACTCTACGCCGTAGTGCACGGAACGCCGTTACCTTCCCACCGAAGTGGTCCCTATTTATCTCCTTACATATAGGTGCTTTCGAACTGCTAGGTTGGCAGGAGCTGGGACAAGCAACGGGAGCTCACTCCGTTGCGCAGTCTTGAACTCCCAACCTTCCAGTTGGAAAGCCCAGCAACAGCGGATTAACCCGCTGCGCCACCATGTCCCTGCTTTGTGCATACAGAGCCCAAGGAAAATGAGCAGAGCAGCTCATTCTCACCACATGCAACCCCAATCCTGTGCTCAAAGATTGTACAAAGCGCTCTGGAGTAAAAAAAAACAACAACCAGTATAATGACATACACAACTGCATGTCCCATGTGTCAGCCCATGTCTTCATTCTTCAAGTGCACAATAGCTTCTTTTCTTTTTCTAGTTGAAACAAATGAAGGTTTGCTAACTGATGTAGCATCACTTGAGAAAATCAATACCATCTTTACTTATCTGGTGTCCTTCACTGCAATATCTCAAGGCACAGCACAATGCTGAGCACAAACCTAATTAAACCATCGCTAGTGGGGAACAATTAAAACCTATTATCTGAAGCATTTTGCTTGGCATGACGTAGTCTCAATCGTTGCCTTGAAGACTGTAGATTGTAGCGTGGCCAATACAATTAGCCCACGCTATTGTGAAGCAGGAGAACAATTCTGCAAAGTTGAAAAGACGGTGGCAGAGAGGACAGGAGATCAAAATAGCTGCCATAAGATGATGTAAGTGCAGCAAACACAAAAGGAAAGCCTTTGTAAATGTGGACAATGTACATGCACGCACAACAGCCCCAGTGTGGAGCCCAAGTTCCTCATTTGGTAGAAGTGATAAAAACTGACATTTGTACGGAAACCTTTATTGCATAATATTGTACAATTATATAAGACTTGTGGGTTTTAATATTGTCACTATACCCATCATTCCAGTAGCTTACAAGAAGTAAACCACTTGAGTACAATAACGTGTTGACTGACAACTTTCTTCAACCCACACAAATTATTTCTTTTATCATCTCTCCAATTTGCCATATTCTCCTAGGGCAATTTTGAAACTTGAGGGGTTGGGCGCTACTCGGAATTTACTACTACCTTCAGTCTAGCTACACAAAATAAATTGACCATAAATTTAAAGTCACATGAACTTGCACAACAGAATAGCATGGTTGTAACTGTACATTTGGAGTAAATTCAGGGATTGATTTTTAGAAATGAAGGCTGGGATATCAACCACCATTCTATGGTATGCCCTCACGCCAGAGCTGTTACCATGACTGCCCAGTAGCATTGAACCATGAGGACAACATGAAAAACGGTTCTAGGCAAAAGAAAAGTCTGTTAGGGACAACAAAGGTGATGGAGAATTAGGTATCTTTAAATATTTACCTGTTCCAAACAGAACACAGAAGTTTGAGACTCACTAACATTTCAAAACATCCCATATACCTCTGGAAGTGTCAGGTTGCACAGGAACTATTTCATTTATAAGGCTACTTCTCATTGCTCTGAGACCATGAGAATCTGGCACAAAGCCCATTGGGAAGAAAACAAAAAATCTTTCCACTGACGTCAGTGAATTTTATATCAAGGCCCTCCATGAAGGTCACGATGCAAGAAAACAGTTGACGGGGTGGGAATTAGTTTACAATCAAGTTTGCAATTAAATATTTAAACACATTAAAGATTTGAAGGGGCATTTTTATTTTTTGGTAATACAAAGTCAAACTTTGCCATGATATCCATTTGTAGATAACACAGCAGAAGCTTACCTTAGTCAGCTTGCACACCCCTCTATTATGACCTCTGCAACCTGCAAATCCACAGGAAAGAGTTACCCTTGGATGCACATTGATTAAGGCAGCATGACTGACACGTACCTCAAGCAGAACAATGAGCTAGGAGGAAAACATCAGCACCCCACGGGGCTGGGTTCACCCATCCATTGGTCATCCATCCACTTGGCAAGGAGAAGGTCCCAGAGTCTGGACTAGGATTTTCTACTATTGGAGATAATTGGAGGAGGAGGAGGAGGATCTTGATCCTCCTGAATGCCATAAAAAAGGAGAGCTGTACTGAGGGCAGCACATTCCAGAACTCGCAGAGTTAACTGCACATAACTGTTATGCCTCTCCAGCCTTGAATGCTCACAAAGGAATTGCAATTAAGCATATGAGCTTTGCTAGGGGATGTCTAGCTTGCACTGGATTTTTGAAATCCATTGGATTTATGTCTTATACTTAAGCCCCACTGAATTCCATGGAAATTACTTCCAGATACATGTGTAAAGAACTGCATCTTCACTGTCCTATTCTGGAGGAGTTGGGACTGGTCAGATTATGGCTTCCCGGCTGCTTGTTTAGCAACCAGTTTCCATGCTGGGGAGAACCCCTGTAAATGAGGCACACTCCAGATAGACACAACGGCATGGAAAGGACGTTTGGGATCCCCCAGTCACAAAGAAACAACAGGCGCATAGGAACACAGAGCCAGGATCTCTAGTATTCTAAGGGGACAAACTAAATACCTACCAAACTAAACTGTGAGCCCCTAGCACTGTGGTCCAAAAACAAACCATGGTTATACTGAATTTAGTAAATGTTCACCAAATTTAGCAAATGTTCACCAAATGTATAACATGACATTTACGCGACAATACTATTATTTAGCTAGATAATTATACGCCCCAAACGCGGGGTTCGGGTTCAGGTTTGGGTTATAATATGAAAATTTATTGTTTTTGGGAGACAAACACATTTTTGAACTGTCGAATACTTTATGAAAATGACAAGAACTCAATATGTGGTTATCACTTTAGGATTATTAGGTGGCCTAAAATTTGGTGAACATTTACTATTTTTGGGAAACAAGTTTTTTTTTTTTTTTTTAGGAATGTTTTCATTGAATTTGGTGATCACTTAAACATGAGCCGTATTCTAATTCTTGTCTACTATATACAGTATCTACTTTTTCACACATAAGATTAAAACTAATTTTGACTTAAGTTAGCCTATCCATGGCCCACAGTGTACTGCAAGTCCTCCCTTAAAGATGTTTCAGTCAACTTTGTTTCATTTTAAAGTTCATCAGTGGCTCTCAATCTCTGTGTCCCCCACAACTGCAAATTGTAGGGCTACCAGAAGCCACTTTTGAGTTGCACTGCGCCTGCGATCTGCTTCCTTGGCCTTGTTGTGCCCCAGAATGCCTTGCAAGGTATTCTGGGGCATGAACATAAGAACAAACTAACAACTCTTCTTGAGACTTCGGTTTTTAAATCACATTGGGATGACAGAGCAGGGATTGTGCAATCAATCCAAACAATTCTACATGGCTGCATGAGTGTCAGCTTCCATCACCAGAAGACACCACCTGCTTTAAGATCCAATGCCTCTTTATAACTATACAATTCCCCCTCTGGCAGGGTTCCCCTAGAAATGACATCTGAATAATGAAATCCCCCATGCTCATGGAGCTAAACAGATTCAGCTGCTAACTGCAACACATCAAATTGCTAGTCAGGGGCCACTCACAGACTGCTAGCCACTTTTCCCACCCTTCAGTGTTAGAACCCATGGGTCCAAGTGTATCATTCAGATTTGTTCTAGAGTTCCCTACATCACTTTAAAAGAAGAACGTTCTCTCAAACCAGCTTGCAATGTGGATTAGATGCTTATGCAGTTTTGTTCAACAATGTTGCTAGAAGCAACCAAGAGTGTCTCAAGAGTTCTTCACGAGAAACTTGTATTTCAAGTGATGACTTGACATTCTTTCCTTACATGTGTGCCCTAATTCATTGCAAACTAGATTTTTGTATGAAGTTAAGCCTAAGGAATGCAATTCATTCTGTGTGCCCTTAACTATAGAGGTAGCACATTTGATATCAAGGATACTTTTGCATTTCACCTCACTCTTCTTTAAAAAGCAATGCAATTTCGGAACTAAGATTCCCCTCTCACTATATATAGAGAGAAACATCCTGCAATGCTCAAATAGTACTTTCTTCGTTCACGGAAGAATTCTTTTCACAGTTCAAATTGTCGAGCCTCAAGAAAGGTATTATGGAGTTGGAAAAGGTGCATACATCCCATTGCCATTCCTTGCTAGAAAAGCTGTGGATAGCTTGATCTGGTGTCTTGAATCAGTGAAGGGCTGGATGCAGGCAAACAAAATTAAATCCAGCATGACAGAGGCCTTTTCTTGTCAGGGGTTCAGCTGGGTTAGTGATGGGATTTTTGCCTGCTCTTTGCTCATGTAAAGCAGGAGTGCAAGGAATGGGTGCAACAGTTTCCGGTACATTCAACAGCTTCAGATATTAAGAGTGCAATCCTAACCTGGAGTTAGGCCAGCACAGTTAAGCCAGCAAAATTTGGCTGGCACAAGGGGCACCGTAAAGTGCGTTTGGACCACTCTCGGAGTCAGGGAGGATGGTGCATATCTGTGTGCTGGCCTCTCTAACTCCCGAGAGTGGTCCAACCATACTTTACTGTGTCCCTTGTGCCAGACAAACTTTGCTGGCCCAACTGCGCTAGCCTAAGTCCAGAGTAGGATTGCGCCCAAGGGAGTTACCACTAGTATGGCATAGTTCATGGCATAGACCAATTTTTCAATTGAAAAGATGTTCTTGTTTCCTGGATATATGGTGTGTACTTCCCCAACAGACAGGAAGTTCATGGCACAGACCAATTTTTCAATTGAAAAGATGTTCTTGTTTCCCTGGATATATGGTGTGTACTTCCCCAACAGACAGGAAGGTCCAGGGACTGTCACTGCAGGACCTGTTTCCTTGAGAGGAGAAAGTACCTGACATCTATAGAGTTTTGCTATACCTGCTTTTTTACACATATTGAGCCCAGGGGAAAGGCAATCTCCCAGACAAATTGATAATATCTACTTAAAGGGTTGCTTTTCTGCTGCTTAAACACACACTCAAAGCAGTGTGCAGACTTTAAAATACTAAAAAAAATCAATTAATACATCACTAAACACAACACACACAAAATCAGCAATACCAACGCCCATCTTATTAGCCAAAGTCCTCATCCAAGCTCACAAGTCCATCGAAACGGGTTTGCCAACCTTCTGAATCACTCATCTGTGAAGCAGCAGCAGTTCCCCCAAAAGCAAACCGCAGCCACTTGGAACTACACAAGTTTCCTTCTTCCTGACAGCCAGCAAGAACACAAACACATTCTCTTTCACTGGCTACATTGCAACTAGTGTTTCTTGAGCTACCATGGCTCAGTAGCCACCACCTATCTGTGTTCAGGGGAGAAACATAAACATCCGAATACATTTGAATGAGACATTCAACTAGCTCTAGAAACATGAATGGACCACCAATGCTCATTAGCAAGCAATTATGTTAAACTCTTCAGTTGACATAAGGACATTTCCATTATGGTACACAGTATCCCAGGCCCCTTCAGTTTGACTCCCTCTATAGCTAGCTGAACTTTGTTTTGTCAGCTCCTCCATGACAATCGGCATGGATACCAGCCCAGGGCACAGGAGAAAGTTCAATGGGAACAGAAGCCCCTCTAATACCATGGGCATATGTGGAATGTCTTTATTTCAGTTGATAAAGCAACGATCAAAGCGATTCAGGCACCAGCAGCAACTTAAAATCAACTGTTCTACATCTTTTTAATATCTACATCTCTTTAATATCATGTTATAATGAACGAATCAACTTTCCAGGAACTGCCAGTAGCAGAAGCTGTGCTTGCCAGGGCAGAGCTAAAAGATTCCAGACCCACATCTGTGGATCTGCTCTTCTCCCCACCTCCAGGTCACAGCAACATACCCCTGTCATGTACATTCCAGTACTTGCTGTCATCAGCAATGTTAGAATCCCCCTCTCCCTGCTTGGCGAGCAGTGTGCGTCCTTCTGTTCAGTGACAGCCCTGCTGCACTGAATTACCTAGACCAGGGAGGGCATCTTGTTCCTACTTAGCCACTCACTCACTCACTCACCAGGACAAACCCATGACATCGCCAAACCACGGACAAATCACGACCCAGGGGCCACATCCGGCCCACCACAAGATTTTATTTGGCCCACAGTAACTTGTTCTATTGTCAGAGCATTTGCTAATATTTGACATTTTACTTATATATATTTCTCAGTTTAAGCATGTTATTCTTCGTAATTGTCACGTTTCTCTTTTGCTCTGAATCATATCATACTGACCAAAAAAAAGTATGCAAGTAAAGCTTATTCATTCATTTAAATTTCATTCATTCATTTATAAAATGGATTTTTTTTCAGCCCTCAAAAATGTGTAAAAAAAATATGTGGCCTTAGTGCTGAAATGTTTGGCAAACCCTGATCTACGTAGATGTTCATATCCACTTTCAGCAACCTCTCTACATAGTGTTTGGCCATGTGGGGCTTCAGAGACGTAGAGATTAACTAGTTTTTAGGTAAGGAACCAAACAGGTTTGTTTAACAGGTTTGGTAAACTGTGGGTTTGGTGGGATCCTCTCACATAATATTATTGTGAAAATCCAATTGAAAAATGGTGATTTAGACTAGCCTGCCTGTGTAAATTGCCTTAAATGTTGTGTAAAAACAGACAGACTTGATTTTTCATAATAAAAATGGGGTAAGGTGCTTTCAGGGAACGTATCTAGCCCACTGGTCTTATCTTTGATGCCCTAGCCCAACACTATCTCAAAAAGCTTTCCTGATCAGCAAAATTTTAACAAGGTGCCAAATGCTAGATACGGTGGTGGCTTGGTGGCCTTGTGTGAAGGACTTTCATAACTGAGGGCACAAGCCTAACCTGGAGTTAGGCCCGCACAGCATAGCTAGGTCAAAAAGGTTTGGCTAAGGGACACTGTAAAGTATGTTTGGACCACTCTCAGAGTCAGTGAGGCCAGCACATAGACATGCACCATCCTCCCTGACTCCAAGAGTGGCCCAAATGCACTTTATGGTGTTCCTTGTGCCGGCCGGACTTTGCTGGCCTAACTGCGCCGGCTTAACTCCAGGTTAGGATTGCGCTTTGAATATGTGCTGCAGTCCTATACACTCTTACTTGGGAGTACAGGTCAAACCTAATTAACCACAAGGGTTTGGTTCCCCATACCCCTGCGGATATGAAAATCCATGTAGAGATAAGTCGGAACCGGAAATGACATTTTCCAGAGGCAGACATGGTAAAAAAGGAAAAAGGGGGATGTTTCCTTGTGTGGCAAGCTGGAGGGCTGCAGGGCAGTCTATGGAGCTCTTGGGAAGTCATTTCCAGATCACATCAAGCCCTCTCTCCTGGTCTTGCATTGCAGAAGCTCCACCCCACCCAGGAGCTGCCCATCCCCATGCAAAGCATAGTCACAGCGGTTCTTGGACACAAGTTGTGCTTTTCTCAGGCACTACTGGCAGTTCAGACCCATCCGCAAAAGAACCAAAAAAAGTTCCCCTCATGGGTCTGCCACTTATAGGCTGCCCTCAGCTCAAAGGAAAGTTTAAAGACCTTACAGTCCCTTAGGGGATTTTATGGGCGGGGGAGGGGGTGCAATTCAAGCAGCCTAAAAGAGTGGCTGGTCTCAGCCAATCACTTCACAGCAGTGCTGCTGTAGATGGGTCTTTAAACTTTGAGCCGAGGGTGGCTTGTGAGTGGCAGATCCGTGAGGGGTGCAGAGTGGCAGCAGCTTGAGAAAAGCACAGCTTGGACGCCCGTGTGCATGTGAGAGAGAGAGAGAGAGAGAGCGCGACCAGCAGGAATCGCGATGGGCTATGCTTAAAGGCAGCTGGGTGGGGAGGCTACTTCTGTAATGCAGGGCAAGGAGAGGGGGGTAGGGGACTTCTTGCAATGTGGAATTGGCTTCCACATTGATTCCCCCATTTTTTTTTTAAAAAAAAGAAACTTTTAGCAACTGGAGCTCATGCATGGTAAGTCAAATCTGTGGATGTAAAAACCACAGATTAAAGGCACAATTATTTTAGTGCAACTCCCAAATTATAAGATTGTGCTTCTTGTCCATTCAAACCTTCACGCCAATTTGATTGAAATAAGTACAAACTTGATTCTCACACTAGATTATACCCTTTTTGGGATTTTGCTGAAGAAATTATATTCAGTGTACAGGTTCTCCCTCCCCATCTCCTCACCCTTTCTCCTCCTGAATAAACAAACTCAATCAGAATGAACTACAGTACACACAAGAAGTACAGATGAGAGATCAAATCGATGAAGTGTTCTGCTTTCAAAATCATCTTCTTGATGAGAAGTACTTCAGCCAACACACGCTTGCTGCGCTCCTTCTGGTTTTGATTACAGTTGTGATAAGGTCTTGTTTTTCTGCTTCCACAGCTCAGCAAAATATGCGCGTAGGTCAATGGCAAATGTGAAGAACACTGAATGTGAAACCAGATCTGATTTCCAAGTACACACTTTTTCTGCTGCAGCAGCACTTCACGGTTTCTAGGGTTTTCCAGCAAGTTTGGGCGGGGGGGATTCTTGGAGTTTAACAGAGCCATGAATCGAATGGGCAGGGTCAGATTTTCACATGTTTAACTTGCTTGTAACAAAATCGGTGTGCCATGCAAACGAATCATTGTGATGAATGCATCTTAACAAACTCCACTTAAGCTTTGCGATCCCCAGACTAAGCCCATTTCGTGTTAAACATTCACACTTGTCAATCACTCGCAAAATGTGTTCCCAGAATGACTGAGAAAACAAAACAAAAAAATCCAGGTTCAGCTGTATTTAGTTCTAAAATAGAATTAATTGCTCTAATCAGACTGTACAAGCCACGTGACCACATAATTAGTATCTCTTTTGATCTACTACTGGCAGACCAAAGAAAATTTAAAAATGACCTGATCTTTCTCTTTTAAAAACATTCAAAACACCTGCACCATGTTAGCTATGTATGGGTTATAACACATTCAACATACTGTTTTTTTGTTTTCACTAGGGCTCTTTACTAGTTTCTATTACAATTGTTTTTTCCAAAGTTTTGAAAAGGAAAAAAATTGTACTGATTATAAGTTCCCCCATGCTGCCGCCCTCAGCAGCAAAATCTCTATTGCTGACTAGAAGCATAGGATTCTCTTTCCAGTGAGGAAAACATGTTTTAAACTGACCTCTCGAACAAAATGGATTGGATAGTTACCAAAATAAGTTCCTAAACATTCAAAACATTGCTTGCAAGTACTTGCTTGCAGTGTGCCCTATGTGTTAAAGGAAAACCAGATTTAAGACTATATAAAGGGAATGAGCAAATTACCGTATAGATCCATCTGCTATAGTTTGTTTACACCCCTGGTCAATGGTTTTTCCCACTCTCCAAAGGGCCTGATGAGGAGAATTGGGTCTTGCTTCATTCTTGAACTCTCTCTGTCTTCCCGTTTAATGTTTAATTTTTTTTTGCTTTGTTTTTACTTATTATGGTTACATTGTACCTTGTTGTTCTCTGTAAGCCGCCTTGGGCATTTGTTTTGGCATGGGAAAGGCGGGGTATAAGTTCTTCAAATAAAATAAATACATAAATAAATATTGCCGCAAGGACTAATTAGTTTCAGGCGCGCACGGAGGCCTGAGCGTGCCCATGGCTGGCGCCAAACCGCGCCCCCAGGACGTCGCCCCGCCCCCGTGCGTCACTCCGACACGCCTCCCTTAGCCCGGAAATGCTCCATTTCGGAGCATTATGGAGGCAAGGGAAGGTGGGAGGGCCACACAACGTGCCGGTTCCTCCTCGCTATGCCGCCTCCGCGCTGCCAACGCCCCCCCCCCGCTGCCGGCACCCATGCATTCCGCACCCCTGGCTATAGGGTAAATATGTGACTGATTAGTTTATCCGTAGTACACAGTTTCCTAACAAGTAAGGACTAACAGCTTAAGCCTTTACCAAAATATGTGCATTCTGAGGAGGATTGGAAGAGAGAGGTGTCATCATACAGGTATTCTGAGAAGGAGGTTCAGGCAGAAGGGGCAGCAAGGGAGAATGGATGGAGACACGCACAGGAACAGCAGACCTTCAAGCAGCAAAGGAGCAAAGATCATCGGAAATTATTTATTGTATCGTATATATCAGTGATGGCGAACCCATGACACACGTGTCAAAGCCGACACACCACAGTGTTTGGGGTGACACACCAGCATTCACCAATGCCTAATATAAACAGAGTGTGTTTTACTCATTCTTCATTTTTGCAATTATTTGAAGTTTCTTTATACCGTATAATACACAGCACATATGATTAAACTGTATTTTTTGTTTAAATAAATGAATATAAAGAATTGTTTCTCTCTTGTTTGGGAAGGGGATCGACACACCAACGTATTCAAGTTAAGCATTTTCCTACGTTTTGACATGCTGAGCCCAAAAGGTTTGCCATCACTGGTATGTATCAGAAATAAAATTTACAGCAATGTAAAACACTTGGCTTTTTACCGAAGACTAGACATCAAATTTGTAAACAAAACAAACTTTTTTAAAAAATGCCGGTACACTACTCACCCCTTTGTTCTGCCACCAGGTGGTTCCACTTGATACTGACGAGAACTGCAGGAAAAATAGGGAAGGATGTGCGGCAGCAGAGAAGCTCACCAAGAGTGGTTGTCAGATGTGCTGTTCTCTTACCCCCACTTCAAAAAAAGACACTTGCACTCTACTCTGCAATTTTCAACCACTTAGCTTGCTAAATGCTGCAGCATTCTCCTCCTATTATTTTTAAAGCACAATGGATAAGCAAGGTTCTAAACTCAGCGTATGTTTTTCCCCTTCAGAACCGTTGTGTTATTCACAAGTGCATTGATATTTAAAGTCCACACAATCAACTAAGGCCACAATTCTTTGTACATTTACAGAGGAGCAAATCTCATTAAAGTTGGTGGGATTTATTGTGCGTAAATATGCACAAGACTGGACTAGGCTGCCCAACTTTGTTTCCAGGTGTCTGCCCTAATATAAAGTGCTACAGGAATGAATTCAACAACCCAGGACTTGTTTTGTGTGCTATCCCCAATATCCATCTTTGTCTAGGGTGACAAAATAATTGCTTACATCAAACCTAACTAGATAATAAAATGTACAGGTGTGCCTAGGCATCTGGGGGGGATTTTGTTCCCAGAATCCCCATGGATGCCAAAACCCATGGATAATCAAGTCCATTGCTTGGGCACATAAGACCCTTGGAAGGCGATTGGAGCTGTGCTCTGGTTGCAGGATGGCCATGCGCAACTTCCCCGACCCCCAAGAGGCCTTCTAAGGTCTCTGGAAGGCCGAAAAACAACACTAGACGGCAGAAAAATGGCCCCTTGAGGTCACATGCTACCTCCTTGAGAATGCGATTGGAGCACAGTTCTGGTTGCTTTCCGAGGGTCCAGGTCCAGCCAAATTCACGTATTCAGAACCCGTGGTCCCAAATCTGCAGATTAACAGGCTGGACCTATGTAGACATAAAATGTTTCTCATCTGTCTCTGAAGACCAGCAATTTAAGCATATTAAGGCTGTGTTCCAAAAATACATTATGCCCAAATCACATTTATTTCAATGAGATTCCACTTAAGAGTGCATTTATGCTTACTAGCTGAGATTTTAAAATCTTGAAGTCCGATGGCATAGTCATCAATCCATTTTTGGTGCTGTGGAAACCATAGGTGGATGGGTGTGGGACAGCCCGGCTCAAAGAGCCACTTAGCCTTGACATTCAGGTGGGCAGATCCATGTTTTCCCCCAACCTGAACTGCCTTGCTGGGAAGATACTGTGGGATAACTCCATAGACCAGGGTTCCTTAATGTTCCCCCCCCCACCATACCTCTTTGCATGGTCCACCTATTGGAAGTCCAGGGGGCCTGCATTTTCCACAGATGCCAGACCAGCCCTGGCCCCAAGCCCTCTGGGCCCCCACTGGAGCACAGCTCTGGTTGGGTTCATAGGCTTTCTCAAGAAACTGTCTGCATCCTTCTGTGGCCTCTCTCGGCTTTAGAATGAAGCCTGGAGCAAACTTCTGGTTTTCTGTGAAAACTGGAAGTTCACTTTAAATTCCGAGTCTCTGCAGGGCTCAGTAAGCTGCCCAGAGCTGTTTAAACTTCCGGGGTTTGCCTTAGAGGCCATGAACAGACGCACGCAGATTCTCTGGGTCTTGGAAAGCTTCCCGAGGCAACTTGTACAACACTATAAAATAGTGCAAAAAATTAACTATTCAATATTATAAATGACTGAATAGTACAAACAAGTACACCTTGTTTTATAGAGAGCTCCTTGACAGCACATTAGTGTACTATGTACAAGCCCTTAATATAATGCATAGACATTAGTCATGTAGTGTTAGCTCATTAAAATGAAATATACTGTATGCACAGAAGGAATGACTCAATTATCAGATTATCTCAACTTGTTCTGTCCCTGTGCCACACCTTTTACAATGTAGAGGCTGAATTTGCTTTTCTCCCAAAATAGTCTCCTGAAGGAATGGGGCACTATGTTAAACAAGGACGTAAAGACTATAAAACTATCTGATCAGCTGCAACTTATGGAATTATTTCATTTCAAAAATACCTTACCGCGCACGCACGCACACAAGAACTGTTTAGTTTCACTGTTCCCTCAACAGAAACGTTTTCATTTGTTTTTCGTTTAAAAAATAAAATTTTTGTATTGAAAACATTACAAAACACTGTAACAAGCAACATGAGCCACTCAGTCAAAACAGAAAGATTTTAACAAAGTTTAAACTCCTAAAGCTACATGCTGGAGAAAATCGCCTAGGTTTCTCAAACAATGGGCCATTGCCTAATTTAATTGTAGATAGATGCTGAAACTGATAAACTGACAGTTTATGCGCATTTACTTGTGAGTAGGTGAACGTACCTCGGTGAGGCTGACCAGGTACAATGGAGGACAGAGTGCCTATGCATAGAATTTGAAGGGACCTACAATGTCAACTAGTCCACCCCCTGCCTGTAGCAGGGAATCATCCTAGAGCATCTCCAGCAAGTGCCTGTTGAGCCTCCGCTTGAAGATATCCAGGAAGGGAGAATCCACCACTTCCTTGAGCAACCCAATGGACCTAGTTCTACTCTCAGAGGTGGTTGAGAGCAAGTTTGTCCCTCCTTCTATATGGCAACCCTTCAGGTATTTGAAAATTCCCCTCTCAGCCTTCTCTGCTCCAGGCTAATCATACTAAATCCCCTTAACCTTTCCTCAGAGGGCTTGCTCTCTAGACCTCTAATTATTCTCATTGCCCTTCTCTGAACCAGTTCCAGTCGGGCTGTATCCTTCTTACACAGTACTTACTCCAGGTGAAGCCTGACCAATGTGAGTAAAGCAGAACTACAACTTCTCAGGACTTGGAAGCTACGATTCTACTAATGCAGGCTAAAATTGCATTCGCCTTCTTTATAGTCCCAGCGCACTGCAGGCTCATGTTCATCTTGTGATCCTCTGCATCTCCAAGACCCCTCTCACATGTTTTGCTGCCAAGCCAGGCATCTCCCATTCTATAGCTGCATCTTTGGTTATTTTTGCCTAAATGCAGGACCTTGCGTTTGTCCCTGTTGTAGTACATCTTATTCGCTTCAGCCCAGTGTTCCATTTTGTCAAGGCCTTCTTGAAGGCTTCTATTGTCTTTTACTGTGTTTGCTACACTTCCCAGCTTGGTGTCATCCGCAAATTTGATGAGGCCCCCTTGTATCCCTTCATCCAAGTCAGTCATTTTCAACCACTGTGGCACATTGGTGTGGCGTGAGTGATCCACAGGTGTGCCTTGGGAACTTGGGACTGGGTCATTTATTAGTAGGGCGGATGGGAGATGCAAGCCCCCCACTGGCAGCATGGTGTACCTTGTCAATTGCCCAAAAACTGATGGTGTGCCTTGACAATTTTAGAGCTTTGTCAGTGTGCCGTGAGATGAAAAAGGTTGAAAATTGCTGCCGATGATAAAGAGAACTGGGCTAAAGTCAGAGCCCTGGGGCACTCCAGCTTTTTAAGGAGTTTTTTTTTAAGGGAGCTTTTTTAAAGATTTTTTTTTAAAACCTTTCCATCTTGAGTTGCACCTGCCAACATTTCCTCTTCTATACAACGGTTAAAGGTATAGGCCAGGGCTGTCAAACATTAGGCCCACTGACCAGATGCAGCCTCTGGAAAAAATTTATCCAGCCCAAGTTATAATTGGTCTCTCCCAGTATAATTGGACACTCTCATATCTTGAAATTATGAATAAGATTTGCACATTTTCTTTTGTCATTTGCAGCTAATGAGTTTCTATGTGAGAACAAAGTGCTTATTTTTGGCCATCATCTGCTTAATGATGTCACTTCTGGCCCTCGGCAGGCACCATGAACGCTGTTCAGCTCACTAAACGAAATGGGTTTGACACCCCTGGTATAGACACTCTGTCTTCCATTGTATCTGGTCACCTGGCCTCAGTCCAAGAGAAACACACCACCACCAGAATGGTTCCGATCCGCTGAACGCAGTCCCCCAAAAACATTCGAGAAGGAAGTCCCTTTTCCACCAAGCTGACAAGGGCAATGTATTGAATCCTATGGAATGCAAAATTGAGCCACAGGCGCACATTTATTTGCGAGTAGACGAGCACACCACAGCTCCTATTGAAGGCCAGGCAAAGGGGAGCGCAAGGCCATCAGAATGGTCCCAATATGATGAACATGGAGCTTCTGGAGAAGGCAACCTCCCCCCACCAGAGTAAAAAGGATAAAAACACAGGCTTAAGCATCTGATAAGGTGAAGTTTCAAGGTGAGCCCCATAAAGTAACTGAACTAAAATAGTTAAATGGAACCTTCCCATTCAGAGACACTATACTTCTAACTGGACTTGGGGGGGTCGAACCTTAATGAGAGTCTAACTGCCTTCATGCCCTGTTTATAGGCTTTGCAGAAGCACCTGGCTGATTGGGAAAAGATGCAGTAGCATAGCTAGAGGGGGATCATGGCACTGAGTTTTGCACAGCACGTCAACGTGCCATGCAAGCAGCCCCTCTCCCTCGGAGCCATTCCAGGCTGCTAGAACAAAGTGGAGTAGATTGCTCCAGGAATGGCTCTGAAGGGGATGGGATGCTTGCATGGCGCATTGATGCACCGTGCAAAACCTCGTGCTATAACCCCCCTCTAGCTACACTAGTGAACAGGTGCTAGATCAGTGGTTCTCAGTTTAGCACCTGGACTGACTTTTTAGAGTGACAATATGTCCAGGACATACCAGAAGTGATGTGAAGGATGGAAATGCCGTCATTGTGACACTAGGGCCTGCTGCTTTCCTAAGAATGCAGCAATACATTGGGTGATTTCTCAGCCACTTTCCAATAACAAAGTGAATTAGAAACAAAAAAGCCAATTGACAACCTTGACACAAGCAAAATAACCACACAGCCTTCCCACTGGCTTGTGTCCCATCTTCCCATATTTTCAATATGGCTGCTCTAGGTGCTTTGCAGCCTACCTGAAATTGACTAGCGACCCACTGGTGGGTCCTGACTCACAGTTTGGGAACCACTGTGCTAGACTATTTGTCCACCACAAATATGTGGCAATATGTGATGGGCTATTGGGTATTGGATGATGATAGTCACATCCATTTCCCAATACCTCCATCACTGCAACTTCACTGTAGTCAGGGATTACACTTTTACTGACATTCCAATTCAGACTATGTCCCAATAATATATGGCAGTTTAATCATCGCTTTTCTCATCAGGACATGAGCTTAAGCCCTCATAGCAGTACTATATATAGCAAATACTGCAAAACTATAAAAGCAAAGTATACTATTGCAAATTAAGTTTCCAACTAAAATGTTTTACGGATTTATAGTAAGAGACTTACCTATTCATATGCAGTAGGAAATTTGCATGGCAGTATTTGGAAAGGTGCTGCAGATTCCACTGAAAGCAGCAAAGATTAAACAATGAGAGTTTATGGCTTAGAATCCCCTCCACCAACACATTTTCATGATTAAACTACAATTTTATTAAAAATTAAATGATGACCATTTATATAACTAAAAATTACTGAATCATTTAAGAACATACTGTATGAAGAGCCCTGATGGATCAGGCCAAAGGCCCATCTAGTCCATCTTCCTGTATCACAGTGGCCCACCAGATGCCTCAGGGAGCACACAACACAACAAGATGCCTGCATCCTGTTGCCACTCCTTGCACCCAGTACTCTGAAGTAGCCTGCTACTAATGTAAGGAGGTTGCACAACCCATCATGGCCTACAGCCCATGATGGACTTTTCCTCCAGAAATGGACTTTTCCTCCAGAAATCTGTCCAATACCCCTTTTAAAGGTGCCTAGGGGAGATGCCATTACCACCTCCTATGGCAAGGAGTTCCACAGATTAATTACCTGCTAGGTAAAAAGTATTTCCTTTTATTTGTTCTAACTCTCCTCATACTTAATTTTAGTGGATGTCCCCTGGTTTTAGTGTCGAGAGAGAAAAGAACAGCCCTCTATTGACTGTATCCCTCCCATGCATAATTTTGTATGTCTCAATCATTTGAACACTAACACTTCGTTGGCAGGTCCTCTATTGTATTTTGCTACTTGATTACAACACTCCTTACCTTGACTGAATGAAAATTTCAACAGCATTGGATTGAAAAGGGGAAACTTTTTAAAAAATAAAATCTAAAATTCTACTTGTGCATAATACTGTACTATACGGTATCAGGACCAGGTTTTATAACTGAATCTTCAGTATGAAGGGGTTTCTCTGCACACATGAAACCAGGATCATGTCTGAGCAATGGTCCAATGCAAAATGGCCATTTTTTGTTTCTGATTGGTGGTACAGGACCATTAGTCATCTAGGAGGTAGAAAGCAGATTTGATAATCAAATCATGGAATGATTGATTCCATTATCTGACATTTCTTTTTTTGCAGGAGGTTAACTACATAAGCTAATTTTGTACCTTAATTATGAAAAGCAACTTTTATTGAGACTTCCTACGTTCCTGTGCTTTGTGAAATGAATTTTTGAATGCCTATTTAGGATCACACTGCACAACCCCTGTGCATCCATTAACAAGTTCCTTGTTGCTGCTCCCTCCCTTTAAGCACTACTAATTAAATATGTGATTTCGCAAGCCAGACCAGGGTACAGCCAGCCAGTCCTGAATCGCAACTCTTGCCTGCTGTACTTTACTTGGGTGGCTAACAAGTAAAGTTAGAGAGGCTGTAAAGGACAAGGAAGCTTCCTTCCATAAATGGAAGTCTTGTCCAAATGAGAATTCAAAAGGAACACAAACGCTAGCAAAAGAAATTTAAGAAGGTGATACAGGAAGCCAAGACTTTGGAGGAATGCATAGCCAGCAACACAAAGGGGAATTACTATTACCCCTTCAACTATGTTAAAACACTGATTCCCAACCTGGGTTCTGATCCCTGGAGGGTCATGAGCTGATTTTCAGTGGGTCGTGGAGAGCTGGGCACCGTCTTGAAAAAGCTGGGCTGTGAGAATCACAATGGCTTTGAGACCAAGTGGCAAATCTGGACTTCCCTTGCTTAAATCTTTGCCACAGAATGACTAGGCAGCCTCAGGCAAGCTGCCCCCTTTGAGCCCCCACTTCCCAAGCTGCAGTATATAAATGAATAAACAACTAATACATAATTTTCTCAAATAAGAATGTTTTATTGTTTTCAGAAACCTTTACCAATGATTCCGACAGGGTGTCATATCCAAAAAGTGGCCCCTAGTGCTAAAAATGTTGGGAACCATGTATTAGAAGCAGGAAACCTGCCAGAGAGGTATCAGCCCGCTCAAAGGTGAGGAAGGAAAAGAGATAAAAGGGAACTGGAAGATTGCAGATAAATTAAATGAATTTCCCGTTGTTGAAAACCAGAAGGGATTGTGAAGAGCCCCAGAGGAATCTCTTCAAATCGGGAGAATGGCCAGCAAAATGGCAGATGCATTTCAATGTAGACAAGTGTAAAGCGATGCACACTGGGGCAAAAAATCAAACTTCACATATAGGCTTATGGGTTCTGAGCTGTCACAGACAGATGAGAGAGAGATCTTGGGGTACTAGTGGACAACTTGATAAAAGTGTCAACCCAGTGCGCAGCAGTGGTTAAGGCCAATTCCATGCTCAGGATAATTAAAAAAGGGATTGCGAATAAAACAGCCAATATTATTATGCCACTGTACAAATTGATAGTAAGGCCTGCGTACAGATAGTAAGAGTACTGCGTACAGTTCTGGTAACTACATCTCAAAAAAAGATATAGGGAAACTAGAGAAGATTATGAACTCTAGAAGATTAATTCAAACCAACCATGAATGATGGAACAAACGCATGCCTTGATAAATCACAATCATGCCCCCCCCATACACACTCTAGATAACCAGGAGCCTAACATCCATTGTGTACACAGTTTAGTGAAAGGTTCCAGTAT
The DNA here is from genome assembly GCA_029204185.1 of Lerista edwardsae. Classification (NCBI taxonomy): domain Eukaryota; kingdom Metazoa; phylum Chordata; class Lepidosauria; order Squamata; family Scincidae; genus Lerista; species Lerista edwardsae. The sequence goes on from JAJKFI010000030.1 coordinate 6,817,486, forward strand.
AGGACATAATAAAGCCAACTAAGGTTTTACACTAACAATCCACAAGGTTGGGCTGACATGGCCACCTATAGACCAGAGTAACCACCAAGAATCTGAAGGCTGGTGTGTTCCTTTCTGACATCTTTGCCCAGTGGGGCTGTACTTGTCTTGTAAGATCTTCCACTGCATATTCCAGCTGTGGCACAGTTGTGTGTTCTGATCTCCTAGTGAGGACAGGCACAACAATTAAATTCAAGACACAGAAAGCCTAACATAAACGCCAAATGAGTTTTGCTGGGGCCTGAAGGGGAAAAAGTGTTTGCTCTGCAGTTATGTCAGCTCTTTTCTAAGACATGCTGGAGCCCTCTGACCAGAGGATCTTCACTGATTTTGATGACTCCCACATTCACATCTTCTTTAGTTGCTATTATCTTCTGTTGCAATCTGCAGCTGATCCTCCCCATGCCCTGAGACCAAATAAGATCGCAAGAAAAACAAGCAATATGGTCAGCAGGCATGCCAACATACCACAACCCAGCCCAATATCCAAATGGTCCTCTCCTGGCCCTCTTTTCCACCAACTGCAAGCATGATGAACGCTCTCTTATTCGATAAGCCTGCAATTGACAAAAAATGTATGTTTTCCCCCTTTCCTGACATAGTGTTTTAAATCTAAGAATATTCGTATATACAGGTGTGCATCACTTAGTGACAGGGATACGTTTTCCGATCCCCATCATTAAGTGATTTCGTCGTTGACTAGCACAACATTTCTCAAACTGAGGGTCAGGACCCACTTCGTGGGTTGTGATCTGATTTCTTGTCAGTCCCATAGAGCCTTCAAATGAAAAGATCAGATAACTAATTGCCTCAAGCCCTGAGGCCATTCAAAAAACCAGGTAGCTACTAACTGCCCAACAAAGAACTGAGCTTCTGCAGTTTGAAAGCTTGTGCAAATATAGGGAGATAAACGCATTCTTTCTCTGGTGTTTTTTTTTCCAAGCCCTTAAATGACAGGTAGTGGGGGCCGATGAAGGCTGGATCACTTTCCGAGTCAGAGGGGCCAGCACACAGAGGTGCACCATCCTCCCCACTTGGAGAGTGGTCCAAACATACTTTACGGTGTCCTTTGTGCCAGCCTAACTCCAGGTTAGAATTCTACCCTAAGTTTCTTATTGCAGTGAAAAAAGAAACTATAAAGTGGACTAGTAGGATTGGCTGAGAACTGCAGCAAGGTAACTTACTGTAATCACTTAAGAATTTCATATGAACTTGTAACAGTGAGTTCAATATGACTGTTTAATGTTATACAGTACATACTATAAACTGAACATAACTGAAGATTACGCTAACTGAATCTTAGCGTATGGTCTTTTTATACATTATTTTACTGCCGCTACAGTATGTAGATCTCAATACATAAGATATTTAATATACTCATATGAGGAGAATAAATCTAAAGTTTGGAACATCATCATGTCATCTGCACTTGTTTGCCCAATTACATTATAATTCAAGAAATAAAATAAACATTTAAACTGCAAAACTACAGATTAAATTTAAACTAACATTTTGATTAATTGATGTGCAGCAATATTAAGGGAAATATGATCAAACTACCTTCATGCAAATAAATCTTCAACACTCTGCAAGCCGTTTCAATGTGTTTCATATTTTGTATAAAATGGTCTAAAGATACATACTCCATAAATGTTTTCAGTGCAATTTTGTCAGTGAAGGAAATATGATACTAACTTTCTATTTTTCTCTTCTAAGATATAAAAACTTCCCATCTGCACTGCTGAACTTCGAAGTGAACCACTTTGGTTACTTATGCGAGGGAAACGTTTCTTGGTAGTCATCTGTGAAAACTTTAGTCAATGTTGTAGGCAGCTGTTGCTCCAACAATGGGCATAAAAATATAGGATAGCTGAGAAATAATTACTAGATAAGAGTTACTAGAAAAAGCACTTAAGCAGAACAGCTTGATCAATACAAACTATCTGACTTATATATTGCTGCTGCTGAATAATTAAAAAACAATAAAAATTATAATTAAAAAGCTTAGAAAAAAGTTGGAATTTCCTCTGAAAAATATACTTGCAATCATGTTTTGAAACTATAATTCTGTCTCACATCCTTTCCTAGCACATATCCGCTCAAAATTATCTTTAAGAGATGTTTTTGTTAATTTTATGACAATGTTTCATTCATTATTCAATGAGATAAAATAGTAATAAGTTAAAATTTGATTCTCTTGCATTAACTGCTAGCAAGGAGGCGGAACAGAGAATGCCAAACCATAAAGTGTGCTTGGCTAGGCATAAATACTAACCTATACATTTTGGTTCAAAGACAGTTTGCAAAACTGCATACAGAATAATGCCTTAAGCAGTTTGTCCCTAGTTGTCATAATTATGCCCAAGAAACAAAGTTCAACCACTTGAAGCCAGGACATAAAGTGAAGCTCCATACAGATTCTGAATACCCTGACTGAAATATTTTGCAGCTGATCCATTCAAATGAAAATATGTTACTTGTAAATTATCCCCAACTCCACACACACTCGCACTCTCACAAACCCACTCAGATCGGTTAACAAAAAAAGAAAAAGTACAATAAGCTCTTGGTAGAAGGTTCTTCTCATGAGGCAATGTAGCATATCCTACAGCCAGATAAGACTTTTTAAAAAATTACATCGCAATTTCATTACATTTCTTCATAAACATGCAGCTCACTGTGAAATACAAAACACTTGGCTCTGAAGAAAGAACAGCATTATAAAGACAGACTGCATCAATAAAATTTTCTTTCTGATTAACTTTACATGGTAATAAAACCTTTTTTCCCACTAAAGTTCAGATATTACGTTTCGCATTATATTGTAATAATTTGCTCTTTGTGAACATAATGTTTGGGAGGGAATATACACATTGACATACTAGACTATTAAAAACTCAGCGTTACAGAATTTTATTGATACAGTAGATTAACAGAAATTAATAAGGAAAATAAGAGAAAAAGATTTCATTACATTATTTAATAACGCATTTTAAAAATTAAAATATTAAATCTTTTTTAAATTTTCAATGCTGCAAGAGGTCCAGGAGCCTGTTATCAATACTGAGGTGTGTAAAATGAATCTTGTTCCACATATCTGTATCTGGCTGTATTATTTTACCCCACATCATTCAAAAGTAATTTTGCACCTCTGAACACAGGTGGGTACCAAAAGGTAAACACTGGATTAGATAAACAAAACAGACCATGTCTTTTCTTTACTCTCTATCAAATAGTGTCAGAAGAAAATGTCACTATTGTGTCAAGCTGATTATTTTTTTCACAGTTAAATGCCAAGAGAAATAAAAATACAGACACTGACAGATATTGCTTGATATCCATTCTAATTTTTTTTTTTTGCATTTTTCTGAAATCAACAGATCTAACAAACAGTCTGGCACTGTAAGGTTTAAAGCCGGAGTAAAAGCTATACAAGCACTTTAGAAGTCAGAAACATTTAAAAAAAGGATTATTTACAGGTGGTTTCTTTAGTTCATGTGTCGATATAGCCAACGCACATTACACTTCACAAAAACCCACAGTTACTGATATTAACATGTGTGTGGCTTATACTTGTGACCTAGATACTCCAAATGAAGGGCCGGAGATAACAACTGGTCTTTCTTCAGCAAACTTGCTGTGAGCACCAATCACCCTCTTCAGCCTCAAAGTTCTATATAATAAAAGAGTATTCTTCAAAGCTTTCACTTAAAAGGCTGAAAACCTGGCTTATTCATCGCTTTTCCCTTTTGGAAGTCCTCCGGCGTACCTGTGAAAGACACCAAAAGAGTTACTTTTAAGGATCTATATGAATTTCACTTACTGGATCAAGACATGCCTTGAACATTACTAGCATCTCCTCGCCCTGGATTGCTTTCAATAGGCTGTGCAAGCACTACCTGGGAAAGCACGATGACATGAATAATTATTACATTAATTCCAGACAGGTTGGCATTATCATGTTCCAGGAACCCCTGTGGATAAGAAAAACCACGGATGTTTAAATCTGTGGTTTTCTGGCCCACCCCCGTCCTCCAAACCCAACGGCTGTGGAGCTCTTGAGCTCTGCAGAGGCGGCTCACTGCTTCTGCGGGTCCCAGAATGACTCTTAACCCACCCCTCCACACAACGTCCAGTTTTGCCAAAAACCCAGATGTAAATGCCTTTAAAAGGCATTCTGAGGGTCTGGGAAACCCTGTAGGGTCCAGGTCAGCCAGGGTTCGGGGACCTGCAGGGGCTGGAATCCACAGATCAAAGATCAGCAGATAACACAGGCTGACTGTATGTAATACACAAACACTTACTCGGACATTAGACCCTTCCTCTTCTTCCATTGCTACTTCTTGTGCAATATCCTGTACAGGCGAACTACTTTGAAATGCATCCATCTCTTCACTAGATTCATTTTCTTTACTTGCTGTTTGTTTTGACCGTGCAGGTCTTCTAAAAATCAAACACCACAAATCAAATGTTGACGATGCAATTGTTGAAGTAATTAAGAGGGGGTCAACTTGAAGAAAGAAATAGGAAGAAGGCAGGCAAGCAGGAAACAGGAACCCCTTTTCCCATGGGGTCCTATATACCATTGTTACATTTATTGCCAAGCAGTTTACATTTTTATTTAGATTTTATGAGTTATTTTGCATGTCTAAACAAATCTTTTTGTTACATTTAAAGCACCCCATATTATAGTCACATCACATTTTACCCTTTTTTCTGTTGTGTGGGTGGTGTTTTGGGTGGTCTTCCTCGTCTTTTCTGTGGTGTAGACTGATTGGACTCAGTTGTACTTATTTCAGATGATTCAGACCTGTTTGAAAACATACCCAAGTTACACAGCGAAGGAAAAATCATTCTAGATGAAAGTAAGGAAAGCAGTCTACAAAAAAAGGAACCTACCTCTGTTGTGCTTTTCTTGGTGTCTTGTACTGTCGACCTTTTGGCTTCTGCTCCATGTTTCCTGTTTGCCTTTCTTCTTCCTCTTCTTCCTCCTCCTGCTCCTCCTCTTCCTCCTGCTCCTCCTCTTCCTCCTCCACAGGTTTAACTGGTACAGCTTTTTTCCTACCTCTTTTAGGAGTTTTTACTATTGGTTCTTCCTTTGGTGTGCTGCCAACAGCTGACTTAGGAGGTCGCCCTCTTCTCCCCTTCTTTGGTGGGCTATTTTGTTCATCCTCACTTTCTAGCACATCTTCCTTGAGTCTCTTTTCCTCTGGCCACTGAGGTTCCTCAGACTCTGAAACAGCTGCTGCTCTTTTCCTCCCCCGCTGACTCCTAAGTTTTGGTTCTTGTCCCAGTTTGTTAAGGTCATCCACCCCCAACTTCTCTTCTGGATCTGTAATAATTTTCTTCCGATTTCTGGGCTTTTCCAGATCTGACTAAGGAAGACAGAGAAGATTACTCCCTTCAAATATATCGAGATACTACTTATGAAAGACTCACTCCCAGTCAAAATGGGCCAGAAGTCTCCTCCAGTCATTTTTAACCTTCAAAACTACTATTGTTTTGCGTTTTCCCAATGGTTAAATTATACAGACTACCCAGCCGAATAAGACAATGTCCTTCAACCTTGAGGTCAGTCACAAAGCATCAGTTGTGGGGTTGTGGCATCTTATGCGAATGAAAAAGGTTGAAGACCACTGGACTAGACCACTAGGTACAGGGAGAGGCACCTGGTGTACACCTTCAAATACCAGGAAATTGGGTTCTAGTCCCGCTCAGGTTCATAGCAATTGTGCTAAAATAGCTTTCACCAGTGCCAGGCTTCATGGTAAATTTTCTGCTCTCTCTGTTAATATTTGGTTATAGTGAACAGTGCTGGGAGCGGGTGACTAGGGCCCTGGGATGGGGAGGGATTGACAGTGGGGTTCCCAGCTCCACACTTTATTTACACAGTGGTTGTGGCACAGTGGTTGTGGCATAAAAAAGGTTGAAGACCACAGGACCACGATAGAATAGTCTAAAGAAGTGGCTCTTTTAAGCTCAAATGCTGCATTCTCCCTGTTAAGGTACTTATCTGAGAAAATGTAAAAGTCTCTTCACAATTCAAATACTGTAACAGTGCCTTATATAATTCTGTTGTGGCAATAAAAAAAAAAGAAATGAGGCAAACATCTCTTTCACTTAACAAGACATAGTGAAGACACAGAAGGGAGGTTCCCAACAAACGTGGGACTTATTTTGAAAAGACAGATGTATGAGAAAATTACCAGAACAACTTGAAGATCAATCTCAAATAACAATAATGAGCTTGTCTTACTTTTCAGATACGAACTAGCTTTTTCCAGATGATGCAACAGAAATTAGCCTTAGACCTATTTGCTAGAAATGTTTTCCTATTTGAGTTAATATTAAGATGCGTTCAATTAATTACAATAAAATTAAGTCACCCTTACAATTTCAGAGTCATCCCTCTTATCATTCTTCTTTCCTGGCAAAGGAGAAGCCATTGTATACTCTTCATTTTCACTGTGATCCATTTCAGTACTGTCAAGTCTATAGGAATACACAGATCTATCATTATAAGCAGAAATCAACCACGCTGTTTCTAACTTGCGTTTCAATTTGTTTCAGGATATGGTCTGAAGCAACTACGTATGAAAATAAATCAATCTTGAATCTTAGAAACACTTCATTAGTTTCCTTCATCATTTCTGGCTACCATTGAAGACTAGCAGAAATACCATCAATCTGACAGGGAGTCTATATATTTCATAGGCTAGAGAGGGGAGGACTGCACAGTGCATAGACAACAGATTTAGGCTCCCACGTTCTTAGAAACTGGCCAGCCAGTGCCAGGGTAGTAGCCAAATTGGGCTTCAATGCAATATTGTCCTACATTGGTTCACTTTTTCTGCAGGAAAAAATTGATACCACTGACTTGAATGCTTGTCAGTTCGACTCTGTCGGGCCGTTGCTTTAGCAGCTACATTGGCTGCCGGTTCCTTTCCGGGCCCGATTCAAAGTGCTAGTTTTGACCTTTAAAGCCCTTTATGGCTTGGGTACGGGGTATCTGAAGGACTGCCTCCTTCCATATAATCCAGCCCGGACTCTTAGGTCATCGGGGGGGGGGGCGCTTTTGACTGTGCCGCCACCAGGAGAGGTGAGGGGGATGGCGGCCAGGAACAGGGCCTTCTCGGTGGTGGCCCCCCGACTTTGGAATACCCTCCCCTTAGAATTAAGAACTGCTCCCTCTTTGGCAATATTTCGGCGGGGGTTGAAGACTTTTTTATTTAAACAAGCCTTTAACTGCTGACAGGATGGCTGGCATTTTATATTCTTTTTATATTGGATTCACAGGGCTTGTTGTAAAATACAATAATTTTAACTGTTTTAAATATTGTTTTTAACATTGTTTTTAATTGTTAAACTTTGTGTTTTATTGTATTTTTAATTTTGTAAGCCGCCTTGGGTGCCCATGGGGCAGAAAGGCGGGATAAAAATTAAATAAATAATAATAACAACTTGCTCACACCATTGATATGGGAGCGAAACTTGGCCCTGGTGCTCTTAACTTCCAGGATGAGTGGGGCTCCTGGAGCTTTCTTGTGGGCTCCCAGAGGCATACAGGAAGCTGGACTAGGTGGGCCTTTGGCCTAAACCAGTAGGGCTCTTCTTTCTAATGAGAACTGCTAACCCTCAGCTCTCTATTTTGTACTGTAGAACTCAGTGCAGACCACTGAAAACTAAGCCATATTCATGCCTCATGTTCTATTTGCACCTGCCTTTTAAAATCGATATTCATTTACTCCAGCAATAAAGTATTTCACTTCTGCACTGTACACATTGTCACTTCAGTGACAAGTAAACTATTGCTGCAGTTCTCTGCTTTGTTTCCAAGACAGAAACATAAAAAAAAACCAAAAACACACCCTCTATCCTGTGTTCCCTTTTGCCTGATTAGGGAGGCATTGAAAACAGCTAACAGAACTTTAAAAAAAATATACAGAGATAAAACAAAAGTGGCAGGGCCATAAAATAAGGACTGTAAAATTCTGCTTTTCAAAAGGACAGTGCCCCCCATCAATTTCTTCCCAGAAGAAGCTACTCTATTCCTCCTGAACTGTTCGTCCTCTCTTTCAGTCACCATAGGATAAACACGCAGGAAACACCAAACTACTGCTGGCCAGATGGAAACTAAAGAATGTGACAAACTCTCTGGTGCATACATAATTCTTTGGGGGCCAACTATTCTTCACATCCTTAATAGTAAGTGCAAAGCTATACTTCACCAGAAAGTGATCTGACTATGACAAGCCAATCAGAGAGAAATTCCTCTTGAATTATCTTCCTACCCAGTCAAGGACATCAAATCAAGAGTGCTGGGCCAATGACAATAATGTCACGCAACCATGAAGACCAGAGTCACACCAGCCAAGGTAAGTTTGTCATGGACCACAAACCAAAACGAAAAGAAGAAATATGTTCATTTAATAACTATTGACTAATCGTTTTGTTTTACACCTACCTCCCTTTGATTCGTCCAGGCGAGCTTGGATTTGAGTTGCTGCTAGCATTACTTATTGTTTCCATTCGTGAAGATTTGGATTGAGATTGCTTGCCTGCTGATGAAAGTGGCTTATTAACTGCTCCAAGAACATTGGCTGCTTTGGGCTGAAAAAGTAACATTTTTAGGAAGTGGTTACAAACCTTTTTAACCCTGGGACCCATGCTTTAGGTGCAACAGTTGGGGACACTCCCCCCCCCCAAAGACCAGAAGTGATTTATTAAGCAGCAAGTGACATCTCTGTGCCTATAAAAACATGTATGTAGACTACCATTGGTTACTAAATGCAACAGTTTTCAGAAATATGGAAACACTTGTGATTTTTTTTTTCAAAAACGTATTTCTCTGTTTAGAGGTTTTCCCTGAAAATGCTGCAAAAATACAACTTTTAAATGTTGCACAAACGCACCTACAATAGTAAATAAGGTCTCTGCGACCTCATTTTTTTTTACATCTAAACATGCAGATCACAATAGAAATACCACAAAGAAATATTCCAAAGATAAACATATTTGATGAATATGCCTTTTTCAGAGGCTTGATAAAACCCTGCTGTGAACCATGTGAATGTTCCAAGTCACTCTTATCTCATTTAAATGTGTTTACTATGTGCACTAGTTCGTATGCATGTAGTATTAGCAACACTAATGGAAAATCAACCTAGTAAGACTCAGCTGGACTCAACTGGGCACAAGGTAAGTACCTCCTCCTCCTCCAGGAGGTATTCCACTTAAGCCCAGTTGAAGTACCTACCATGTATGCTTAGTCATCCTTAGTCAAGATGGAACTACAGATGGGCCTGCATTATCTATGGGTTTGACATCTGGGGTTTTGAAAATCAGCAGATACTGAACATACATTCCAAGGCGGGCCCTCCAAACCTGACCGAAGCAGTGTTCCAGTTGGGTCCCAAGGGTTTTCTGAGGTCCACAGAGGCACGTGCAACTTCTGGGGCTTCCCAGTCCTCAGAATGCCTTATAAGGGCATAAAAATGTCACTTCAGGCTTTCGCCAGAAATTGGAAGTAATGTTTTTTGCCCATAACACGCATTCTGGGACCTGCAGAGGCCATGGTCAGTCGCATGCAGGCTCTGTAGGCTTCAGAAAACCAGCCCTGTTCCAGCTGGGTTTGGAGATTGGGGGATGGCCCAAATCTGCAGGTTTGAATTCCAGCAGCTTTCTGTATTCATGAGGGTTCTGGGAACGGAACTCCAGCAGATATTGAGGGCCTACTGTATGTCAAAGTGTTCGGATGGAAGTAAGGTACAAATGTGAGGCTGGCTAGAGTATATGTGAAAGAGAAATACATGCAGTCTTAAGCATATCTACACAAAAGGACAAGAGAGTTCAAGTAAGTGAGGACTTTCTTCCAGGTAAATATGCACAAGACTATGGCTTGCCCTGCCCCTACCTCCTTCAACAGCAATTTTGCCAACGTGCCCACTACTCATTCCCAGAATTCCTAATATGCCTACACAATTGGGTAAGTCTGACATGAAATAACCAGTTAGGACATTGTCAATGTCCAATGATTCCTGGAAGTTAACCAATTCAATTCACCCACAATCTCAATGACATCACAGAAGGGTGGGATTTGTACCTTTGGGAGAATTACAACATAACAGTTTCCCTGTGTAACACCACACCTACCACTTCTTGGCCAGTACAAAATAGCCTGTAAGTGTCATGAAGCCCAGGATACCCTTACCTGTTCCATCTTTAACGTATTATAGTAACATCTTCCCAAAGAGCCATTCTGTCCTCAAAACAAGCTCCTACCCAATCTGCCCAGCTAGTAAATCTATTGGGGATCCAATTGACCCTCTGTCCAAACTGTGAACTCATTAGGAAAACTGGATTTAGCATAGGACAAACTGGATTCTGGATTCCACAGGCCAAGATGACTTTACACCGATTCAAAGTAAAACTAGATTTGATCTATATTGTATAACATTTTCATACAAAATGAAAGCAGGGACAATAATAGGTTGAGGAAGGATAAATATTCCCTTTAAGATGAGAAGAAAAGAACAGAAATAGAGATGGATCATTGAGCTGTACTTCTCATCTTTCTCTGTTGAATCCTACCACTCTCACTGGAAGAAGAAAGCAACATCGTCTAGGACAAGGGGCTCCAAAATCAGGCCCACATCCAGTCTTCCCTGATTCTTCCCCAGCATGAACAGCAGTTTGCGTTCCACTGAAGAAGCTGTGAAAGATCCCAACTACAGCTTCCAGGGGTCTTCATTGGTGGCTGTTTTTGAGGTCTGCTGCCCCAGCAAGCTGCAGGAATTCTTCACTAGCAGCAAAGACCCCTGGGAGGTGTAGTTGAGATTTTTCATGGCTTCCCTGGCAGAACATAAAGTGCCATCAAGTACTGGGGAAGATTTTCCCTGCTGCAGTGGTCTCCAGTTTGGAGACCAATTATCTAGGATAAGAAGTTCTGAATTAATTTGAATGTAGGATTTCCCTAACCTTGTAATATAGAACTTGCTACAGCAGCAATTCGCAGTAACAGGGCAGGAAGAGAGTGAAAACCTGAAATCTACTCTTGATTATACTGTATGTAAGGACTAAGGCAGAGATGTAGAATCTGAACAGGACCTGAGCACCCTGCACATTTTCCTACATACATAATCTATGTATTAGATTAGCATCACCCAGATATGATTTTGCAAACCACAGACATGTCTCTTCATTCTGATTTGTATTTTTTTTAAATTAAGCAAAATGTTTCCCTGTGACAAGGACAATATTTTGCTAGCACTTTCTAGAGTAAATTAAAAAGCCCACCTTTCCAGGAGTGAAAAATGACTTCATTTCTGGAGGGAGATAGTTTTTGGTATTACTGAAATTCTAAAAGGGAAAAGGGGAAAAATCAGTATATAAAGCAATATATTTTAAAGTCTAGATTTTTATTGTATTTTAAAATTACATTTTTATTATTATAGTCAATTTGACTACTTAAAATGACTACTTCTCAGCAGGGTATACTTTTTTTAGAACAATGTGATAAATATCAAAACAATATTTGATATCCAATAGTAAAATGCTCTCATTTCCTTTCAATTAGTTACTACTGTAAATAGCTCATATAATGGGTAATTCTACTCTATAAAAATTCTATTCTAATCTGCACTAGAACCATAGTGGGGGCAAGGTATTAAAGTCCCCTCCCACTACAGTTTCACTCTGGATTGGATAGACTCAATATTTTATCTAAAACAAAAAAATTAGAGAGCCAGCTATAATTATTATTATAATAGTTTGCCCCTCATAAAACTAATAGGAGCTTATGTTTCAATACACATTAATCTTAAAATACCATACTCTGGTTTTGCTATCATAAATTATGTATTTTACTATTTTTGTTTCAAAGTGATCCTATTAAAAGTTGTCCACTTTCAATTCCAACACAATTTAATGAATCAAACCTTGAGGTATACCTTATCAGGTTGAGTGAAGTATCGAGCAGGAAGCACAGGGTCTTTGGGGGATTCCAGACTATATGTTGTGCTCTTTGACATTATGATGTTCATTGCTATATCACATACTGTGTAAAGTTTCTGAAAGAATAATTTTGTGCAGTGTCAGAAGACATCCTAAATCATCACACAAATCTTGAAGAGATCAGACTGGAAAATAATTTATTTTTTAATACAGAATCAGACCAAAATAGGGTTCTATACTCAGGTTTGAAATACATATTGTGATACTGGCAGATGGATACCCCAAAGCAGGGCTCAGTTTCATCTGGTTAATTCTTCCAGAAATTATTTTGTAAAAAGCATCTTCAAGTTGATAAAAGAACACATTTTACAGCTAACTGCTCTACATCTCTATTCAACAGTAGTTCACATTCTCTCTTAGGAACACAGTAAAGATCCCCACTAGATTGTCAATGTTGAATGTTTTATATACTTTATCAAGCCTCTAATCTCAAAGTATTTGTTAATCAGGTTGTCATGCTGTTCTTGCACATCTTCTCTACAACAACCTCATTAACAAATACTTTGAGATTAGAGGTTTGATACAAGAGTCAGAGTACAATGGGGCTTATAACTTGTCTTCTCCCACACTTTGACACACTGTTCTGAGGAACATCTCCCAATCAACTCACAACCACCTCCAGCTAAGGTGGAAGCTGGTTAGTCTCTACACAATTGAGACTGCAGAGACAATGGAGGATAGATTGCTTATTCATAGCAACTGTTCAAGTGCTCATCTGAGCAGAACATGACCTAATTTAATCATCTCCCTCTGCAGGTCTGATTCTAACTGTTTCAATGCTACAATTTGAACTTGAGGGAATGGTCCTCAATGGAGGGATTGAGCATTCTTGTGTGTACATCATTTCCCCACACTTGAGAGCTGGGGCAGTAGGCTCAAAACAGTTCTGGAAGTTGCCAAGATCAGCTGAAATCGGGTATAAAACTTTATGGAAGGTCTGCACTCAAAGTTACATATAAGCACCTCGTCCATCTGCTTCCTCAGTAAGCTACCAATAATTCAACTGATGTCCCATCACTGTTTCTATGCCGTTTGCTGGTAATGAATTATTTTGACAGATTCCAAGATCTTAGGAGTCAAATATTTCATAATATCAAGCTGAAAAGGTTACCAAGAAGTTATTCTATCTCAGATGAAGTTCAAATAATTTACTCTGTGGCATGAATATGACCAATAGTAGTTAGAATGTTTGTAACGTCACAACTGCTTGGTAGCTTTATAACAAAAACTATTACTGTATTACAAAAATCTAATGTCTTCCTTTTCTGGGTTTTAGGAGTAGAGGTTTATTTCAAGAGTTTAGGATGGGAAATGATTTCAACAATATAATTAATTCTCATCCTAAACATTGAAAATAGTCTCCTAAAGCTGAGGAAGAAAAAGTACGAAGATTTATAGCTATTTCTAAAGTTGAAATATTTTAATTTGACTTACTTCATTCATTTTGGGATCTTCTGGTCCCTGAACATCTTTTGTCTGTTTAATGTTTTCCACCATTTTTCTTATAAATGCATGGCTATTATTTTCATTTTTAGACATTAATATTTCCAGTATGAACCAAAGACACCTAAAGGAAAATATCACTTTAAAATTCGCTTGTCAAGAAACCAGACCATATTCTCTGCAAAAACATATTCGTTATTTTTAACAATTATTAACTGCTTTTCTCATAGTCTATAAATGGAAACTGAAGTAGTAATTGCTTTTCAATACAACTCTATGCATGTTTATTACTTAGAAGTATAGTCCAGTTTATTTTATTTCCTATGACGTATGCACAGGATTGCAGCCTTAAGCAAAATATTTAAAACTATTATCTACAAATTGGGGCACTCCCCTTCTGTTAGGATTGGCCCCTTTTCCTATACTAGGGAATCATGGTAATATAGTACATGTGGATTGTACAGTGTATTCATACATTGTTTAGAAGTCTTACTCTTTAATGTCTTTCAGTTGCTCAATATCCTGGACTTTGACATAATCTGGATCATGTGCCAAAAGATGGATAGTATATGGAACAACGTATTCTGGTAGAAGTGACAAAAGTTTCTCTGAAAGTGAAAAATTACAAAAACTGAAGCAATAACATGAAGTTGTATCCTTATAATTAAGAAAAGACTAGTATATTTTTTAAAATAAAAAAAATGTACATTCAAATACGCAGTAATTTACATAACAGCAGACCTGCTAGATCAGGTCAAAGGTCCATCTGGTCCAACTTCTGTTTCCCACACCAGCTCACTAGCTACCTCGCCTCTGGAAAGTCCACAAGCAAGAAGGAAAAGCATACTGGTATTCAGAGGCATACTGCTGCTGAACCAAGGTCATGCATAGCTATTATGAATTTCAACCAAATGAAAATAGGTCCACACTCAAATGTGTAAGTTTGACATTATAAGGAACACTGATCTGGTGGATACCTGCAGTTGCTTCTATGGCAGGAGTCTTTAAACTACAGCCATGGGGCCAAATCCAGAGCACCACAAGATTTTAACTGGCCCGCAAAAAATATTTGACATTTTTAATTATATACCATTCCTAAGTTTAAGCATGGTATTGTTTCTTTGTAAATGTCACATTTCTCTTTTGTTCTGAACCATATCATGCTGATTACAAAAAAGACCCAAGTAAAATTCATTCAATCAACCAACTGATTTTTTTTCAGCCCCCCCCAAAATTTGTAAAATATACAATGTGGCATGCTCTATGCCAGGGGAATGTAGCTACGACTTGAGCTGCAAAACAAGAAGACCCAGTTTGACTCTCATATCTGTCAAACACAAAAATGACCTTAGGTTAACTGCTCCCTCTTCACCTCAGTTCCTTAACTGAGCTACCTACCATAACTTACTGACCTACCATATAGGCTTGATACATGGGTCAGAAGAAACAAGATTAAAGTCCAAGGAGTGTATACAGAAATAAGGTAGCATTTTGCACTGATCTGCATGCAGATGCAGAAAAATTGCACAGCAATGAGTTTGTGTACGACATCTTGTACAAAGTGTTGTACAAGCACAGAGCCAAATCAGGATTGCATGTGGCTTTCTATGTGTAAGAACCTTGTGCCTTACATGAGCAGAAACATAACTTAGGATATAATGCAAACTGTATGAAGCACTTGAAATGTGCAGCAGCATTAGATAAATGCTAAGTATTTTTCTATAATACGTATATCACATCTAACAGTTATTTAAAATATATATAGCACTTGAAGACATATAACTGTGAACACTGCTAAAAGAAGGGAAAGGCGGGATATAAATATTTAAATTAAAATTCACTGTAAAGCCACAACTGCTTATTTTATCCACAGATACAGTAACAATGTTAGGATTGCTCCCTAAGAAACATATCGGAGCTAAATAGAAAAAAGAATTTTTCCAAGTTGAAAAGTACCATACTTAAAAGTAGCATGGGGAAGTAGTCACCACATCTGAGCTAAAAATAGGGTCAAGTGTTGCTTACATACCTAGGGGACAGGCTGTTGGCTGGGAGCAAGAACATGAAAAGAGAAAGATCCTGTAACCGGTTGGTCAAGTTGATTTTGGCCATAAACAAAACCGATATGCCTCAACACCCTTTTGTTCTTACTGACTGACAAAGCCTCAGGTTCTTAAAATCTATAGGCAAGAACAAAAAGCCACAAAAAACACACTTTCAGCATTAGCTCCTTAAAGATGCAAGCCTAACCTGGAGTTAGGCCAGCACAAGTCACTTGTGCCAGCCCCAGGAGTGTTGCAGATGCACCATAAAGTGCATTTGGACCACTCTCGGAGTCAGGGATGCTGGTGTACGTTCGTTACTCAGTGGTGTAAATGCACTTTATGGCATGTTTGCAACACTTGTGCCAACCTAACTCCAGGTTAGAATTGCGCCCTGAGTGGTGTACAGAAACCATAGCCCTAAAGGAGCTCAGCGCTCAGACAGACCTTTTTTAAGCCATATTGAAGGGTTAATAACAGCTCTTTCCATATGGAATAGATACATGGTGGGGAGGTTCCTCCCTCTAACTTTGGTTATCCAGATAATCACTGACATTTAGCAATCTGCTATTTTATTGCTGATTTCTTTTAAAAACTAGAATCAAACTATTTCAGTTCTTGGATCATACCAATCTCTACTACATAATCAGGTTCTGAATAACAATGGGAGCACATATATCCGGCTTTCAGCAAGAATGCAAGATTTACACTAAACGATCTTCCTCACCTAAAATCAACCCCCAGAGCTTAGTTGTGTAAACACAACTACAAGCTCCAGCAAAAGTTATTTATTTATTTGAAGAATTTATATCCTGCCTTTCCCATGCCAAAGCAAATGCCCAAGGCAGCTTTCAGAGCTACATAATAAAAACACAACGTAACACAAACAAAAACATCAAAAACAAAAGCATTAAAAACATTAATTTTAACATGAAACACACACCACATTTAAAACAGGGTAAAACCCAACACATCAGGCCGGGGGGGGGGGGGAGACAAATTGTCCAGGGGAACAGTCAAGCTACAGCACTATTCCAGAGGCACAGAGGACAAGTGTTCAACCATCACCCAAATGCCAGGCGAAATACAGAGCTAGTCAGCCTCTCACAATTAAATATAGAAAATTGGGTACCTTATTAGTTTGACCATACTGACTCCAGAGGTGCTACTCCAGATAGAACAACTGGCTCTGCTGACACTTCATGAGTTCATAGTCTGCCTGACTGGGTTCCTATTAGAGTAGGGCCCAAAATGATCTGCCCAATTTCATAGGTTTTTCAGGGTCTGCAATTTCATAGATTTGCAGGCTGCAGGGGAGTGGGTTTTAGAGGGGGTGCAATTTAACCCACAGAAGAATAGCTTCTCCTTGACGCCTCTAGCTATCAGACCTTTTTGTTTTGCATACTGTTGTGCTGAGGAAACTTCTGAGAAAAAAGGTGGTGGTTGGCAGTTCCTAAGAGGAGCATCACAAACTACTGCAAAAGCGGTGGGGGGGGGGACCCTCTTCTATGTATGCACACAAATTCCACATTGAATAAATGTGGCTCCCACATTGAATAAATTTCAACACTGAAAAAAATTGTAACAAGGACTTCCATCTTCAGACAGAGACGATATGTAGACCAGGAGAGGCAGTAATCAACATCATGTCCTTTCTCAAACATCTGTTTCTTTTCCAACATTTTTAAAAACAGAGCCTGAAGAAGAATGCATGTAAGGCAAAAGCTCACATACTGGTTTGTGAACTCTAATCAAGAAAAGATATTATTTTAAATTAACATGTACGTTTTCCTTTAATGGCTTGACAAGGTTATTCATTTTGGATCCCCCAAATTTGAAACCCATGGGCAATAGACAATATTGCCAAAAGTATCATAGCAGAAGAAAGGACCATGTATCTTTTTTTCAAATTTGGGACAAGTCAATTTGGGCTGCTCTCTATGTTGCCAAAAGCTTCCCATCCTGCAAGTTCTCTCTCCAATGAAGTTTTCCCACTTAACTCTCCCCTCCTGGAGAAGACTATGGGTGTCAAACATAAGGCCCGTGGGGGGGGGGGCTGGATGTAGCCCCCAGTAGTTTTTTATATGGTCCCTTCATAATTAGGTTTCCCCAGAGCTTCACTTTAAGCAGTGCCACTTCTGCTGAGGCTCTGGGAGGGAGAAACAGAAGGCAAAGATTGCTAGGGGGCAAGGGGCAGACCAAGAGGTGTGACAGAGGGAGACACTGCCGAGGGGCTGTGAGAGCCCGATTATCATATAGCCTGCCTTTCATCAGTGCCATATCATATCATTATCATATAGCCTGCCTTTCATCAGTGTGTAACTTCACAGAGACCTCTAGGCTTCCAAGTGATGCTGCAGAAGAAACAGTACTGCTAAAAGGGAGCCCATGTGATAAATGGACTCTCACAATCTTGAAATTTAAACAAGATTTAAACATTTTCTCTTCTGTAATTTGCAGCTAATGAGTTTCTATATGAGAACAAAGAGCTTCTTACTGGCTATCATCTGCTTAATAGCATCCTCCTTAATGATGTCACTTCCTGCCCTCAGCACATGCCATGAATGCTATTCGGCCTACTATATGAAACTAGTTTGACTCCCCTGGACTGGTCATTTGCAGGATGATACACATTGACAGTTACCTGGACTAAGCTGAGATTAAATAGTGTATGTTTTATTCCAGCCAATGACTGAACTGCTACAATATTATAGACAAGGGGAAAAGAAGCAAGAAATGGGAGGAGTAAGTAGAACAGAGACTAAAAACATGGCTTTACCAGGCTCAGTCCTAAAATGTGCTTTTAGCATTAGGGTCCAGCCCTGAACAATGAATTGAGGAAAACTATTTTTCAGAATTTGGATGGATCCCTCACTGTTAATTAGTATAAGTAGTTCACGCACATCTGAGATTGAGAGGCCCAGTTTACAGATGGACCCAAGTACCCAGTTTTGTATGTTTTAATGTCACAGAATTAAAATGCTTTAAATTTCACAGAATATTTTGTGAGTCAAACATCACAGAGTACCAAGAGTCAGGATGGTTATGTGCCGTTTGTGATGAGAGGCAAGGTGGAGCTGAAAACTTTTGTGTGCTGTTGCTTCTTTGGGGGTATTCATGACCTTGCATCATGATCATGAGAGAGGCTCCAGTCAGAGGAATCCCTCAGCACACATGATGTGGGAGGACAGAAGGCTCATAAAATGAGGGAAATAAAACACTGCATCTGAAATAAATAGGCGGCTGATTATTGTCCTTGATTTCTTACCACTAACTGCTGCATGCTGCTTCAGATATTCCCTTCTCACATTTATGTTTTTTACTAGGCATTGTCGCGCATGTGCTCTTCTCTCCTTTACTGGGTCTTTTGCACACAGTGCACAAATGGCCATATACTCTAGCGGTAGCCGTAGCCTTGATAGACCTTTGTGAAGTTTCTGAGCAAATGCTTGTCTAACCTGATAACATTCATCCTGGAAGAAAGAAAAAGCATTTTATACAAGCAGTACTTGTGCAGTATCTGCTTAAGTAAAAAATACACAGCCCAAGGTATTTCAAAACATATGTCACATTTGTAAAATGATGCATGTGTCTCAGGAGGATAACATCAAACTTCAATGTAACTGGTGTGTGTGTGCGCACGTGAATGCCCAACTCCCTCCCCCAAATGCCTTCTCCCTTCTACTTTCTTACATTAATGGCTAATGCACACAGCTGGTACTGTTCTAAAGTGATGATTTCGTGATAGCAAGGCTCCTGTGCCAGCTTCACAATAGCACTAGCAGCAGCTAGCCTCAGACGAGACATATCAGGTTTGCTGAAAAATAAGCAGAAGATGGGGCAATTAGTATGAAATCATTAGACTGTTTTGCGCAAGGCACATATGCCCTTTCCCACTTGAACCATGGCTGTTTTCTCACCACCCTTGTCTAGAAGCTATAAGGAGGGAAAAAAAACCCTAACACCATACAAAAATAAATAAAAAACCTGTATATCTATCATACGTGGCTTCTTGGCCTGAATGCCTGCGTCTAGCACTTTGGTCTACAGTTTGCAAAACTAGATTAAGAAATATGCATGCATTATTACACAGAGGAATTGGTTGTTGGCTTTCTTAATACCAGCATTTGATTGGAGAGGACTGTAGAATCTGTTCTCCCTATTGACCAAGCACACACTGCTGGACACAATCAGCATTCTGTTCTGAATGCATATCACTGGATGTGAGTTAGAACGCATTTTCATTTTCCTGAGTCAATTGATATTTTTTTTCCTAAAGAGTCCTATTTATATACCTAATTTTTCCCTGTTCTGTCAGGTCACCATCACTGTGCAATATAGTTGTCAACAACCTCAGGGTAGACGTTCCTGATTTACTGTGGTTATTCTTCATTCCCAACAACCATCGAACCATCATCTTGATGGCCTGGATCTGAAATAATGTTCAAAGAAAAGTAAATTACGTCATTTATAATAAATGATATTATTAGAGATATTGTATCAATCATGTAGCAGAACAGGAAAAAAACTTTTAGTAGAAAAAGCAGAATCTCCTAGTGAACCTGACTGAAACTTGTACTAAGTACCAAAATGTACACTTACCCTTAATTTCTTAAGGGAAACTGGAAGTGGGCTGACAAGACGTTGTGGTTCTACTACTTTATAAACAGTCTTCCCTGCACCTTCTGAAGCCCACCAAGGCCGTGAGAGGATGCACGCAGCCTTGATGGGCCTCAGAAAGCCCTCCAGACCTGACCAGAGCATAGTTTCGATCAGGTTCAAAGGGTGGGGTGTTGGCAAAATCCACAGGTTTAATTACTGATAGATTTTTTTTTATCTGCAAGGGTTCCGGGATAAAAAGGATCAACCTGTATTATGGAAAATTGTTCACCAATCTGAAGCTTTAATGCCTTAGCTGTCTGGTAGTAAAATGTGAAATGTATAGTCTCCTTAATATAGAAATTTCCCTTGCAAAATAATTGTGAAGATGAATTAGGCAGGAATTTGTCAAGTGCCACAAAAATTAATTATAATAAAAATGTATGCCAGAAACAAATTACTATTTAGAGCAGGAATTGAAAAGTAGCCATAAACTAATTATGTATGATATTCATTACAACTACTTCAAAACTAATACAAACCTAAGTTCTGTCTACTTTATTAAACATCTCAAATGTGACTAGAGACTACACCGAGGTTAGAGATCAGACACAGAAATGAGTCTAAAAGTAAAGGTAGTAGTTTAGTCAGGCTGAACTATACTACGGTCAATATAATTACGCCAATACAATTTTTTTAAGCAACTCACCTTGACAAGTGTCTCAGGAGAAACTTCTTCATCTGGCACCCAAAGTTTAGTCGTCTTTTTCCCTGGCATCTAGATATAATTTTGTATTTTATTTCATAGCTTGGACCATATTTCATTAAGTTTATCATTTCTGCACATCTTGGAATATATTGGTAGTGGCTAAAAGATGTGACGCAGGACTTCACTACTGCTAATTTTTCTATCCTTCCCATTGAGACTAATAGCAAGGCCTGGTGGAATCAAATGAGTTTGTAGCACAGGTGTGCCTAATCTAGCTCAGTCATTTTACTTGTGTGTTGAACCACACTAAAAACAGTGCGAGACTACCGGGACATGCCTAGACATTAAACAGCATTTTAGGGAAGAACTTCCTCTGGAGAGATATTTCAGGCAGATATTAATCAAGTGTATTTCTATCTAGTGATTAGGAGGCTTCAGATTCTGAGTTTCTGCTGAGTTTCTTTCCAGCCCAGTGGAAAGCGTGGGGTGAAGTAAAGGATGGTAAAGGTGAAGTGAAAACATTCAAAATGTACAGTGAGCCCATGTTGTCTGCAGGGGTTCTATTCCAGGAACCCCTGTGGATAAGGAAACCTGTGAATACTGGAATCCTTGGGTTTCCCCCACCCCCCAAGCCTCTGGAGATTCTTCTGAGGCCCAGAGAGGCCTCAGGTAACTGCCCGTGGTCCCTACAGGTCTCAGATTGGCCGTTAAGAAAAAACTCTACTTCTGATTTTTAAGCAAAAACCTGAAGTTATTTTTTTGCCCTTATAAGGTATTCCTTATAATGCCTTATAAGGGCAAAAAACATAATTCCGGTTTTTGCCTGAAAACCGGAAGTAGCTTTCTTTTCGAACTTGCAAAAAACGTTTAAAATTCTTACCCGGTCACTCATTAACAAATCTTTAACAATAAAGGTGGCCACCAAAGACTTCAATGGGGCAGCAAATTGATCAGGTGCCAACAAGGCTATGTGACCGATGGAAACCAGAGGTGTAATCAGATGTTCAAGGTTGCCTGGATCAAGACTCTTATGGAGTGGCTAAAATATAAAATATAGACATTGACTATAAATGAAAGTAAACGTTGTTCTGTATACTAGCAACTTATCACAATAAATTACAATTCCCTCCTATTATCCACAATAACTAAGAGATTTATTATTACAGTTCAAATATCTTGAGGAAACAAGATATTTAAAATCTTAAAACAATTCAATACAATTCAATGACAGTATATGCTGGTTTTTCATTGAGCAATTCAGAATTATGACAGCATCCTTGAGAATTATGAATGCATTTTAAGATAAAGGATATCATTTTCAAAAAAGATTTACCTCAAATATCTGTGCAAATTGTGTTTCCTTGCTGGAAAATATTGCATGAATACAGTGAATGGCGTACTTGGCCTGACGAGGTGGTCCTTTTTTAGCTTTGTGATGCAGAACTGGAAGCAAAGCTCTAAAAGTTTAAAAAAATAACAACCTTATCCTAATGTTTCCTATTAATATATAACCATCAAATGTAACAGTTTAAAAGGAAGAGAAAAATGAAAACCGTATACAACTACAGGTGTGCCCTAGTATCTGCAGGGATTGCATTCCTGCCTCTCCTACCACCACTACCACCCTTGGATACAGAAACCCAAGACATGAGGTTTTTTAAAGTATTCCTGCAGCCATAATACTTAAACTCAAAACAGGTCAACAAGAAGCACTTCCTGTTGACCTCTTTCAAGTGTCTTAGCTGCTGAGAGAAACTTGCAAAGCGCAGGTAAGGTTTTAAATTGGGTAAATGGGTATGCGGGGGATGGGGTGGCCCTGCATCCGCAGAGACATTTTTGTTCCCTGATCATTCTCCTACATGCAATGAACGAAATGTCCTGAGGCAGGACAGGCAGCGCAGGGCAGATCCTAACTCCCATCCCTGGCCTGACCAGTGTTACACAGGTTGCTCGGATTTGCGCCCATGGCCATGGTCCTTACTCCAATGTGATCCCCAGCCTGATCCTTCCTTGTGCTGGATAGAGCACAGGTCAATCGGCCTGCCTGTTCCAGCACAAGGTAGGATTGTGCCCACCATCACATGATCATGCTAGTCACATCTATCTGCATGGCCGGGGTGAGGAAGTTCCTTGGCTTAGTTTTACAATTACCTGAACTTTCAAGTTTGCCCAATGTTTCTTAAGTATGCTTTATTATGGAAACACACCAAAAATACAAATCTGTTTTGACTTACGATCTGATGTGTGTAAAATCCTCCTCAATTTTGCCTCCTGTGTTCTTGAAAATTTGCAGAGCAGCCTCAGCCACCTTTTCATCATCCATTTTCAGACATGCTAGGAGTGATTCAAATGTTTCAGCTGAATGGAATGAGATGGGGTGTGTAAACGAAAGCACCTGCAAGAGCGATAAGATGCTTTTAAAATTTTGTTCTAAATTCTTATATTATTCCATCCAAGTTGAGACACTTTGCTGAGGTCAGCTTCAATAACTCTTACATGACAGAGTGCCAAGAGAAATCCCCAGGAAGAAAAATATCCACTACAAAGGAAACTGTGCTCAATGGCAGGACTCAGAATCATAATAGGAGCTTTCAACTATTCAATTAAAATGCACACAGAATGAATGCAGACCATAAACTCTCCAGTTAGCAAGAACTTCATCAGGTTACCCAGCAGCTGCAACCTAAACACAATCTCTGCCATAAGTAATAATCACGTTTTTCTCTTGCTGGCCAAAATAGCAGCACAGACTCCACTGCATCAGGACTGTAGCAGATTAGAACCAGGTAGGTATCGTTTAACTGATCAAAGGATTATAATATTCCCAAAGAATTCGAGTATAGGGAAAATACTAGTAATCAAGTTATTTCTTTGGAGCCTATTATTTACAATTATTTACAAACATGAACAGATTACCATTAACACAAAAAACACAACAGAACATGTATTCTGAATCAGGAACATTTATGCTGTTCTTGTTGACATGGCTATATATGGGACTTTCTGCTATGTTGCTGAAAACATGTCCTAGTTGACAAAATAATCTTCGTTTCATTCTGTTAGTGTGTTCTTGATATGTAACCAAATCTTATATGGGTAGCCGAGGATTTATTTACAATAATGTATATATGAAAACTTGCCAGCAATAAATTCTTTCCATCACTGTAGCTGTATTCATATTTTCTACACTTGAGCTCTAATATGCAATACAACAATTCAAAGCTGTCATACTTAATGCAGCAATTTGTTTGAATTAAAACTTACTTCTGACAATGTATCCTTCACCTATACTTCAAACAGATGACAATTTTTCTACATTAAGGCCATTGGGAACTCGCAAAATGACCCAATTATTAGAGACGGATGTCATGGTTGCCACAGGAATACTTCTGAAAATGGCATCTGGTGAGGATTCATTCCTGCCCTGGCAATAATTAATGTCTACAAGTAATCAGATCAGTACCATGGGTCTTTATGAATCTCCAAACCTCCTCCTCATATTTCTGACAAACAAAAACAGAGACTCATAGCAGGATAGCCTCAATCTGTGCATGTATGTGTGCAGTTGGAATAGTTACTGCTGGGACACAGGTCACTCCATGCAGGATAGTTTTTTGCAGTGTCGTCATAGGGACCATAAGCATGCTCTACCTTTTACATAAAGTTAATGTCAAAGGCACACTCATCTTTCTGTATGAGCCACAATATCTCAAAATTTATTTATACCCCGCCTTTCCCATACCAAAGCAAATGCCCAAGGCAGCTTACTTGGGCTGGCTACTCTAAACCACCATACAAATATACAGTATTCTGTGATTCACTGAATCCTCAGTCCCAGATACAGCCTGCACAGTGGGGTTTCTTCTTCTGCACGTGACATCAAGCTTTATCAAGCTCTAAAATTAATTAAGAGTGATGCTGGCTTTTTAGTAAATCTGTACAATCTCTAGAAAGTTTAAACAGTAAGATTCTTCTCAGGGAGTACATCTGGGGCTTGGTCAAGGCTCAATAAATTTAAATAAGCAACACGGCAAGTTAAAATTTTCTCACTGGTGAATAAAGCAAATACAGATAGATGATCCCTTATCCAAACATCTGAAATCCAGACATCATCCAAGACTTATTTAAAAATGTTCTATTATATAGAAAGAAAGTCTTGTGCTCATTTCCATGTATAGGCTGTAAGTTCCATGCTCTATGGTGAATGTATATACAGATAATGTTGAAAACGTCAAAGAAGCCAGCAGACTCCCAAATGGGTAACAGTGAAAAGAGCAAGAGGAAGCATTTCTAATTGTATTTATGCAATCCATCTGAAATCTGTATTTCTGAAATCCAGAAAAATCTAAAATCTGGACACCTTCCCAGCCCAAGCAGTCTAGATAAGAGATACCCAACAAGTATTGTGCTTGTGGTTTTTTTTTAAATAAGGTAACTTTTCTACAAAAGTTAACTTCTTAGAGGCATTGCTCAACACTAGTTAAGAACATAAGAAGAGCCCCACTGAATCAGGCCAAGGACCCATCTAGTCCGGCTTCCTGTATCTCACAGTGGTCCACCAGGTGCCTCAGGGGCACACAAGGCAACTAGATACCTGCACCTTGTTGCCACTCCCCTGCACCTGGCATTCTGAGGTAGATTACTTCTAAAATATGGAGGTTGCACTACCCATCACAGACTATAGCCTGCAACGGACTTTTCCTCCAGAAATCTGTCCAGTCCCCACTTCCTGTGGCAAGGAGTTCCACAGATTAATTACCTGCTGGGTAAAAAAGTATTTCTTTTTATCAGTTCTATTCTACCAACACTCGAATTTAGTGCATGTCCCCTGGTATTGTGAGAGAGGGAAAAGAACATCCCTCTATCCATCCCATGCATGATTTTGTACATCTCAATCAGGTCCCCCTTAAGATGCTTTTTCTAGATTGAAGAGCCCCAAACGCTTCAGCCTTTCCTCATAAGGGAAGTGCCCCAGCTCACCTTATAATCTTAATTATAAGATTTTGACTTCAATAAAGCTACTGTACTTGTTGTTTTTTTTCCTTTTTGAAATATGAGAAAAAGATTCTCATTAGTTTTTCTTCTTTATTGTATCATGATGTTTATTATTTCTGTATATTATATTTTAAAATTATATCACTGGTGCAAAGTCAGCTCTTAGAAGCTGCAATAATAGGCTCACTAAGTTTGTCGATGACAGAACCAACAAATGCAAGATTTCATAATAAGGAACTTCATGATATACAGCTTTTTATATAGCTTACAAGTGCAGCCAACTCATTTTTCCAGGTGATTCACAGGTTTTCCCTTGATATGTGAACCTGTACGGGATGTAGACTCTCATAACAAGACTGGTATTGAAATAGATTAATGGTTTTCATGGTACTTTTATCTCAGCTGAAGTAACCTGTTAATGCAGCTAATTCCAAAAGGATAAGATAGTTTGCAATGTCATTTCTTTACCCCAAAAGTATGGTCGTATCTTGTAAGTACATGGAAATTATCTAGAATCTGAAACTTCTTAATACTTTCATCAGAAAAAAACAACTTTGCACTAATTAGTAGAAGATCTTTACCTTAAGCAATTCAAGACCTGCCCTGATTGCTTGATCAGTAGGGACACCTTCATCTTCGTCATCAGCAGTTCCATCTATAGATCTGTTCACTTGTTTAATAAGTGCACTAACAAAAGGAAGAACTCAGGTTAATGAAGGATTAATCATTTCATAAACAAGTCGCTGTCACTAATCCTATGCACACTGCTCTAACCAACACATAATTAAGCAGGGAAGCAAAAAGTAACATGCTTATACCTTTTTCCTACATGTTAACCAGTAAAAACCTTATAATATTAAAATATTAGTTGCAATGGAATTTGAACAGACAATTCTGACCTCAATATATTAACCATTTCTCAAACTATGGGTCGAGACCCAATCTCTGGCAATTCACAGAGACTCCAATGAAAACAGAAAAGGGCCGGGCAATTGCTCTCTTTCTCTTTCTCTCTGCTAAATATTCGAAGAGTAAAAAAAGCTTTTTAAAGTGCCTTTCTACTCAGTTTGTATCAGTTAAATGATTCGATTGTGATCAGTGAACTAAATATATGACTGCCTAAGATATCAGGTTTTTGTTTTTTTAAACCAGCTTTATCTGCTTATAGCATAAGCCAGTGGTTCTCAAACATTTTAGTACCAGGAGCCACTTTTTAGAATGGCAATCTGTCCGGGACCCACCAGAAGTGGTATCATTAACCTGGAAGTGATATCATGACAGGAGCGCTATCATTCTGACACCAGAGAATGCAGCCATAAGTTGGGTTATTTTTCAGCCATTTTCCAACAGCAAAGTGAATCAGAAAGGAAAAAAGCCTATTTACAACCTTGACACAAGTAAAATAATCACACTGCCCTTTTCAGTGTCCATCTTCCCATATTTTCAATAATGGCTGCCTTAGGTGCTATGCGACCCACGCAGTGGGATCCGAACTCAGTTTGAGAAAATCTGGCATAAGCTATAGGAGAAGAAGAAGTGCGAATCCTTACCATTACATCTTTCTTATAATATCTACCACTATTGTTTTAGAAAAGTTTGTCCTAAACTAATTGAAAAGATATACCTGATAGATTCTGTATCAATGTGCACAGGGGCTATCCTCTCCAGAAGGAACTTTATCATTTCCAAGAACGGGTTTGTGGGTTGCTTGGGATTGCCCAACTTCTTTGTAATTTCTCTCTGCAACATTCATTGGAAACAAGTTAGAAAATGGATAATTCAATGATCAAAATCAGATGTTTTAATACCTGCCCTTACCACACATCCTTCAGCCTGTTTGCATGAACAAGTTGGGCTAACAAGCATTTCCAACTGATGCCTTATTTTGTTATCATCTTCAAGAACTTGAGTGAATTTCTTCATGAAATCCTGAGCTTTGCCAGGATCTGGCAAATTTCCTTAAGAAAGTAAAATAAGAGATTATAATAGAATTCTATAATTAAAAAAAAATAACTATAATATTTGGTAAGGTTTAGCTTTAATAGCTGGCTTTCACTATTGCTAGCATTTTTCACAGACATAGCCCACCCAACGTCTTCAATTGATTACAAAAATAGAAATGTGCTCCTGCAAGTAGGCAACTTTTTATAAGCTCAAGGGGGTAGCACAGATGCCACTACCAACTACGGAAATGAAAAGAGAATACTTTCAGACCTGCATCTGCCATGAACAATGAAACTCATGAACTGATGATGAAATCAGTAGTAAAACTAGCCTCACATGTTCTAAATGCGATTTTTTAAAAACTATGTGTGCTGACATACATGACTCATAAAACAGGTATGAGCAGATTCCACCAATTTCCATTTATTGTTCTGTGGGTTAGTTCTGTCCCAAGATCTGTTCTGCTTACCTTTTACCTTAACCAAGAGAATTTCTAAAATTAATTTCAGAAATGTACATGAAACAGTTGCCATGCCTTTCATTCTATTCTACTGATGCCCTTTTCTCCCACAATGCACCATCACATAATTATTCTATTTTGCAAGTGGTTTTAACAATGTGAATCACTGATCATGGCCCATAAGTCCAAGAGTAGGGGGAAAAGAGAGATGTGACAAATAAGATTTGCACAGCAGTCTGTACAGAGTCAGGAAACAAACTAGCTAAATATATTGCCACTAGCTAAATATATTGCCACTCTACAAAAAAAACTAGATGACTGAAACCCCTAAATCCAGGGGAAAATCTGGGTAAGGAGAATTTCAGAATTATCCCCACTTAAAAATCTAGGTGTAAAACAATTTGGACAAAATATGAAACATGTATTCATATGATAAAAATTAAAACAGAGATATTTGGAACCACTATATCCTTCTACTCTGTAATAATTTGATAGGAAACCTGAGGCCATTTCAGGGAACAGAGATGTTCAGAGCCAACAGACTGCATTAATTACGTACTTTATTTAGATTTAAAAAAACAAAAACAAAACACCACCAGAAACTCTTCTAGGCAGGTGATGCCATGTGAATTTGTCAAAATAGAAGTTAATCATATCACCAAATATTAAAGCTCTCATCCGCATATTTATTACCATACTCTGCATGAAGAAGGCACGTTATCTGTCTGTTTTAAACAATAATTCTACATCAGAGAAACTGACTATATAATACAACAAGTTACCCAGGGGAGAAAGTGTCACAAATAGAAGCACAACTCCTAGTACTTACATATGGATAAAATTATGCAGAACCTTTATTAGACATCACTTAACAATGGAGCTCTTAAAGATTATCTCTTTATAGGGTCTGAGCCTTACATTCGTTTCCTTTTTCAACCAATCACTATGTCTAAAATTCATCCTTTGATTCTATATAATTCTTATATAATTTGCTATAAAAGCCATTACCAGACAATTTAAAAATCTTGATTACTCCTAGTTCAATGCTGAAATATTAACCAGGAGGCAAGTTAATGTTAAGGTATTAAATTTTTGAAAAAATTAAAACTTACTTGTTATTACCATTACTTTTGAAAATATAGATTTACTACTGGCATCTGTCTGAAAAGAAGAAAAAAACATTTTTCAAGGCAAAGACTAGATGATATAAATTTACAGTCCTTGTCTAGACATCACACAGAATTGTGATTTAATAATAGTAATTTACTAATCTCAGGTTCCTTCACAAGAAAAGAACATATTAAATTTTTGATCTTGACTTAACACAAAGCTAGGATTTGCCAAGGCATCTGAACCCAGCAAATCCTAGTTTGTTCCAACTATGAACATGAATTGTGGTTAAAACAAACCAGAATTCGCCAATATCAATGTCATGGCCAAGCTCAGATACTTTTTAAAGTATCAAAAGTTACTTCCTTGTCAGCAGAAGAAGCTGCTGCGGCAAAATTAAAGAACAAGTCCAACCTATGTGTAGCATTCAGTCATACTCTGAAAAACTGCGTTTTGTTGTTGTGACCATGATAAAAATGATTCATTAAAAAAACTCAGATTAACAGACATAGCAGTCTGACACATATTAAAAGTAAACATTTAATTTTTTTAAGCTCATGTAATAACTACCCACAAAAGCACAAAAGCATAATCACAAAAGCACGTAACAATTACCCAGAAATGTAGATACCTTAATCTTTTGCTAAAGCCCATTTGTTTTTATTGTGCTAAGTGAATAAAGGGTTGTTGTTTTTTAATAATATGCAGGTCGGTCTGTTTTATAACACACATTTTATTTATTTATTTTGCTTTATCACAAATAGTAGTAATATTGCAGTATTAACAACAGGAAACATTACAAAAAAGAACAATGAAAACAATATAAAAAGACCAGGAACCAGCCCTCTTTGAGTAACTTCATTCCACACGCTTTCCAATTTTAATTTAAAATAACTGATAGAATTAATATTTACAAGAGCAAAATTTCATTTGGTTTAGTTCTATTTTAGTACACAATTAATGGATGCCATCCTAATAGTACAGTGACTATTTTGATTCTTCTGTATCCCTTCTCCTGTATACACTGCCATGATTTTAAACAAATTATATACATATAAAGACAAGCTATTAATAAAACTCACACGGTGTCAACCTCTATCCATTAACAGGAAAAATACGTTAGAAAGAGGCTGAAAGCTTTGTGCAATATAAGCAAAATTTAGAAAGCCTGAGACTATTTAAGAGTAAGAGAACATGCAAAAATTACATTTATACATGATAGCTTTCAGGAATAATTTCACTTATCATTTCCAAATTAATATCTCAAAATGTAAAATTTTAAAAGAGCCAGTGAGATACTCATCTATTCTGAGTTCTGAACCAACTGCAAAGATGGGCAGGTTAATGTTTGCAACCTCAGTTGTTAAAAGTTCTGGAGCACAATCTAGCTAGACTGTAGCATCTCAAACACTTCAGCAACAATGAGTTCCCATCCTATCCTTTGAATCTGTCAGTTTTCTGTGTAAAAGTCCTTGGAGTAAAGTGTGTAAAGTTTTCTATGCAAAGTCTTTGGAGCAGTTTTCTGTGTGAAGTCTGTGTAAAGCATAAATGAGGCAAAAGTTTTGCAACTAAGCTCTTCTATTCTTTATCAGCAAAGCCAGACAACATAAGGTGCTGATTAACTTTCAGAATTCTGCATAATGCGCTTTAACAGACAAGGAATTGTATATATCAGATGATCTGTGCATCCTTCAAAGTTGCCCTCCATACAATGACCATTTCGATACCAGTAAGAGATTGAATATCAAGCATCCTTGAAATTTCGAGAATGCTCCAATAGTCTGCTACTCAGTTGTTTTATTACAGAGCAACTACGTTAGAAGAAATTCTTTTAAGAAATTCTTTTTGAAAACTTTTATGCAAACCCTTTACTAAGCAAGTTGTGAAAGTATTTCCCTACTTATTGGAAACCTTGCTAAATCTGAATAACGACCCAACTAGTTCAAAGACATCAAAATCACACAAACACACACACGGCCTTTGCCTGGAAGCAAAGCGATATTTCACTTTGTGCTGATTCTGAATAAGGTAGTCCAATTAAATTATCATTACTAACAGAAACTGAAAAAACAGGAATTTTACTTACTAGGTGAATTCTTGTTCCTGGTAGAGGAACATTAAACTGGGAAGCTCCTCATGCCTTAACGAGATAGGGTCAACTGTTAAACGGTTCCCTAACAGTGCTGGGGTGACCGTTTCTCCAGAATCTTTAACTGAGCTGTATAAACAATCACTCCCCCACCGTATTCATAATAAAAAAGGAATCCACCTTCCAACCAACTTGAAGCGCTGAGGTGGAGCAAAGGCGGGGGAGGGGGGAATGACCTTCCGAGAAAATGCATAATTTTATAAGCTTCTATCAGGTTCCTCCTCAGTTGTCTTTTTTCTATACTAAAAAGTATTTAGATTACTTTCCTTTATTACCTAAACTTCTTTAGATTACTTGAATCGTTTAAACCACCTCTAGGTTATAAACTCTCTTGCTTGCCAAATTAAGTCTTAGTTCACTTTAGAGTTAAAGAAATATTCTTTGTGAAATGCTCAGGTAAAAATTGGGCGGCTATACTTCAGCAACCACCAGCAAATAGGCCGCCTGCCCCAAAAAGGAAGTAATGAAAAAACTATGTAGAAAGCCCGTATTCTTATCAGCAGGTTCCTGTTCAGACCCATAGTATTTCCAGAAGCACCTGTTGCCAGATGACAAAAGTGAAGCCTACTCAAAGCAACTTCCCTATCAATCAAGGAATTAGAATTTTAAAGGTTTCAAAAAGTTTGACCCCAAGATAGGACAATTCTAAGCAAAGATCTTAAGTCTTCGAAAGGCAACACATCAGGGTTATAAAGGACCTGAAATGGGCCTCTTTACCTCCACCTAAGTTACATTTTTCTAAACTAAAATAACCATAGAGCCACAAGAGGGAGCTTTGACAAGAAAAAGTAAGTGAAGAATTTCTGAAAAGTACTTTCAAGAAATTGCATGTTTACTTAAGATCCAAGTTTGATCTGGAAGGTAGAGGGAAACATACAGGTATGTAATCAGCTACCATATAAGCCAATTCTGTTACCTTTTCGTTTGAAGCCAACATACAGTGTATCCCTGGTACCAGTGTATCATCCAGCATCTATCTGCATCTCCTTCCCCTGAAGAAAGCTGCAGGCTCCACAATGAGACTCCTCGAGTCTCTACCAGCTATTTTACCCAGTCCGACGCAGGGGTTGAGGATCTGGCAATGGAAGCCATCATCAGCCCCATGCCCTAGCTGGGCCTGATCCTTCTCCAACCCCACCCAGTTTCCCCACACACACCATGATGGGCTATACCACTGGCTGGTGCTGCTGGAGTGCTGGCTGGCCATACTGCCTGCGCTGAGGCACAGTGCCAACTGGTGGTGCCCCAGTGTGGGCACTCCCCCCTCTCCAGGTGCCATAAACTTGCTTTACGGCACATTTACGATACCCTGAGCCGGTGGTAAGCACATACCACTGGACCCTTAGTTAATTAAAAAAAAAATCAGTCTTAATGCTGACTTTTAAGTGTCAAAAATAGGTGTTACTTTTTAGAATCCCTGCATCTCTTAGTATCTCAGTTATAAACATTTTAAAAGTACAATTGATAAATGGACTGAAATTAAATTGAGCTAATTGGTTTAAAATATTTTAAAATAGTATTTTTCTTAATGAAGTTTTACAGTTTTACACTGTCAGTTTTACAACCATGATTTAACACTGTTTTCTATCAACACTTTCAATATTAATGTAAGATAATATTTCAGATAAAAGAACTGCTTCATCTCTATTGTTTTTCAGTTTCATGGAACGCAAAATTACATAGCTGTCACTGAAAAACATAACACTTGATTATAGTTCAGGTTGAATCTCTAAACTAACAAAAAGTAAGCAAAGAAATAAGCTTACTTTGGGCTGCTTGATTAAGTCAACCAAATCCTTTACTTGGTGGCGCAGCAGATTTTGACATTTCCACATTTCATTCAACGCCCTGAAATAAAATAGTAATAAATACTAGACAAAGAACATTCTTTGCAACTTGCTGAGCTGTGTAAAATGTTGTGCATGTTAAGAAACTCCCACAAAAAACAAGTATCCAAAGTCTAATTAAATAAATCGTTGGCAGATTTGAACACTTGCCAAAGCTATGACATCACTGAAATAGAAAAAACCCAGAAAGTTGTATAATCAACAAGAATATTAGATTTCCTAAATTTAGTGGTCTTGACTACTTATTACACATAACTAAATTTAGGATATAACCCAACAATTGTATAGAGCTGCTTCTTCAGATACTATCCATCACATCATTTCTTAATTTCAGACAAAATAAGTCAAATTGATGGCATCCAGTTCTGAAATACAATCACGGTTAAGCTGAGAAAAACTATATTTCAAGTTTTAGCTGGAATTATATAGTGGGTAGGATAGTTCCTGACGTAAAAGTTTTATTTTTTAAAAAAAGAAAAAATAAGAGATAACATTTCATTATGGGTTGTACCCTAAGTTATCATTTTGCTTGTGGGGCTGGCATGCATACAAGTGGTAATCTAAAGTTCTTGTGTACAGAAATCAGAATGGGTTTTGCATTTGTGTTCTGCAATGTGCTGCACAATGCACAAGATACCACACATAAAATTGTCAGGATTTCATCACTGGACAATTTCTTTTACACAAAGAAGAGTACAAAATACCACCTTATTTCTGGATGTACAGGCCAATATTAAGATAGAGAATGTACATTTGAGTAATCTACAACTAAAATTAAGAATTATAGTAGCATTGTAAAAATTACATTATCTTTATCTTTGTCATATGAAACATACTTAACAGCATTTGAATCCAGGGTTGCATAAAGGTAGTATAAGCATTTCATTCTCTCATTTGTTTCCAAATTGTGAGGCACCATGTACTGAGCAAAGATCCTTTCAACCAGCAGTCTAAACAGAGATAATAAATGGATAATAAGCTTCAATTTTAAAATTAGCACAATTAACAATTTGGATGCAAAGTTATTAAAATAAGGTCATGATTAGATGCATATAAAAACAGATTTCCTGATTTCACCCCAAACTGATTAAAACACATTAAACACTTCAACAAAAGGTAGGTAAAATCAATCAGAAAAAGTTTACAAAATTGAAGATGAACTATATTCCATTAACTATTTAAAATAGTTTGAATTGGCTTAATTTCCCCATGTTTTATGACAGATTCTATAATCTATCATAACACACAAAACAAAAACATAAACCTCCCCAAAATCTGTTATTTTTAGGTATTCACTTGATAAAACAGTGTAGGTGGGGGTACAATAACAGAACACGATCAATCTCTCTCAATTATATATTCAAATTATATTTGAATGTAAGTAGTTCTATAATTTGAGGGCTCCTAGTCAAGAAACAAAAATACAATTGGTGCATTATTGTATAACATGCATTTTTCTGTATTGCTGCCTGAGCCTCTCCTTCCTTCATTGTAATTGGACACTTGGTAATACTCATGATGCCAAGTAACTTTTTTTAAGCAAACAAGCTTAAAAACCTACCGATCATCAATACTGTTTTGATAATATATA
Organism: Lerista edwardsae; assembly: GCA_029204185.1. Lineage (NCBI taxonomy): Eukaryota > Metazoa > Chordata > Lepidosauria > Squamata > Scincidae > Lerista > Lerista edwardsae. Next base: position 6,852,426 of record JAJKFI010000030.1, read on the forward strand.
TGCAGCAGCTTGTCCTTGATCCAAGCAATCTGTTTTGAAGCTTCTTTTCCAGCTTCTGATTGCAATGAATATTTCTTGTATATCTGTGCAAGTCCCATCATAGCTTCCTTTCTCACCCGCCACTAAAAAAAACATATTAAGCCTTAAGATGTACTTACTTTTAAAAATATGCTGATACAACATTCCAAATTACACCATATTCAAGCGTTTGCTAACATAGGTGTTCAAATATATAAAATAATTCTTCATGGAATACAATAGTGTACCAACTGCCTTCTCTACTGCTTCATCAACTGCTATTGATGTGCTAAGACTAGGTAGAAAAACTGCAATCATTTTTATTCAATATGCTTTAGATCTGATTTATAATGTTATAGGTGCTCACTAAAATAATCTTTCATCTCAATAAATGTTAAGTTGCCTCCAGATTTCACACCAAACTATAGTTTGCTTTTACAGATGAACCTATGCTCCAAATCACATAATAATCAGAACCATGGTTTAAATATTTGAAACATCTCTATGAAAGAGTCTATCCACCTTTCCTTCTGGCTCCAGCTGCTCTTCAACTCTGAAGTGTCATCTGAGAAGGACAAAAGATACAGACTGCACAGTTTACCTTTTCGCCTTTTTACTCATGGACTTTTTAATCTCACTTGGCAACTTTCTTTTCCTGGATCTGCTACAGTTCTTCTCTCTAACTAGATAAATACTGGACACAGAAAACCCTCTGAAAGAAGGTGCTGAAGAGGAATCTGAGTCCCTGGAGAGAGATGGCTAACCTCTTTCTATCTAGGTGCTTGCCCTCTACGTAGGCTTCTGCCTCTCTTTTCCTCCTTTCTCCATCATACAATCCTGCATAATTTGTTTCATCGCAAGTCTCATCTGTACCTTTAACTGTGAGACAACATATCCTGGACCTCAGACAGTCCTTCTCTCTGGGAACAACTCCTGATCAGAGGACATCATGAATTGTTTTCAACATTCTTAAATCCACCCACCATACAGATTGTAAACTTAAGCAATTGCAGTGGCAGCCACATTAAACCACCACAAAGTTTAACACGTATGGCCATCAGTATTCATTGCGATCTTGCCTCACACCAACCAACCACCTGCTGCCCTTGACGATACTGCTCCTGTACATTCCACTCACCAAACAGATCACTGGAGCTTCCCACTCCCAAATGCCTATTGCTGCTGCTATACTCTATGCTATACTGCGGCAAAGCACAGCTGGGCTTAGTGTGCCAACCTTGGCAAGGCCAGTGACAGCTAGGCCTAGCACTGACTTCAGCTGCAAATGATGCTGTCTGTCCTTCAAACACCTCCATAGGCGCATAATCTTGCCGCTGCGTTTGCAATCTCCATGCACATACAGTATGGTCGGCATAGACATGAAGGAAATGGGTATGTCTCCTTAAAAATTTTTTTTAAACACACCTGTTTGCTTTTATAGGTGAACCTATACTCCAACTCACATAATCAAAACTATTGTTTAGATATGTGGTCTCCAAACTTTTCAGTACAAGGTTCTATGTACAGTAAAATCATATATTTTACACATTTACACAAGCCAGAAAGAAATCAGTTTCATAAATGAACTAGCTTGATACCTGTGCTTCACTGCAGTATTTAACTACTTTGAATTCATTTTTACTCCAATAAACTTTCCTTTGTTTGCAACGAACAACTGAAATTCAGCACAACTACCCCATGTCAGGCAAAACTCCTATGTAGGAGACATACATTTTTTTTTCCTGCTTGTGGGCTTTCCAGAGGTTTCTGGTTGGCCATTGTGGGAATCAGGATGCTGAACTGATAGTCTTTTGGACTGATAGAGCAGGGATCTACTTATGTATGCCTAAATTCACAAACCACATTATCGGCCCTTCCTCAGTCTCAAGAGTTGCTGCACCATGAAACAGGAATGAACTTCTGTAGCCGTGTGCCAAGCAAATTGAACAACAATAATGATCAGACTCACTGCTTTAAACTTTTTGCCTGTGGTTTATTTGGGAGTTTCATAGTGTGGATTCTAACAAAATTTATACCAAACCAAGGTTTGGCACGGTGCCGGAATTGAGCCAATAAAATTGACTTGCGTGAGGGAGAAGGCAGGACACAACACATATCTAAAACTGCTTTGCATATTATAAAATCCCTACATAGGATGCACGCATCTGTAGATTTTGCAGAAAAGCCATGAGTTGTACACAGTTGTTGTTTTTTGGCTATTTTCAGAAGAAGCCTGCAGATTTTTCTTGCCCTTTCATGCTTATGTTATCCCATAACTTAGAAAATACAGAAGGGCATAGATGTGGCTGTGTGTTAAGCAATCATAGTGGATACATACTTGGACAATTCTTGTGAGATATTTTAACAGGAATTTTTAACTTGCCAAATAAATTCCCTGTTCTCAAGTTCATGGTCAGTCCAAGGGACACACACAATTACTTACCCGTTTATCGAGTGTTCGTTCTCTAACGAAGTTAAGTAGAGGATCATTGACAAGCAAGAGGTCTTTCTTGGCAGCAGTAACTATTGATACAATAACATCATGCCTAATGGCTTCTTCAGGGTCATGAGACCGCACTTTAAGGTATTCTGTACAGAACAGACATAATAATTAAAGACTCATACAGTTAGGTTTAATATCCATCACCCAAACCAACCCCCAGCTAGGGGGTCATATGTAGCCTTCAGAGAGCCTCTATCCAGCCAGCAACAAGCCTCTGATCCCCCATGAGCATCTGGCCCTCCTGACCTTGCTGGCAAGGGCTATACCTTCCAAGCTGTTCTCTGGTTACTTTGAGAACTAGGTACTTTGAGAACTAGGGAGGCTGTGCACAACATCCCCAGCCCTCAGAATGCTTTCGGAAGGCCGAAAATAGTCTCTTCCTGGTTTTCCCAAACACCCAGAAGTGATGTTTTTAGGCTCTCTGAAGTCCTCAGACAGCTTCCTGTGGGTCAGGGAGGCCTCCCTGGCTCTCAGAATATGCTCTAGATGTTTCCTTTCCTGTGATCTGCTAGTTTGAAATATTTATTCCAGCACATTTAAGTAAGCTGCTTGGGGGCTGAGAAATGAGAGTCCATTAAAGCGTGTACTATATTGTTGTGGTGTGTGTTGGTGCTTTGGAGGAAACCTAGAACTTTGAGCCTATTCATTGATCCATCCAAGTTCCATCTCTAACGTATTTATTTAAACTTTATATTTATTTTTCCGACCTGCAACATAATGTCAGACATTTGATGCGGCCCTCCAGCTAAAATGTTCGGAGATCCCTGACCTAAACCGACATAGACTGCAGTTGGCACCTAAAGCAATGGTTCTCAAACTGTGGGTCAGAACCTACCAGTGGGTCATGAACCAATTCCAGGTGAGTTGCAAAGCACCTAGAGCAGCCATATTGCAAATATGGGAAAATGAGATGCTGGAAAAAGGGAAGGCTGTGTGGTTGTTTTGCTTGTGCCAAGGTTGTAAACAGGCTTTCCTTTCTGATTACTTTGCTATTGGATAATGGTGTAGAAATAACCCAAGTTATTTCTGCCTTCTCAGGAAAGAAGCATCACATGGCTGGAAGTCCAGTCATTGACATCACTTCTGGTGGGTCCCAGACAGACTGACATTCTAAAAAGTGGGCCATAGTGCTAAAACGTTTGAGAACCACTGTCCTAGAGAATATGATACAAAAGCTTGTATAACGAAATATAACACTACATCAATTTCATACTTTCTCTTAAACTGTCGCTTGTCATGTATAATCCAATATGCACAATAAATTTCCATTCATGAAGAAGCTAATTTTATCACTCTGCAGGCAGTTTTCTTGTCCAACAGAAGTTGAGGGCCTGACACCTGATAAATAGCTTTTCTGTTCTAATGGTGCTCCCCAGCTCACAGAAAAGCAATAAAGCAAAGCACATTTTCACACCTTCCTCTTCCCCTCTCCCATCAATCTTTTTGTTTATAGGCTATAATACTACAGACTGTCATAGGCAGCCATTTGCTCTCAGAGGCCACCAACTGAAGACATTGCACCTCTCTATGTACAATAGAAAGCAAATTAAAAATTTGGTGGGGGTCATGGCTTTTATATATTCATCCAAATATGTTTTGAATTAACAATACCGGCAAAATCACAATGAAGTCATTCTCAATCTGTCTTCACAAAATTAAGAGACCATCTTTGTCTACTGTCTTTAAGAAAATTAGGAAGATAAGTACTAGAATTAGCTTTAAAAACCCTTTCGCCAACAAGACACAGGGTCAAACTGTTTTCAGTTGGAAGTAAACAGGAAATTATTTTTTCATTTTTGCTCAAGAATTGACACACAGGCTGGTCATAAAGATCAAATCACACCTTTCTGTGGCAGAATAGGAAAGTTGGATAAAGTGATCAAATATGCACAAAGAGACCAGTGCAGAGTATTCTTTTTTATACAATAGTAACTTTGCTTAAATATATTTTTCTCATGCCTAAATGTTCAATGGAATAAAATCAGCTGCAAGTTACGCAGAAATATTTTTAATTACAGATACAAACTTTAAAGTAACTGATTTCATTAAAGTATAAAATTATTGTACTTATGTGCAATACTTGTGTGTAATTGTGTACAATATTTTGTGGAGTATGGCTGCAATGGAAAATGCCCAGAAAACAGGGCACAGACACCTTCTTTAAGTGGGATCTCATGCACTCACGGTATTTATAATATACTGGATGTCACTAACACTCTTATTCAAACATTATGCTCACATTGCAACACATGTCTTGGGGCCTCTGAGGCAGAACCAGGTAGATAGGGAGCTACAGCTCATTCCATCACTTGTAGAATAAGAGTACCAGCTGAACTAGATCCTTTATAAATGCACCATTTCAACCATATGAAAACACACTAACTTTTTGAAACCTTAATACAGTAACTTAATTCCAACAACTAAAAACAGAATGAGAACAGCTGCTGTTCTGCAGACTAGATTTACAGATACCTGTTAAATCTTTTGCTAGATCTGGATGGTTCATAAGGCAATGGCTAGCAAATTTCACACATTCAAGACGGATAGGTACATGGATGTCATTAAACCTGTTTTAAAACAAAAATAGACTTTTACAATAACCACATTATCCCTAATTTCAATTATCAAGGGATCATGCCTATCTTTTAAAAATTAAACAGTCCAATAACAATATTAAGGAGTTTATTAGGAAGCTTCCCAGTTCACTTTCTACTGACTTTATTCAATCTTTTCATTTTCCTCTCCTAAAGGTTAGGTTCCCAGGGATCTACTAGTCCACTTGAATATTTAGTTAATTTAATTAAATAAGTTACAGCAGGGGTTAAGGTTACAACTTCCCTTTGTGCTCATAAGCTTCTCAGGCCTCACCTTTTCTAGTTCAATTTCCCATGTTCCTAGAAAATACGCTTTGGAAAAAAAAAATCAGAAGAGCCCCTGAGATGGCATCCAATGCAGTACAGAAAGCTATAGACTGAAGCAAAAACTTAGAGTATCATTGCTACAGGGAGGCATTTGGCATAGTCTTTGGGTTCCTGCCTTCAATACAGGAGTCCTTGTGAACAACTATAACTAATTCTATGAGGTAGGGTCAGAACTGGAGAAGGTCATTCCTCCATTAGAAGGTCATTCCTCACTCCATTAGGGAGTAATTTAACAGTCGATCCTCCCTTGTTGAGGCACGAGGGGCTTCCTATTTTAACATAATGCCCTTCCTCTGCCAAGGAACGTACAACGCAGGAAAACAAGCAATATAATTATCTCTTAGTATCTAGTAGTATAATTAACTAAGTAGTTATTTTCACTAAAATTTCTCTGATTAATTTCCAGGTAGAACAGCTTTCTGTGTAGTTATTTATATGATTATTCATACTTCCCCAATTCATTACCATTTTATGACCAAGTATTGTCTGTTATACCATTCAAATGTTCAACATTACAATGCAGTTTAATCTTAGTATGTTGCAAATCATACAACATACTAAATGTGCTAGCCTGCTGCCCATCAAATAAATCACTTTGACCAGATAAAGATGTAATCATGATAACAGAGTATAGTATGTACTTTAATGTACACACAGTATGTACTTTAACAGAGTTTTGATTGGACAATGAACTCTTGATTTGCATCCTCACTAGCACTTTCACACCATCAGAAGCTTCTCTTCTTCAGATCCCATTTGCATGAGAGGAACAATCCTTACCTTCTGTTAGTAGCTGCCAAAGGGCAAAGCATTTGTTAGGATGATACCCTCTGGCTCTAGTTTCCATTTAACCAAAAGGGAAAAATACATGTAGTACATTTTAAGAGCACACATCTTCCACAACAGTGTTTACATTAACATATTTATCTGTAACCTAATTAAAATTTTATGAGTTTGTTTTTACTAATTATCTCTGAAAGCTCTGCATCCATTAAATATTAGTCAAAACCAAAATATTCTCAGAATAGATTAATTATTACAAGGCTTTGATAATCTTGTGTTTGTGGAAAGAGAGACTATTCTGTTACCAAAGAAAACAACTGACACTAAACTGTACCAACATCAATATAATTTAAACTACAAGGTGGGTCATAATTGTGAAACTACAGATAAAGATATACAGACATAGCTTCATCCATGTTATTTCAGAACAAGCCGCACACTAAGATGCACACATCTGTGACTCAAATTTGCCCATACAAGGAAATGTTCTAAAAAGCTGAGAATTATGGAACATAACATTACTTTAATCCTTATGGGAAAGGAACTAAGACAAGGTATACCTCCCCAAGTAGCATTGCCAAAGTGGTTTGTTTTGAGATGCCAACTCTGAATCTTTTGCCCCAAACATTTTTGCTAGTAGTTTTACAACCTGCAGGCGTTCTTCATTGTCATTACTCTGAAAAGTAAACATTTTTTGAAAAAATAAAGAAACTGCAAAAAAAAACCCTAAACTTTAACACAAATCTATTTCTTAATGAACAAAAAAGCACATGCTTATCCACCAAAGCCAACAGCCCAGGTCTGATGTAACGCAAAACCATGCTAGTTAGTGATGTTAGCTAATCTTGGCCTAATGCTCTCCCCTCTTCCCCCCTTGCACATAAGAGGTGGAAGATTTTAGCTTCCAAACGCAATTTAGAAAAAGGATTTGTCATTACATCTGAGCTCAACAAATCCCAGCTTACTATAACCAAAGTTAATGATCAAGTCAGGATATTACCTAGGATGCTGCTCTGACTGAGTGCAACCCACATATGCAAACACAAACATTATTTACAAGTGCCCTAGTCTGCTGTGAACTATCAAGCAGACATAGGAGTGGGGGGGGGGCGTTCACCAGCCTTCCACTTGAAGCAGCAAGCTCAGTCACCCCATCACAAATTATTCAGTTCATAGTAGGCAGATGTTCTAGAATGCTGCAGGGAAATGGTTGTGGTGAGGAATGCTCATCAGAAACACAGAATTAAGGACACTGCTATTTATCGAGAAAGAATTAATATCCTTAAGGGAATATAAATGTCCCCCTGCAAGCAACTACTGAGCACTGAATACGTCCCCTCCAACAAATTCAACTTTGATGCCTCAATGTAGAACTCACCTTAAGCTTGAATTCAAGCTGTGGCAAAACTGAGAGTAGAAGATGACTGTCAATATTATATAGCTCCAGAATTAAGTCAAATACATGTTCGGAGAGATCACTGATAGAAGTTTTTCCTAACATAAGCACTTGATTAAAGAACTGCAATATAAAATAAAACACATCAATAGAAGAATGCAAACATGTTTTCCGTCTCCCATGGCAATCATCTCTTTTTTTTCTCCAGATAAACAGCACACAATACCAAGACTTGGGCTGCAAAGTCTTTAGGCCTTGATCCAGCAGCCCCTTCCTCCTTGTCAGGATTCTGACAACTTTTGGCAAGAACACTGGTAAGTAAACAGCCAAGCATGTGCCTTGCTGTTCCTGTGGTGTCCCCATCTTCCTTCCCAGAAGAGGCAGCATCTGATTCCTCAGAACCCTCAAGTGGTTGTTATTTGAAGTCAAGGCTAGCCACACTAGAAGGATGATGCAACAAATTCCCTGCAAGACCAGTGGAGGGTTTAAGGACTGAAGAAATTTGAGAGTAGGAAACCTGGGGGATGTGCCATCACCTCCGCCACTTCCTGAATAGTGAATAGGCACAGGTATCTCTCTTGGGGGGTGGGGTGGAGGTCATCTGGAGGAAAGGGTGCATTCACCACTGACTCTCGGACGAGCAGCTAGTTCACTCTGGCCCTGATTATGGTACGGGGCAGAACTAGATCTGCATTACCAGAGGGTGCTGGCTGTTTTGGATACCAAACAGAGGTGCACAGCTTTTATGATGGCTGTGCCATAGTTTCTTTTAAGTGTTGTTCCATTGCTGGTGTGGCTGAAATGCCTGCACTTTCTGGCACCCAAGTGGGGGAGGGACCAGCCACAGGCTTGGATGCCAGGCTGCTCAAAATGGCTCCAGTGACAGGTGAACGGGGCCAAAGCCCAGCACAACAGAAGGACACAGGAGTTGCTTTAACTCCACTCCGAGAAAGGCTCCCTCAAATACCCCGGACCCGAGCCGTAAAGGGCTTTAAACGTCAAAACTAGCACCTTGAATTGGGCCCAGAACAGAACCAGCAGCCAGTGTAGCCGCTGAAGCAACGGCTTGACAGAGTCAAACCGATGTACGCCAGCGACCACCTGAGCTGCCGCGTTCTGTACTAGTTGTAATTTCCGGACCAGACATATTAGGACATAGATGTCATGTTTTTGCTGCCTTAAATATATATGCAAAGATTTGTAAGCTTTTCCTTTTATTGCCTCATCTCTTTCATGTGGAAATCATGCTGTTATTCAAACTAAACATTTTATAAAAGTATCTTTTTATTTTGGCGTCCTCAGGAATTGGGGATGGACCAAGTTAAGAGGACGGCTGAGGGGAGAGCTAATTAATGGGGAACAGCACAGCAGATTTTTTTATTCCCATGAGCTTAGGTTCCTCTTTAGAAATAACAAGTCTGGGCCTAGCAGGACATGGTGGTACCATAGGTTGGTGAGAATGCTAGTAGTTCCCCCAGTTCTATGGTGTCATGCAATAGCAGTACCCCCTTTTAACTTAACAGGTGGCAAGGGACTCAATAGGAGAAAAAATTATTAGAGAAGGTCTGCTATTGTTAAATGAATGAAACTCAGCAGAAGCCAAGCAAAAACTGTGATGCTTGCTAACCAAGCAAGGTTAGTCTGGGGAAGCAAGGCAAACCCTCCTGTTGGTGTTCTTCAAATTATGTAACCCTAAGATGTATTTCCCACATGCAAATAGTGAGCCATCCTGGAACCACTGGAGAACATTAAATTTGAAGTTAAATATGAAGTTATTAGGTCTCATAATATCTCACACACATATCCCGAGCAGTAAAGTTATAACTTTACTGCTCCTTGTTCCGTTTCACCTACAAAGCATCTTTAAATCCTCACTTACATTAGTAATGTATGGTTCAATAGCTTGGGCTGTCCTCTTCAATAAAGCTTTTGCCAAGTCATATGCTTGCTTGTTCAGGTTCTGAAAAATATATTTCAGAGAGAAAAGAGTGAGCTTGCAAGTCAATCAACCCCACCCTTAACAAATAAAGCTCAGTAATTAACTTTCTTCAAAAGTTTTAAACTACAAGAGGGATATAGCAAACTACATTGTTTTCCTGCATTCTCCCCTCTCTCCCAACCAATACCAGGACACACATCTTCCTGCTATGAAGTACTACTAGCTGTTTGAGTAGAAAAAGAACACAAATACGAATGCAGCTTTCCTTGAGTATGTACTACCTTAACAGCAAATTAATATTAATATTTACCTTATGTGCAGGCACGAGGTTAACTAAAACTGTATCCAAAAGTTCCTGGGACACTGTATCACCTTCACAAATGATAGAGCTCATCAGATCCACCATGTGCATATGAACCTTTTGATTATGACCATTGCTGAAATTAGAACAGCTTTTCAGTTCAGACACACAATTTATTATGGCTAATTTATTATGGGTGATTCTAGGAAGGTGATATTTTTAACTAATATACCGGTGTATAGTAATTAAAGCAAACGTTCTTTAAAAACTGCCATGATATAGTCAAATTGTTTTGCCACTGGCATTTTTCACTTTTATGACATAACAATCTCATGGTAAAAATCAATGACAACCTAATAATGCATACTCTTTACAACACTAGTAGTTCGGACAATGGTTTAATGTATGGCATTGAAGAGAAGGTAGAATAGTGGAAGGGGAATGGAGGAGATTAAAGTTGCACAACATTGGGGGACTGTCTTAGCCAGTTGTCCCCAAACGTACCATGGTCATGCAGCCCTAATTTCATGGCAGCCTCTTTTTCCAGCTTTCCCAGGCACTGCCATCTTGGATTGCATGAGATCTCATGAGATCCAAGACGGCAGCGCCCTGAACAGCCAGGAAGAACCACAAGAGACCATTCACTGTGGCATCCCAGTGAGGCCACTGTGACACCCTCAGCACTGTGCAGTACACAGTTTGGGAACCACTGGTCTTAGCCTATACTGAAGACAGTGCCTACACAGCTGCTTATGAGTACCCCCCCCCCAAAAAAAGAATAGAGATTAAGAGTTCTCTGCACACCGCACCATGTGTGCAACATTGCTCTATTGCAGTGTTATTCAAACTGTGGGTCAAGAAAAGCTGCGAGAAGCCATCTTGGAAACTGCAGACCTTACTCTTGTTATGTTCGTTTTGTGAGTGTTAACAGTTTGCATTTTCAAGTGAGCATTTTTTAAAAATTTTGTTTTTAATTAAGGTGCTTTGGCATAATATTTTGCCCTAATCTTGCTATGTGTCAGCGATGTCACTCCCTGCCACATCATCACTTCCAGGTTAATGGCATTACTTCCGGTGGGTCCCGACACAAGTGCTATTCTAAAAAGTGGGCCCTGTTCTAAAACGTTTGAACAACACTGCTCTATTGAACTGGTGATTATAACTGTTAACAGGCATTTAAAACAGAACTTTTGAGACAATTACTTTAATGTATTACAAACTATGTGTATGGCTAGGAACAATATTAACATTTGGTTATGTGACTCCCTAAAACTCTGATAATGATGCCTAAGAACCTGAAATAAAGCCCACAACAACTTTGTGAATAAATTCATTGGTAAAAATACTCACTTAATTACCGAAAACAATGTTCTGTACAATTGTGTGAAAATTTCGTTGCTATCTTCTAGTTCAAAGCATATGTTGTAAGACTTAACCCACGCAATGTTCTATATAGGAAAAGAGTTGAAAAGATACAGTAACTGAAACTTCAAATATTAACAATTATCGAATTGTCTCAGATGAAGATGGTCATGTTTTCAATGACTTTATGAAAAAGCAAGTATATTAACTTTAAAACAACAGTTTACAAACTCCTCAGGAGTTTGAGACGTGCAGTAAGTCCTTGTGGGGGTGGGAGGAAGGCAGCAACGCAAACCCCAGGATCACGCCGCTGCCATGGAAGAAGGGGCTTCCCTTACCTTGCAGATGGAAGTACCAGCCTCCAGGAGTGTGTGGGGAGCCCTGCAGATAACCCCCACAGGCCTCCCCAAGCCTCCAAAAACATTAACATTGCTATTATGACCCATTTCCTGTTTTCAATCACGGAAACGTGTGCCCCCCCCCCAAAAGCAATGTTTTCCTGGCTGGGGCGTCATGATGCCTCAGTATGAAAAGCTCTGGTTTAAAACATGACAAACACTAATTGTAAATACAGTCAATCCTCACCATACATGACCTTGCATATTCTCACTTTCTGCAATCCCTGCAGCCTCTGGAAAGTCTCTGCTTGCCAGTAAAGACCTTCCAGAGGCAGCAGAGACAATGATTGGGGCGGAGTGCTTTAAAGTGGCCAGGGAAAGCCTCGGAGGTTTTTCCTGGCCCTTTCCAAGCACGGGTGCTGTTTTGAATGCCTCTTCAGCAGGAATGTTCAAAACATTCCCGTGAATGGTGCAGAGCGCTTTGAAGGGGCTGGCAAAAGAGGCTTTTCCTTCACCTTCAAAGCACTCCGCACCAATTACAGGCACTCCGTGCTGTTTGCTGACACTCTTTTGAATGTCCCTGCTGCATTCAGTGTAGCAGGGACATTGATACTAGTGCCTGTAACCAGGGCGGTCCCCCCAAAAACCCTTTAAATCCCTGCTACAGAACCCCGTTGATCCCATAGGATCAATGACTCCATATCAGCAAATTTACTACCTGCGAGGTTTTGCAGGAACCTAAACCTTGTGCGTAATGGGGATTGACTATAGCTTAAACTTACCTCCAGTAGATAAAAATATCTATTGAACTGTGGGCTTTTTGTATCTTCTAATCCTTTCAATTGTCTTGTTATGAACATAAATATATCCTAGGGGAAAACAACAACCAACGGTTTATTTCACATATGACACTGTAAATGTACCAGCTGGATAAGCATTCACTTAATGTAAAATCATTTTTCTACAGACTAGTATACTCATAACATGTTTTAACTAACCTCTTGTTCTCACAATCAGAAGCACATAAAAAGACAGAAAATATTAGGACCATCAATCAGAAATCTGAAGCATCAATTTTTAACTTTTAATTACTTTTTATTTTGAAACAATATAAACTTCTCCATTTTTCCAGGCTGTATCAATACCTGAACATTTTTGAAAGATGTAATAAGCATGTATTCCTTTGTTCTACTCTAAAACTGCATAATTGCAGCCAAGTCAAAGCTACTTTATCTGTTTTTAGTGTGAGACTATACCAAATATGCTAAAATGTTACATTTGGCAATTCAAAAACTCACATGCAATATGGTACACACTACAGGAAATTAAAGTTTGGTCACCAATGCTTTCACAATACAGGAAAGCTCATGTTTTCTAAATTACAAAATGGTCCATAGCTTCCCATAGCTTCTTATACAATGGCTACTGTTTACTATAAGGTACTAAGTTTCTGTATTCTGGCAGCGTGCTATAGTGCTTAAGCAGACCCATACTGGTAGTTCCAGGACAAGTCCAGTCTTATTCCCTTCCATGACAACTCTACTCTCAACACAGGAAGACCCACAGTAAGACAACTCAACACCTAAGAGCTCCCAAAATTATTATCCTCAATTGATTAGACCAGTGCTCTTTAACGTTGGGGTTGGGACCCCTATGGGGTCACAAAGCCTCAGTTGTGGGGTTGCAGCAACTTACAGGAATGAAGACCACTGGACTAGAGCACTATCAAGTAAAGGGGAAGGCATCTGGTTTACCCCTGCAGGTAACAGGAGACTGTGTCCCAGTCCCGCTCAGCAATTAGCAATTGTGCTAAAATAGCATTCACTACTAATGCCAGGCTTCATGGTAACTTTTTCTGCTCTCTTTTAATGAAAGTATTTGGTTACTGTGCTGGGGGCAAGGAGTAGGTGGCAATGGGGGTGGACAGATAGGATCCTGGAAGGGGGGCAGGATTGATAGTGGGGTCCCCAGTCTCATACTTTATATTTTTATGCATATATTGGGGTCATGGCACAAAAAAAGGTTGAAGGTCACTAGATTAAACTAAGGATCAGTGTTGTGAGCTGTGAATGAAATGTTTAGCTCCTTTGGGCCATTATTAAATTTTAGGTGTTTGTGACCTAAAATGTTTAGGCATTTGGAATTTTTTGAACAGCAAACATAGTGCACTTCCAAAACAAGTCAGGACATAGGAGAACTTGAGATCAGACATAGTGCCCAAAATAGAAGCACATAGACAAAAGATTTCATAAAAGCTCCCTCAGTTTAAAAGTCTCACAAGGATCTGGTGCTTTCCAAATCAATTTTCAAAAAAAACAGATCTTGATCTAACAAATGGCTGCATCTATTTATAAACAAGAAATTTTTTAAAAAAATCAAAGTTGTACCATAATGAAAGCTACAACAATGATGCCTGACACCTACCTATTCAAAATTTAATTCCATTATGTTAATTTGATAAAAATAATGGCAAGCTAGCAGCAGACCTCAGTTCTTTATTCACTTTCAGCGTGCTCCTTGGGGATCAATAGTCTAACAACCCTAACAACAAAACCCATCAAGAAGTTTGCAGCAGATAGCAGCCCTTCCTTTAAGAAAAGCCTTATTATATCTCATACTTTGATAACAAAGGCCTATTAACACTATTTCAATAACTATTTTTATTCTTATTAATTAGCAGCCACCAAAGCACCCTGGGAGTCGCAAAATGTACATTTATGTAAGCATGCATACATATATATAGAGATGTTTGTCTCCAGTGAGTAAGATTACAGTCAAGGTCTTACTGAACACACCATTTTCAACTTCTAATAATATATCATAGACAGAATAGACATTCCTACAATGACAGCAGCAGCCGGAAGAAGTGCAACAGAAATCATGGTTTTTCTGCTGCACAAAGTATACATGATTGTTCAGTTCACAATTGCCATTTGGTCATTGTTCCACATCTCCAAAGGTAATTAGGATACTTGGGAGGAAAAAATACAATGTGTGAACATAAAACAAATGATCACACTACCACTACACTATACAAAGTGATCATTCCTAATATGAGAAAAGGCCACTTAAACATTTCCCAGATCCAGTCACTAGGGGGCTCTCATTCTGCAATGAAGTTTGTACACCCTTGGACAGCCAACAGTCCAGAACAGAGTCACACAGAGTAAAGACACTCAAGAGATGGAAGCAAGTATAAGTAAATAGTTAACAATGAGGAAATAAGGGACACAAACATGGGAGAAACATGGGGAAAAAAAACAAGGGAGAAAGTGATTATATGAAGAAGAAAAGTGGGTGAGAGCAGACAGATCAATCAGAAAGCAGCACAATGCAATGCCATTGCCTCTTAAGTCTCTTATTTAGGCAGATTTTAAACTCAATATTATATTGCACTGGGTAAGAAGGATCTCAAATCCACATCTTTCAAGATGCTTGCAGAATGCTGGTTCCAACTTTGGCTCTGTGCCTTCCATGGTCCCAATGTCGAAATCGAAACCAAAAGGTAAAGACACCTGAAAGATTTTGCTGGAGACTTCTATGAACTTCAAAAAGCTTTCTTTTTTTAGGACAGTGAAAATTTATTTGAAAGATTTAGGAAGATGCAACAATATCCTGACTATTGGAAAAGGCATTTCAAAATAATTTGCTTAAGAATAGTCAGATTAAACCTGAATACTGTAACATGAGCATTGTTAGAAGTGCTTTTAAAATACAATTTTATTAAATATAGTTGTATAAAGTATAATAAAATATACTTTATATTTTATTAAATATAAAGGGGTGTTGGACAACATCTAAAAAGTTAACTGAACCCTTTCAAATGTACTACAGGCAGTTTACCCTTTTATTTATAGCACACCATCATTTGTTACTTGGTACTTCACAGAGTAACAATGAAAAGAATTTCCTGCCTCAAAATAAGTGCAACGTACATTTCAACGAAGGGAAGAGGTATGGATATCAAATGATAAATATGTATTATATCAGTTCATTATCAGTAATCTCTCTATACTAAGGTAATTATCATTAAACAGAAAGCCACAATCCATTTACTTCAAATTAGTCTTTAGTCAAGGCGACTTCTTTAGATGGTGGCATAAACTATCATCTGAAGAGGTCTGATATGACATTGGCAACAAGGTGAAAAGAGCTACTAATAGTTTTGAATCCAAACTATAATCAATTGAGGATAGGACCACACACAACATCCCTTATTCAGTCCCTTAAAATTTGCACATGAAAAAATCTGTTGGATTTTCGCATTGGATTTCACAAGCTAGATTTAAGAGAGCAAGGAAAGTAAAGAATTGCTGATTTACAATTCTTCCTTACAATAGGCAAGCTGAGTTATCAAAGTCTGAATACCATCTACCTTATGGTGCTAAAAGAGCATCTTTTCTGACTGCTAGAGAACCAGAAATCTACATTCATACTTGCTGAGCAAACAGATTTTGCAAAAGACTGATCCAGTGATTCCCAAGGTTACCTGGGTCACAATACCATCCATCGCAACCTCTTCAGTAGGATGTAAGGTGGATACATACTGGAGTAGGCAAGTGCGTCTCCAGCGAAGGTGGATACATACTGGGTTAATACCTTGCGAGTGTGAGCCCCCCACCGGCAGCACTGTGTGCTTTGTCAATAATCAAAAAGCTGATTGTGTGTCTTAACAATTTTACCACCTTGCCAGCGTGCCTCGAAATGAAAAAAGGTTGAAGATATCTGCCCTAAGGCATTGCAACATACACTTTGTGAACGCATGGAGTATTCTTTTGAAAGAGAGGAACACGGGGCACACCAGTTTTAAAAAAAAAGACTTCAGCAAAAGTGAAGAGGTTAAGTAACTCAATGCAAAGGTCAGCTCAGCATCAGATTCAAACTAAGACTGAAGTCACACATCAACAGGAAAGCAAAGCAGAAACCTGAATTCACTCTAGCCTGTCATCCTTCCCAAACAGATGTCATCAATGCTATGTGAACCAGTTTTCTGAAAACTGTCGCCAGAATTGTGCAACACATGCACGTAATTTATTGCCTCTTTATAATGTATCACAATGAACATTGTATGGTTTTGAGGAGGCAGGAATCACTGAAGGCAGCAAACAGCTACATTGGGAAGTAGTACTGAAATTAAGTAGCACAGCTGCGAAAAACCACTATAGGCAGAAGGAACTAAATATTTGAGAGATGAGGTGAACAGCCAAAGCCCATGATGCATAGAGCACATCTTCCTGTGCCTCAGGTGCCGTTTCCTCTACAGAGTGGCACATCTGCTAATTTTTTTAGAATTGCTGCTTTAGGAGCATAGGCAGGAAAAATGTTCTGCTACTGGCAGTATGTTCAGAACATATTGTATTCTGTATATTCAGTACACCCAGCTGTACCTCAGCAAAGGACACGACTGGCAGGCCACACTTCAGCGTGGATGTTAGGCACTCAGCACAAGTCCGGATGAAGACCGCTCAGTATAAAAGGTAACTACAAACATAGCCCAAAATGTTCATAACAGAAACCTGCACTCAAAATACCATTTTTTGCACTGCCCCAGTGGGAAACTTAAGTCTGCACAACAGCAAACCCCAATCTTACTGCGTTATATGAGATCATAATGGTGAGGTTACATTTATGATTAGACTACAAAACAAATTTATCCCTTGCAATGGGCTATGTCACGCACTACTGAAAAGCATTGTTTTTCAAAAGTTAGTGTGATAACGATACTATCATGTTTATAAACTACTTTTCAACAAAGGTTCAGGAAACAATTTATGGACCAAATCTAAAAAGATACAAAAGAAACGCTATCAAACAGCCACTACAAAAATATTGGAATGAACAGGGCTCACCCCCTGCTAAATGTAAGAGGGCCACTATAATTGTTTCTTATTCAGTTAGCAAGAGAATCATGCCGATTATAAGATTTAAACCAAAGTGAACAATTATGTTGCACATACAACACATGGGAGATTTGTACAAGGTAAAAGGGATTTTGAATAAGGAAAGCTATCACTCCATTTTGCAACGCCATGCCATACCCTGTGGACAGCGCTTGATTGGAGCCAATTCAATCAATCAATCAATCAATCAATCAATCAATCAATCAATCAATCGGTACTTATATACCACTTTTCAACACGAAGTTCACAAAGTGGTTTACAGGCAAATAGTAATAATAATAAAATTAAATGGCTCCCTGTCCCAAAGGGCTCACAATCTAAAAAAAAAAAAAAAAAAGGCAAACCACCAGCAACAGCCACTAGAAAGACTGCGCAGGGGAGAAGAGGGACAATTACTCTTCCCCTGCTAAATATAAGAGAAACACCAATTTCCTCCTCCAACAGGACAATGACCCAGAGCACACCTCCAAATTATGCAAGAACTATTTAGGGAAGAAGCAGGCAGCTGGTTTTCTGTCTGTAATGGAGTGGCCAGCGCCGTCACCAGATCTCAACCCCACTGAGCTGCTGTGGGAGCAGCTTGACCGTATGGTACGCAAGAAGTGCCCATCAAGCCAATCCAACTTGTGGGAGGTGCTTCAGGAAGCGTGGGGTGAAATTTCTTCAGATTACCTCAACAAATTAACAGCTAGAATGCCAAAGGTCTGCAATGCTGTAATTGCTGCAAAAGGAGCATTCTTTGATGAAAGCAAAGTTTGAAGGACACAATTATTATTTCAAATAAAAATCATTATTTCTAACCTTGCCAATGTCTTGACTATATGTTCTATTCATTTTGCAACTCATTTGATAAATACAAGTCAGTTTTCATGTAAAACACGGAATTGTCTGGGTGACCCTAAACTTCTGAACGGTAGTGTATATACCAAGTTTCAGTCCAAGAACAGAACAAACTGTGAGTAATAGAATTGAACAAGATAATGCTAAATTCTAAATGGTGCTTTAGAATTTTCCACAATACAGAAACATACAGCAATTTAAAATGCAAACATTGACTGAACTATTTCAGTTTTATAACCCTGATTAAACTATTTCAGTTTTATAACCCTGACAGGCACAATGTAGCCACATCATACTGACTTTTCACGCAACCTGGAAATAATTTTTTTTTTAAAAGTCTGGTCATCTTTTTGCCCTTAAAACTGAACTACTAAAGGAACAATTATTCTTATGCCTAAATGAGACACTTATTTTTCATCTTACCACAAACAAGTTTAGGGCCTGAAGACATACCGAATGCAAATTTACTTTTCAGAAGTATTGCCTGCAGACCAGCTTTAAACCCTACTCAAATACTGAATCACGGCACTATTGTCAACAGACCGCTTTAAAGAAGCAGTTGTTTTGCATGCTGTCCTAATTTATGTGACCCAGTTCTCATCTTAGGATAACACCAAGCACTTGATACTATACCTCAAAATAGATGAAGGAACCCTGATCAGACTGAACAGTGTGGCTTTTGAAGCCTTAAACATATTTTTACTTTGCTTTTTATGGCAAAATTAATATTTGAAATAAGTATTAGAAACATGGTAGCTTCAACCTTAACAAATCAGTTTGCATTTAAAGTTTTTACTCTTTCACAGAAAGAAAGCTTCCATAAACAGAAACTCCTCCCAAGGCAAATATTGTGGCAGCAGCCCATTGTGTAAAATTAGGATCAAATTATTGGCATTCACTTAAAGACAATCTATAGAGGAGCAGGGCTATGCCTTACAGCAACTTTCCTCTCATCACCCTGCAATAATACATCAATATAACCCAACTCCACAGCTAGAGGTTTGAGAGCTTTTGAAATTATATAATCCAGAGATTGTGTAGCAAAAAAGAACCATTATCACTCGGCCAGATTAAGAGATGATAGGACGGACACACACAGACACACACACACTCATGCACAATCTTACCTTAAGTTTATCTGGTGAAGTGTATGGTGCTTCAGGAGCATATATTCTAAAAATATCAGCAAGACAACATGCTACTAGCAAGCGTACATCTTTGTCAGGATGCTTGAGAAAAAAATCAGAAGCAAGATGTAAAGCAAGATTTAAATATAGCTCCTTTTCTTCTTCAGAGTCCTGGTCCATATCCATGAAGGTTTTTACAACCATCTGCCAAAGGAAAGTTCCAAGGTAAGCAACAACATTATCTGGATGAACCAGTCACAGACCCAGAAAGGCAACCTTTACCTCTTATCATTTGTGCATGTTTTACTCATTTTTCCAAAGATGTGAGAAGATGCGACTTTCTTACATCAACAGAACAACATACTTGCACCAATACTGGTTTATAAATCAATGAATGTTTGTATTTCATCTCTGAAACACATATTAACACCCAAATGAACAGGGCTATGAATACGCAATAGAAACAGGTTTGTGCCCTCAAAATTTACAGACAAAATTATTTTATTCAATGAAGTATGAGCACAAGCTGCCTTATACTGAGTCAGATCATTGGTCCATCTAGCTCAGTATTGTCAACAATAACTGGCAGCAGTTCTCCAAGGTGTTAGCCAGAAATTTTTGTTTGCCCTAACTAGAGGTGCTGGAGATTGAACCTGGACCTTCCGGCAGGGGGTCTTCCACTGAGTTATGCCCTCCGTAATTTTTTTAAACAGAGGTTCAGCCTCCCTGTTTCCTTCGGCAGGAATCAAATCTCCTACCTCAAGACGTGTAAACAGAGGACAACTGTCCAGAGGCCATCAAGGCACCCTTTGGGCTCTTGCCTGTGAAAGTTATGCTCTTTAGGACACAATCCTATCATGGAGTTTGGCTAGCACAAGTTACTTGTGCCGGCCCAGGAGTGTTGCAAAAGCACTATAAAACGTGTTTGTACCACTCTCGGAATTCAAGAAAGCCAGCGCACATCTAGTTAAGACCTAACTCCAGGTTAGGATTGCACCCTTAGTCATTAAGACACAACAACTCTTGATTTTGTTGCAGCAAACTGACACAGCTATTCTACTAAGTTAAAAAAACACAAGAAAAAATATCCAAGACCAGGTGAATGGATGAATGTTGGTTTGAGGTAAAGCAAAAATAGTTTTTCAGAAACAGCAGTTAGACCTAGGCCACCTAATGAGCTTTTATAGCTGGAAAACTTCCTAGCCTGATAGGCTACCCACGATAACACTGCTCAGACTACATCCTCAGACTACATCCTCCCACTTTCGCTGGGAAACCTGGGAATTTTATCTTTTATTGAAAATGAACACAAATTATGCTAGTTTCTCCAGTTTTATGCTTAAAATGCTTTGAACACTCATCTGTAGTTTGGTAACAAGGTAACACATCATCTAGGGAAGGAAATATGAAAATGCAGTCCGTGAGTTTCTGACATCTCACTTTTATTAGGCAGGCCTGTATTAAGGGAAAGTGAAAGAGGATCTACCATTATAAGCCCTGTACATTCTCTATAGGTCATATAACCTGAACCCTTCATTCAATCATCCTGAAATTCAGCATGGAGTTACTAAGCCACAGTTTCTGTCTCCCTCCAAATTCTGTTGCAAATGAAGGAGATGAAACAGTTTAAAATATTACTATACCCAGAACTTAAGTAATACTGTGATACTTGCAACTTTTTGTCACAGATTATTTAAATTCTCTTTGAGTATATGTGCCTGAAAGCGTTTACAAAAATTTCCCTTTTGGTGGAGGTACAGTTTCTCTTAAACTGAAGATATTCTGTACTACCAGTATTTTTGAATTATTTGCATTTAAAGGCACACTGTACTCAATCAAGGACTGAAGCAACCTATTCCCCTACTATCAGAAGTCTCCCTCACAATAATGTTTTTACTTACATGTAACAAAATAGTTAAGTTTACTAATACAGGCATGCCCTGGTATCCGCTGGGGTTCTATTCTGGACCCCACCATGGATACCTGAAACTGTGGGTACTGGAGACTCCCTTTTTGAAGACAGGGGAGCACCAGTGGTTTTGCCGCAACAAGGTAAAAAAAGGGATTTGTTTATGTTCCCGTATAATTTTAATAACTGAAACCATGGATACCAAATCAGTGGATACCAGGGCATGCTTATATTGCAAATAGCAAAAAATAAAAATACACTACCTCAATAGGAAAGTCTGATTCAGACAAATCAGAACTGCTCAAAATGAGTTTCCCAAATACTGTACAACAAGCTGGTTACTCACTTTTAACCGCCGCACCATCTCTTCTTTAGAAATTTTATCAGATATTTCTTTAACTCCTGGAGGATATGTAATTTTTCCATCATTGGCTCTTGTCTTTGAATGAGCCATGATGCCGTTTTAAAATCTAGGGGAGAAAAAAATTGGAATTAGTGAAAACATTTGTCACACAGATATCTAACTTGTATCCAACAATGATATACAAGCTATTCCACCTGAAATGCATTGCCTCCATACATCCAAGATGCAATTTCACCACATCTGCTAGTAATCAGACAGGTTTTCATTGAACAAATTACCTGCTCAGTATGAAAGCTACTTAGAACATATACTTTTTTACAACCAGATAGGCAGTATCCTCAGTGAGGCAACAAGCCTATGCTTGAGATGTAGCACTTCAGCTGGGGTTCACATAATTGAATTCACCTCCATTAAAACACATTTTTTAAAAACCTTGCATGGTGGAAACTGGCATATAAAGAAGTAAAGGTTAGAACCTTTTCCTCAACATACCAGTTATCTAAGGGTAGGCTTTTTTGTGTGTTAAACGCCACATAAGAACACACCACATCACCTTTTAGGGGTTAAAATATTTGAATAAAAACACAAAACACCCCATTTTATTTTCCAGAATTTAAGGGCGCAATCCCTAACCTGCGCCGGAACACCATAGGCTGGCGGGACTGCGCTGGACCTTCCACATTCACACCCTTGCTGCAGGGTGGTGGGACCAAGCCACCCTGATGGGCTTTGCTCAGACCTGAGCCCACTATATAGCAGGGGCAGGTCCGAGCAAGACTTGTGGCCCGAATCCGGGCCACATAGCTCAGGGACGGAGGCTTGGATATGGCCTAACTCCAGCCCCCTCACTGGGCCAGCATGCCCCCTGGTCCACCCACCCACACCCAGAAACACCCTCCCTCCCACAGGCCAGAAACGCCCCTGTGCCAGCTAAACTTGGCTGGTGCAGGAGCAGCATGACTGCTGCAGCAGAGCGCTGGCGCACATGTGCTTTATGGCACCTGTGCGACAGCGTTGGGCCAATTCAAGCTGCTTGCGTCAGCCCAAGGCAGCACTTGGATTGCGCTGTAAAATAGATTACTTTGCCAATTAGAAATAATACTGTGGCTGCATCCGCTGACACTATATCACCTATGTGATCTACCTAGTACATTTTTAAAGCATTTAAAATTAATACAAATGAGAATGTAGGGAGTAGTGCTTCCCTGACTCGTGGGTTGCAACCCTTCAGTTGGGAACCACTGCCTTGGCTCATAACTTGCAGTGGCAAAGCATTCTGGGACAAAGCTGGGTGCAGACAAGGGCTTCTGTTCAACCCAAAAGAGGCTGAAGAGATACCCTGGAGCCCTGCAAACACAATGAAAGCACTGCACAATGATCGGGTAAGTTACTGTGGGTTCTAAAAAAACCTTCCAGATTATGCTTGGAGTGGTTCCCTAGTATCTGCAGATAGCTGAAGCCATAGATTCCAAGGGACACCTGTATACTGAAAATGTTGCTTTAAATGTTGCATGCCTGAAGTTAATCCACCCTGTTCAAAACACAATCTCATTCCTTGTTAAGAAACACATGATCACAAAAAGTCACTAGTTGCCTTCATGAACTACCATATAGTCAGTGGCCCACAACGCAGCTTCTATGCCGGTCTGATCATATTTCCAAAGCTATACCTATGCTCTTCACACAACCCTGCATTAACTACAAGCAGGTGGAAGGGGCAAAGCATAGGAACTACATTAATCAACATCCTGACCCCCCAAGTCGAAATCAACGGTACAACGTTCAGAGTTCATATTATATAACATAAAAAAGAAAGAATTTAGTACATACAGGGTACATGTTACTGTATACAAGTACTAAAAAAATTAAAGTGATTGTAAAACACACAGGTAAACAAAGTTGTCTCACTTTCTTGCAAAACACACATTTTTAAATGCATTTCCAAATGATTGCATCTAGCAAGATTTAATATATTGTGCACCAGCAACAAGCTTCAATGAAATATAGATACAATAACTTTCTTTTCATCCAAAGTATTTAAAGTTTCATTCATTTCATATCAGGGGATTCCCGCTATTGTAATAGAAGCCAAGTTTTTTTTATAAAAAAACCCCTAAGTTGCTGTCACACATTTTACATTATTGAAAGAACATAAATCTGCAAACTGGATACTCCAGAGTGCAAAGATCAGAGTTGCTTCATATATAAAGTGGACCTTCAGTGTCCACAGGGAATTTGTTCTCTTCCCCCCCCCACACCTGCAGATACTGATTTCCATGAATAAGTATCTGCAGGGAGGACCTGAAGGATTTCCAGATTTGGGGTCAGTATCTGTGCTAAGTCAAATCCACAGGTGGCAAACCCATGGATAAGGAGGGCCCACTGTATTATTTGGGATATTACAAGCCTATAAAGACACTTCTGCCTCACTCACTGGTCCAAATCAGACATAAGAAGCCATAGGCTGTGTCAAGATAATCAATGTTATATGTTTGTAAAGGGCTCCTGGACCAAATCCACTCTGTGTTTCACCCTCCCACCCCCAGTTCCACACCCTGCCCAAAAAGCCTCCCCATCACCTGGCAGAGATATGTAGCACCAGGCGCTCCTGTCATGTGTCTTCCTGGCGATGTGGCCCAGAGCCAACTTAACTGGTGCTGGTCTCTCCATTGGCGCAGTGGACTGACCGCCAGCACTGGAGTGCCTTATGGCAGTTTTGAGATGCTCAGCATCGACAGTGGAACTGGAGCACTGATCCTGTGCCCCATTAAGATGGAATTCTAAATTACTGAAAAGCAGTTATCATACCCTCTTACAAAGCCCGAAAGGCTTTTAGGAATAAAAATGTTTTCAGGACTCATTCCCAACAATGAGGAAGCCATTCCAATGAGGAAGCAAATTCCATAGTACAGGTGCCACCACCAAGAAGGCCCTATCTCTGGCCACCATCCCAATTTCTCTTAACAGTGGCACAACCAAAAAGGCCCTCTCAGGTGACCAAAGGGAACAGAATGGATTATACAGAAAAAGGCGGTCTCTCAAATACACTGGTCCCAAGCCATAAAAGGCTTTAAAGGTCAAAAACAGCACCATGAATTGAGCCTGGATAAGGCTCTAAAAACTGTCCTTTTACAACAGATAAAAATTTAATACACATGGTGAGGCACACCCCAATTACCACAAAAATAATTTTTACCTCTAACCCTTAAATCAAGAAATTTCAGCCACAGAACAGCAGTGAGCACTGCAGCACTCAGCATGTCACAACACAAATGTTGGACTGTGACTATTATTCTTTCACATATTGGAGCAGCTTTAGACTTAAGAGGAGTGATTTGCAGTAACAGCCATAAGAATATCTGTGCTTGCACAACACAAGCTGTATTTACTAGTATGAGGGAATGCATGTACACTCAACAAAAATGTAAGAGCTCAAAAACATTTGCTGGCCCATTTCAGATGATTATCTAAATTATATTTTAGATTGTAAATGAACCTGTCCTCCTCCTCCTGCAGAACAATACACTCCCCTACCCGCCTCCCTCCACACCAGAAGAAGAGCTCTAAAGCTCTGACATGTGAAGGAGGAAGAAGGGAAGAGAAATGAGGATGCGTTCACAATTATCTTATTTGGGGTTCAGATGGTTTGAGTTCACCCATTAAAAACCCATTCCAAAAATTAAAACATTGCAACAAAACAAAAAGAGGTACAGGAGCTTTCTGACTTGTTCAGCACCAACTTGAGCAGGAGGACTCAGAAAATCTTTAAGTCATGTACATTACAAAAAACATTACCAAAGGTTGATTAAAAAGTACTACATATCTACAAAACTATCATATGGCTCTGGAACATCCAACAAACACAAAACCATACCACAGAACCTTCACAGACTGACACATCTATTGGGATCAACAGCTCACAGATAATGGGGTAAACAGTGGTGTCATTCTATAATGAAGTGCCGGAACGGTGGGCGGGACTTACCGCGTGATTGGCTGCGCGGTTCTGACGCGTCACCACCGTTCCGAGCCCCGCACGGGCACCCCTGGCTTCGGAGGGGGTGCCCGCTTGCCTGGGTGGCGCGCTGGGTGCTGCGGAGAGCCGCGGAGGGGCGCGCCACCCGGAAGAAGCCCTCCGCGGCGGAACAGCAGGCGGCGACGCGTCGCGGGGCCCCTGTCAATCAAGGGGTAAGTCCCGCCTGCGTTCCGGCACTTCATTATAGAATGACACCACTGGGGGTAAACCTTCTATAAGCAACATTCATCTCCACACCGCATCCCACAAGTTAACCCCAAGGCATTAAGCTATACAACTAAACAGCTAGAACAAAAGTTTCCAATTTATAGGCCGCATCCAGTTTCTAGATGCGCAGGCATCTATTAGGTGACTTGAATTGTTTCCCCCACTGCATGCCCTGCATACAGTTGACAGTACTGCTAACAATCCTGTCACGCATTATATTATCCCACAGATATGGGAAATCTGATAGTTCCAGATTTCATTTTAAACCAAGGGTGTCAAATTCCTTCCATGCAGTGGGCCCAATAGCATTCATTATGCCTGCTGGGGGCAAGAAACAGGAAGTTATGTTATTAAGCAGTTCATGGCCAGAAATTTTTTTCTCACTTAGAAACTCATTACTGGTTGATTATGTCTTATCTAGACATCCAAAATCCAGATTATTCCAAAATACAGACATTTTGGTCCAAGACTTTTTAAAAAATGGTCTGTAGTACGAACACTAGAAAGTCTTGTGCTCATTCACACATACAAGCTGTAAGTTCTATCCTCTGCTCTGCGGGGTGTGCCATTGTTGAAAAATGTCAAGGAGGCCAGCAGACACCCAAATAGGTCACAGTGAAAAGAGCAAGAGGAATCATTTCTCAATATATTTATGCAATTATTCCAAAATCCAGACAAATCTGAAATCTAGGCACCCAAGCAGTACAGATAAGAGATACTCAACCTGTAGCTGTGAATGTTAGAAAACACGCAAATCTTGATCATATTTTTAAGGTATAGAAGAGCCCAATTATCATGCCAGCTGCCCTTTCAGCAGTGACTCCTAGGCACCGCTCAGCAGCTGGGAACAGTTGAAGGAGGGTGCTGGGAGAGCCTGTGAGCCAGATGAAGAGCTTCCGCTGGCATCCCTGTTTTAAACATTCCTAGTTGTCATCGTTTGGGACACTAGCATAACACTAGCATAACAAAACAAAGAGAAATAGATTAAAGTATATTAATTTTTCCAAAGCTAATGATTTGTAATTGCAAAGGTAGTTTATACGCCAAGATTTTTATACTTGAAGTATTAGTTACAGGTTAGCCGACTATTAGCAGGACAGCTTTATTTAATCTAGCAAATAAAAAAATAATACATTTCAACAGTCTTCTGCATCTTTAATATTTCAACCGATAACTGGGAATTCTCCAATTTTTAAAAAAACAGATATTACTAAAATTTGGTTCAGTATTTTCAATGCAACTACATGTAAGTATCAAAGGCATTAAAAAAACTGGGCTTTTTTTCCCTTCCAACCCCCAACCCTTGTTGGGGGGGGGGGGGAAGATGACTCTCTCTGAGAAAACAGATTACAAGTGCATATACTTACCCAACTATGTCTTGGCATCCATTATAGTCATAAAGTGTTAATATGCATGTAGAATATATCAATTAGTAAAAGTCCTGAGATCCAATTTATTTTCAACATGACTTTCAGGGCTTAATCAGTTGTCCACCCTATTATTTTAAAGTAACAAATTACTTGCCAACAGGACAGCCACTAATGTCTCTCTTAAGAATGGAAATATTAGTACAGTACTAATGTTTCCAGCAGAATACCTTGGGACGTTTTTATCCCTAAACACTTTGTGGCACTACCAACTTGCCATACAAATTATGTATAATTTGAAGGAAAGTGGCGGCCTTAGGGTGGACACGATGAGTGACCTTTAGGTTCGTTCAAATGAAGATGCAGAGACTTGTTCTAAACAGAACTTTGTATTTAGAACGTATTTACATAGAACAGCTTCAAAGAAATCACACTCAGCTCTCTATCTCTCTCTCCACACATCTAACAGCAAAGACAGCTCCTCACACACTAACTACAGAATCACTGACAAGCAGTCCAGTCAAGCCCGTACATAAATCGCAACATTTACCCGAACATATCACATGATCATGTTCCCGCCTAAAAGCTCAGTTGCAAACCCATTTCAACTTGTAAATTAAATCTAGTGTTCCAAAACATATCCCAACACCCCTCCAAATTTCAAGTTGAAATGGCATACATATATATTCATTATATACAATACATTACACACAGCACATTTAAACTTTATACATCATCTGACATTCCCAGCAACTTGCACATAACATTGTGCCTAACTGTTGCAAATGTCATGTCAGCCTTGTCCTGACTTGTGCTGCAAATTACCATTACCCAAAGCCTTCTGCTTGGACACCCACCTGAAATCAATTACCTTCTTCTCAGGTGGTAACTGGCATCTCTCAAACATTTTATCACCTATGGCAGCTCTCCATCTTAGCTGCTCTGTTTGCTCATCTTTATTTTCCTGGCTATTTACAATTACAGGAAGATTCAAATTGTCTTTCTCCTCATCCAGATTCTGTGCCTCACTGTTAGACTCAGCCCTTTGCTTTGTTAATACTGGCTGCTGTGTCTGAGCATCAGAACCTTCTGGCAAATGCACAGGAGAATCCTTTACCCTTTCACTTTTCTTGCTTACAGGGTATGCAACAGGTTTAGTAATTTTGCAAGTTGCACAGTCCAAATAATTGTTGCAGTTTTTCAATTTTAAACCCTGTGCACTCTCAATTGTTCTCTTTAGTGCTGCAAACCCAGAATGTCCCAGTCTCCTATGTAGCAAATGGATACAATTATCATGCTCAGGGGTGTTTGTAAACACATTCATACACTCCTGATTTGCATTGCCCTTTGAAACATCTTGCAGCATGTATAAGTTCTCATTTTCACACACATGCACACACACATCATTGCCTTTCATAATGCTGCAAACATTATCTTCAAACTGTACTTTAAAACCTTGTTTGCAAAGGCAAGAAACGCTTAATAGATTGTGTTGTAGGTCAGGAACACAAAGGACTTCTTTTACAGACTCACCCAGAGAAGGTATAAAAATTTCTCCCTTGCCCTTCACTGAGGTGCACACACCATTAGCCAAACTGACATGGGCTTTTGGTGTAGGCACCAGCTCAGTGAACAAAGCAGGGTCTACTGCAACATGCTGGCTAGCACCAGAGTCCACTAGCCAAGTCTGTTGTTCACTGTCTTGGGTCATCTTGACCACGGAGACTTTCCCTTCTTCCTTGCCCCTCCATGAGTCCGGTCCTTTCTTCCTTTGGAGTCTTTCTTGTGTGCAGTCACGTTGTAGATGTTTCTCAGATCCACATCTGAAGCACTTTTTGACGAAAAGCACGTTTGAACCTTTCCTCTCTGTGCTCTGGATCCTGCTTGCTGCTGGGCTGCTGCTACTGCTGCTGCTGGCTCTAATCTTTGAATTCTCTGACCTTTTCTCCTCTTCCTCCAACAAACGCCCGGTCAGGAACGCCACGGTCAGTTCACTCTCTGCAATTGCTTCCAGAGTGAGCACAAATGTATCATAACTTGAGTCCAGAGAGCTCAGCAAAATACAAGCCCTTTGTGGCTCAGGAAAGTTCATTCCTTTCTCCTCCAGCTCTTGAAATGTCTTCCTCATAAACTGGAGGTGGTCTTTCATGCTGCCTCCAGGTTGAAGTCTTGCTCTGTACAACTTTCTGGACAACATAATCTTTGAACTCATTGTGTCCCTCACGTACAGGCTTCTCAAAGTCCTCCAACACTCATGGGCTGTCTTTATCTTTCTCACGTGCACCAGTTGGTCATCTTCCAGGGACAGTATCAACGTGGCCAGAGCCCTCTCATCCAGTCTGGACTTTGCCTCGTCATACTCATCTGGAGGGTCTTGGACGATGGTCCACAGCTGTTCTCGACGCAGGAACATTTCAATCTTTGTGCTCCAGGTCATGTAGTTATTCCCTGACAGACAGGTCAAGGGAAAACTCGCCATGCTGACGTTGGTCTGCATGCTGACCTCACCAGATGCTTCTTCCTCGTCTCAGCTTCCTCCAACCTGGAACTGGTCACTTCTGGTCAACCCAATGTCCTTCTAATGGCCTGCTGGGCCCATAACCTGAAGGAAAGTGGCGGCCTTAGGGTGGACACGATGAGTGACCTTTAGGTTCGTTCAAATGAAGATGCAGAGACTTGTTCTAAACAGAACTTTGTATTTAGAACGTATTTACATAGAACAGCTTCAAAGAAATCACACTCAGCTCTCTATCTCTCTCTCCACACATCTAACAGCAAAGACAGCTCCTCACACACTAACTACAGAATCACTGACAAGCAGTCCAGTCAAGCCCGTACATAAATCGCAACATTTACCCGAACATATCACATGATCATGTTCCCGCCTAAAAGCTCAGTTGCAAACCCATTTCAACTTGTAAATTAAATCTAGTGTTCCAAAACATATCCCAACATAATTATATGCATGGATATCTATCTTACTATTTAAAAAATAGCCAAGATTGCTCCCAGCATAACAATCCTCAGAATGAAAACAAACCACAAAAATATAATACAGTACTGTGCTTGCACTACACTTGCTGACAATGACTGAGGCTTGAGCTCCATTTCGAAACTCTTCTCTATGTTCCACGGTGCTATATCATGAGGGCAACCAGAAGTCCCAATGTTGTTCTGGTGTTCCCTCAGAGTTTATCTTTTGTGTAGAAACTGAGGCCAAGGCACTGTGTGTTGCATCCGATTTAAAAGGGTTTAAAAGGGAGGAGCTATGTTTTGACCCAAGCTGCACTTCCGTGGTCTTTCTTTGATTTTCCTTGGTCAGCTTTTCTGGTGCCTGGAGCATGTCAGCACATTCTTTTAGTCCAGTGGTTCCCAACCTGTAGGAGCCCATGGACCATCAAGGCAAAAATTGGAATCATTGTGGACCATATGAAACCGCCCCCCAACTCCCTGCATGCAAAAAATACAATTAAAGTTGTAATAATTAGAGAAGATTATATAGAGACGACTTTGGGTTGCTGCTTTGTTACCAGCTGTGGGCAATCTGTGCTCCACCCTCTCTGGTGGTCTGTGGGGATCCATCTCTGGAGCCAACACTCCTGCAACTGACCACCAGAGAAAGCAGAGAACGGACCACCCACAGCTGCAAACAGCACTTCAGGGCCAGCTGCAGGCAGTCAGTATTCTGACATTTTCTCTTTCTTGTCTGCCTTTTACTCCCCCACCCAGTACTCATTGTCATCAGCCCCTTCACATTTTTAATATGGCAGTAAAGACCAGGCATGTTTCAATTCAGGAAATTCAACTACTACTGATGCTATAGTACAGCACATTAGAATTGCCTTGTCACCACTAACAATTCACTAACCAGAAATTGCCTTCATGCAAAAAGATAGTGATTACAGCCCAAATTATACATGCAGAAATCCACATAGTAATGGAAATTTTCCACATAAAAAGCACATATTTGGAAGCAAAACTAATGTGGACTTCTGTACCCAGATTTCATGCCACAGAACATCCAACTATCTCTTTGTCACGTGTTGCCCTCCTAATCCACGAGTTCAGATTTTTCCACATGGGTTTCTGAATGTGTAGTTACAATACCCACATGTTTCTCAATATCTGTGAATTTTGTAGGTGAGATGGCATTCTAGACAATTCTCTGGGAGAGCCCTTCTTCACCACAGCTCCTACTCTCACTGATTCTAGCTTTAAAAGGCAGCCACCTCCACCCCTTGCTTGTGAAAAGTAGGAAAGGCACAGAAGTAGACCTAGTTTACTGGGTCTGGCTGGTTATTATAACCCACGGGGCTTGTTGTTTTTATATTGTTTTTAAATTTGTTTTTAATTGTGTTCTTAATTTTTGATTGTATTGTTTAATTCTGTTTTAATTGTTTTTAATTGTGAATTGTTATATTGTTTTTATATCTATATTGTAATGCCGCCTTGGGTGCCTTCGGGCACAATAAGGCGGGGTACAAATCTAATAATAAAATAAATAAAAATAGTTTGAATTATATATCTGAGAAATTTGGCTTTTATAGTTGATCTTCACTTTCGGTTTGGCTCAAGATGGAGGGAAGCAATATTTTGATGGTTGAAGCTACTCTCAGCAGGGCGCAATTCCTTTCTACCCAAGGAGCCCTTTGTGGGCCACGTTGGAACTCAGGGTATGTATTGACATTCAGCAGGAGGACATAGTCTGGAGGCTCTTGCCAAAACATGGAACACTTCTAATACATTTCAGAGAAGCTGAAAGATATGGGCCACCGCTAGGACTTGGAGGCTAGCAGAAGCAAATTCAAGGAAAATTAGACCATCTACAAGCTGGCCAAGGAGGGTGACAATCTTTCTGGGCACACAAGAAAACCACGCACTTCTTCAACATGCTGGACCAGTCCCTCTGTATCGACCAAAGGGTGGGGTGTTCCCCATCTCAGCAGCTCAGGGTTGGTGCAGCAGAAGATTTATGCCACTGCAATGAATGCCGCAGGATTAGACGTGGACAGTGATTGTCTTTGATCTGCTGCCCATTATCCTGGGCAGGTCTGCCTCCCCACTGCCAGGTCCATCCATGTTGTATGAGTCCTACAATGTCATGGGTGATGCATTCAGCCCTACTGTTTTTCAATAAGCCTTCCAAACAGGTGTTGAAGGATACAGATGAATGCTCCCTATCCCATGCAGAGAACAGTTCTGAGAGAAGGGGAGGTGGACAGTGGTGGATGCCTTTTGGGCATCTAGAAAAATGCCACCAAAACCAATATTTTGCTCTGCAGGAGGGTGGGTTGGCAAGAGTGGGGCAAGTTGGTAAGAAAGCCAACACCAATCATGACAAGGACCTGGGCAGGGAATTCAAAATCAGCTATTTGGAAGTGTTCTTTCCTTTCTAGAAGTTGAGCAACAGAGGCCCCAGATGACCACAGCAAACCAGAATCTGAGGAACTAGCAGGAGCAGCTGGTGTACTTCTGGGACCTCCTGTAGCTGAATCAGGAGATTAGTGAGAACCTCACAGAAAGCTTGGACTGTCTCAACAAATCACACACACACACACACACACGCGCGCGCACTTATACAAATAAAAAATACTTTTTATACAAACGAGATATAAATACATTTGTCCCTTGTATTTGTCCAAGGGATATTCAAATATATACATATATTTCATTCGTATAAAAAAGATCTTTCAGCAAACACACCAGTTACTAGAACAATATCTCCCAAACTGTGGGTCAGGACCCACAGTAGGTTCTGAGCCAATTTTTTGTGGGTCACAAAAAGTTTTTGAAACTTTAAAAAAGACTTCGCGAACACCTTTCCCTGATTTGAAGAGAAAAATTGTTATCTGGTAATGGTTAGCTGAAGAGGTAATCTTCATACCTCCCAATTAAAATATCACATCTTCTATAGTAACTGGTGTGTTATATGGATCATGTGTGAACCCAGTTTCAGCTTTTTGTCTGGCCTGGATGTCCCTAACTGAATCTTGCTATCCAGTTCAGCCTTCTGGGTACA
Source organism: Lerista edwardsae (assembly GCA_029204185.1). Classification (NCBI taxonomy): domain Eukaryota; kingdom Metazoa; phylum Chordata; class Lepidosauria; order Squamata; family Scincidae; genus Lerista; species Lerista edwardsae. Next base: position 6,885,756 of record JAJKFI010000030.1, read on the forward strand.
CTGGAATGACTGTATAGTAAAGGTTTGGGGGAACTGTCCTTTAACTCCATTTCTAGGGAGAGTATAGCAAATGTCTACAAACACATACTATATGTAAGGTCTCTAGCAGACTTGGGAGACCAGGACTCATTATTAAATATTTCTATATATTTTTTGTCTAGTGGCACACAATAGATCGTGGTTTTAAAAAGTGGGTCCCAGTGCTAAAACATTTGGGAAGAACTGTACTAGAGAGAACATCACTCATGTGGGTAATAAGTATTTGTCCAAGGGATATTCAGATGTAAGGGGTTCTTCTCCAGTCAACTCCAATAAGGGAAAGAAGCTGACCTGGGAGGGAGAGAAAGTGAGGAAGAGAGGGGCATAGGCAGATTAGGTGGGCAGCCCAGAATTCCAAGAGACAAGATAATCAACAGGTACTTATCAATCAACAGGTACTTATACACAGCTTTTCAACATGAAGTTCACAAAGCGGTTTACAGGCAAATAATGTTAAATGAAAGTTACAGGGTTCTGGGGAATGAGGAATTGGGAGCAAAGCAGGGACTGAAGTAGGAGACAAGGGACAACTCCATGAGTCAGGCAGTGACTCCCACTGTACCTTCAAACAAAAGGCTGACAATGAGCAGAGGCCTCTGCCATCAAAACCACCTGCTCCCTCACGAAACAAGTATCGACCTCAATTGTATGCCTAAATCAGAGGCTCTTAGGCTGTTCTTGAGGGTGCTGTCAAGGGGATCTGTCTAGCAAGATCGACAGGGAGCAAAGGCTTTTCCTGGACCTCCCAAAAAGCACTACAAAAAATAGAAAACAGACTTTCAAACTCTACAACCACTGTTCTAGTCACCAGACCAGAAGTTGTGCTAGCTCAATAATGTTTGGTCATCCTAGGCAGCAAGCAAGTGAAATTGAGCCATGCCCATAGATTTCAACCAACATAGCAGTCACCAGGGACAATATCATTGCACATTTGTGTGTATAGAGTTGTCTAAAGGGTGACTTTGGAAGATTTATGCAAATGATTGGACTGGAGCATCTCAAAACACACAAAGAAAATCCTGTGAAATTGGTGCATCTGGAGGTGTGGTTTTTGCAACATTTCCTTTCCTTGGGTCATGTTCTTCTCTAAGAGGTCCCCCAACCTCACTCTTGTTATAGCCTCCAGAAATTGTAGTATGAGGGAAGGGGTGAGGCAAAGGTGCACTTTACCTGCCTCCACTGGACACAGTGGCTAAGGTGACTGTTTGCATGGATCCTAAAAGCTCTCTTCCCTGGTACTGAATGGGAAGGTTGCCCTGGGAAACCTCCCAATCAGCCTCAAACGAAAAACAAATGATTCTAGAGGAACCTTCCTGATCAAAACCAGCTATGATAGTCAATTTTTTCCCAAAAGGCATTTCCATACTGGAGAACCCCATGTTCTTGGTTGACTGACTTGGTTGTGCCACAAAAAAAAAGCCTTGCACTGCAATTAAGGTGCTGTTATAAAGTCAAAACTGAAAAGTGCATTTTCCCACAGAAGAAGTGCATGTTTGGTCTGGGCCGAAGAGTTCCAGTTCATTGCAGGTTCCTCAGCATGCCTGAGCCTTATTAAAAACTTCCAACCTATTGATACAGATTCAAATAAGTGCTGATTCAATTATTAAGGTAGTACTTTTATCCCAGGAACCATCTGCTTCACTTTGCAAATGCATTCCACATTTTTGTTTGCTTGTTTTTTCTACACTGTTTACTTCCCAGAAAAGTAAGTTAACAACTCTGAATCAGTTAATTCTCAGAGCACGGTCTGAAAGTTGGAGAAGTTATTTTTCCTTCTACTTAACTTTTCCTTACCCTGAGGCTGTTACATAGCAGTGTGTGAGGTAAACTCTAATTAGCTATTTTAAGGCAGATGCAACTTCTGCAGGATATGCAGAGAAAATAGCTTGGAAACTGCTTTTGCATGGAATTTTTTTCAGGGCTATGCAAGACTACTTAGAGGAATAAAAAGGCACTTTAGTAATGCTCAGATACATCTCTTACAGTATTTCACAACACCTTTTGCTGAGTTCCAGCAATAACAAATTTTGGCATAAATTTTAGTAAACTACTGCTCAAATTTAGCCAGACGTGACTCTAAGAGGGAGGAGATACAGCTCTTCCAAACCATAACTGTATCAGAAATCAGTAATTAAAGCTGGCCACAAAGCAGATCACTCAGGGGAACTCTGTCAAATCACACATGCAGTAGTGTAGCCGGGGTTGTGTTGCAAGTATGGCAGATGCCGTAACACACCATGTAAGCAGCCCCTCCCACTCGCCGACTGCCTGTACATTGTCATCACTGTCCAGAATGGCTCCAATGGAGAGTGGGGGGGGCACTTGCACAGTCTATTGCAGTACCTGAGTACTTACTGCACTGCCGCCCCCCTCTGGCTATACCACTGCATACATATGTAGCATAGTATTAAGGAATTAAGCATTTAGAAGATGTTCTAGAAAACATTTATTCATTTTATAGCTGAGAACACTGAGGCTGGTCCCAAAAAAACAATGGGCAACTCTACTCAATTACAGAGAATTCAGATTCAAGCAGCACATTTCTCAAGAACGTTTGTGAAGTCATGCTTTACAAATTAAGCCTCACATATGGAGCATTTCATAAGGTATTACACATTTTAAAGATGGGAATACTGAGTGAGACTATTTCCCAAGCAAACAATGAATGTATAGCAAAGTACAGAGCAGAAGAAAGATGTATCTACACACACTCAAGGCCAGAAGGCTTCCTCTCAGCATCTGATTGACCACTGCAGAACGCAGGACCAGATGGACCTTTTGCCTTCCAACAGGACTTTGCATATGCTTGCAAGGAGGAGTCAGGGGTGAAAAGAAGGTACAGGCATGCCCCGATAGCTACTGATTCAGTAGCCACTGCTTCAGTTATCCACGGATATCATGGATACTGAAATGCCTATTAAGATGGGGGAACATTAAACATTTTTTTACTCTGTTGCAGCAAACCCACTGATGTTCCCCTATTTTTAAAAAGGCATCCCCGGTATCCATGGTGGAGTCCGGATCGGAACCCCAGCAGATACCAGGGCATGCCTGTACCAACATACACACATGCATGACAGAAAGCTTCAAGAAATTCACTAATGCCATACCAGCAGAGATTTTTCCTGAAGAAGTGTAGGTCCACACTACTACCATGCAATCATATTCAACTACTGTGCCTCTGTTTCTCAGATTTCAAGCAAAGAAAACTAAGCCAACTTAGGGGATGTGGGATACGACAAAGGGAGACCCACCCACCCAGCACTCTCGCTTTCCCAAGTGCTACATATACTTTGTCTTACAAAATATAGTATAATAGAGATAGCCATGCCCTAGTTTTGGTCTAAAGCACCTGATACTGAAGTTATTCTGTTTCCAAATATAGATAACTAACAGCTCTATCTTCCATAAATTACTATATAACCATTGTATAAAACCATCTAAGCTAGTGACCATCACTATATTCCACAAAGAAATGATGCACGTCCCCATATCCAGTTCAGAGTCAGGGAGAAAGGCAAGTCCTTCTCTCTGCAGTTGCATTGGACCTTGTGTGTCCAAAGGCTTAAAATGGGTCCAAAGTTCAGCATTACATCATAGACAAGCCTCCCCTCCCCTCAGGGGGGGGAAGGATGATGGAAAGCAAAAATGTTGGCTGGTTATCAAGGGCAGACAAAATGTGGCCACCCCAGTGACATAATGCTGTGTGCATCCTTTGCTTATACTGATAATGTAATTGGGATGACGCCATGCACTTAGTTATGTAAAAGTAAAAAAACCTCTGTAAAAGTAAAAAAAAAACTCTACCCCATGCATAATTTTAGAAAATCATTATATCTATGGTTCTCTTCCCACTTGATTTTTTTTTTTTACTATCCATGGAGTTTGAAACCAAGCTTCCTATCTAGAAGAATTTGTTTATACCTTTCAAATGTTTCATTTATGTGTATAATGTTTCCTATATTTCTGATCTGGGCAACTTAATCAGTTCAGTGGAAGAGGTAGTCAGGAAACTGCAAAGTAGAAAGCAATAAGACTGTGTTGTGGGAAATGTACAACTTCTTACCAGAGCAACAGCCTTCCAAATGTCCCTTCCTCCAAAGAACTATCATGGAAAGGCATTATCTGGACAGACAGGCTCTACAATTGTGACAGTAGCTGTCAGTAAATGAATCCCTTCCCTCTACCTGCAACTGTATCATTTGCAACATCTAGCTCTCACTGAGTTCTCACAAACAGCAGATGAGGTGGTCAGCCTGGGCTGTACCTCTTCAGAAAGCAAACAGGAAATGACATTTGCTATTGCTAGCTTTCACAGTACAAGAAATTTGTTTTAACTGAGAAGCACTGGATCACATCAGCCCTCATTTCCAGTCTGCAGTGATATAACCCAAACACATTTACTATCTCATTCTTGCTAGAGAGAACATGAGTACAAAAAGCAGTGAAGATTTAGAAAAACCACTTTAAATCCTGAAGGAGAATGGATAAGTCAGCAGACAGAAGCCAGGGTGGATGCTCAGGACAGAAAGAAGCAAAAAGGATCAAGGGGAATGTAAATAGGGACAGGCGTACAAATGAATGAAGTAAATGTGCATACAAATGAAGGCTGAGGAAGGCAGAGTCAAGGGAAAGAAATGGAGATGGCAAAATTGAGTGATAGCAAAAGATGAGACAGCAAACATAGGCAAGGAAGCAGCCGGGGTCAAAAAAGGTAGGTCAAAATGACATGGGAACCGCAAAAGTAAATTCTGACTGGCACTGTCCAGTCCCTTATAAGACCAACCTTGCCACTGTGTTTTCATACACATTCCTGCCATTTGGTATACATCTAACTACTGCATAATAGCACGATTACTATTGTTTTATTTTCAATCCCTTTCCAAAAATTGAACTTGTTTTTCTTTTTTTAACCTTAACACATTAAGTTGGATTTTTTTTTGTTTTTTTGTTTTCATTCAGCTATAGATCGGAAGTCTCTGTTCCAGGTTGTTATAACCGATTTGATTTCCATCGGGATAAATGTGGTCATGTTGCCTGTGTCCCAATATGCATCATTTTCAAGCTACTTAGATAAAAACTGAATTCCAAGTGGCTATTCTCTTTCACCCAATTTCAAAATAAGCTTTGATTTGTTGCATCCAATATCAGTGATTTGTCAAGACTATTACCAGCAGCACATGGATTAATTGGTCCACATCCTGCTTCTATTTAATGATACTCCCAATCTTCCACAACGTCCCCGGATCAAACCCCAGACTGTTACATTCAACTCTGTATGAAGCTTTGGGTAAACTATGTGACTAATGAATACTGTGTCACCGTTTTTCTCACCTTTGCTACCCCAGTTCTCAGGTAACTTTACACTTTGTGTGTAAGATAAAGTCAAGCAACTAAAGCAAGTCAAGTTCTGCTTCCTCTGCCCACAATGGTGGTTGGCAGTACTCTCTTGCTTATATCATAGTCTTGTACAGACACAGGAGGATGCCTGTATGTTTGGACTTGCATTATTCTGAAGCAATTTGTCATCCACAGACATCCGTTAAGAAAAAGATTGTTAGCCTGATATTTAAGTTTAAGAACTGTAGCATTAATAACATCTGGCCAGGTGGATATTCTTTTTTAATTCTACAACTCCATCCTCTCTCACTCCATTTGATATAGTTGTTCAACATGCACAACATGGTTCATGAATGGGTGCATCACCAAGATGTTTGCAACTAAACCTGGTATAAAGGATTAGACTAGCATCACTGCAACTTCCCTGCCTTCTTTCAGTACTAATTTTATACCTCTCTAGCATGAAACGGTTCCTACAGCGTCTCTCAGCAGATTCCCTATGTTCAACATATTCATTTGGACCAGTCACTATCAGCCTCACCTACTTTGGGGTTATTGTGAGGACAAAAGGAGAGAAGGAGATGTAAACACTGCCCTGGGCTCCTTGGAGGAAGGTACAGAAATGTGAAAAATAAATAAAACTCTAAACTAAGCAGTTTGCTCCTCAAAAGATTTCTTGGCGATTGAGTGTTCTATTGCTTTGCCAGTTTTTGCATTGTTATTTTCCTCATTTGGATAACACTTCCAGCTTTTAAAACATTGCCTTCTATAGCATCCTTAACTCTAGGAACATTTCAAAGAAACCTCTTCTTCTAAATATAAATATAACTTTGCTGGATATTCTTAGTGATTTTCCACTCAATGTTGAATTTGGTGATGCTGTGGTCACTATTTCCAAAACACTGAACAAAAACCAACAAATCTTGGTTATTACTAAGGATTAAATTGTGATATTTTCCAAGACACAAAAATTACCTGAAATTCCCCTAAGATTACCTGAAAGTAGCTACAATTAATTGCTATTATTAATTTCTGCTTCGGACTGCCTCCCCAATTTCTTTTTGGCACTATCAAACTTGTAGTCAATTTCCTTACAAAGTTTCCAGCACTATACTATGTTCTCTTGTACTCAAATTTCTATCCATATGTTAATGTCCATAACATTTCTAATTTAGTTAACTATGCCTCTGACATACAGAACAGCAACACCTCCAACGCAATCTACCATGTCCTTTCTATACTGTGTGTGTGTATGCACACATATAAATACATGCACATGCTTTTCCTTCGATAGCAGGTGCTCTCATTCACCCATCCTATCACTCCTTAGCACATTTTGTTTCACTTCAGCCACAGTTTTGTGCATAATTTTATTTCACTTAAGTATTTCAGATTGGTTCTCCATTTCTGGGCACCTATTCCAATTCTATCCTATCCCACCTTTGAAGATATAAAACATGGACTGCTATCTTTAAGACATAGGTTGTTTTCCCAGTTGGACATTTCTCCACTTCTTTCTGCATTTCCTCAAAAATTACTTTAAAGGTCTATAGTTAAAAACTATGTTAAGCACTAGTTTTTCTGATTCTGCATCAGCCCTTCTATACAGGCACTCCTTTCCTTCCAATCTTAACAAATCTAAATTCTTTCTTCTCACACTATCATCATAATCAAACCATGCACTGTGCCATCTTTCTGCTTTGCCTGATTCACCAATGCCATTTGTAAACTAAATACCTGTAGCGTTTTCAAAAACCACTTCCTTTGAAGCGCTAAACTTCAACCTCTGAAACAGCAATCTAACTTTAGCTTCCCAGACCACTTGACTGAATTGTCCAGGGTCAATATCGCCTACATTATCATGACCACTGTTTCCTCCTCAGCTGTCTCCAATCTAAGCAACCATTTCATGATGTCTGATACTTTCACACCAGACAGGAAAGTACACATGAAGTCAAGTAACAATCCAAAAATCCATCAATCACTGCATGGATCCACCTTCAAAATATATCATAGGTTCAACCTGAAACTATAAGCTATAAAACGAAAGGCAATCTATTATTTTTCAATCAGAGTAATTACAGGGTCCCAGGTAACACAAAGTATGCTTGCTCATCCAGATGGCTTCTTCAGAGGAGTCCTGAAGAATCTGTCAAAGGAATAAATGAATGAATACTCCTTAAAGTGCCCCATTTCAATGTGCTCACCCCAACATAGTGATATTTTTCACCTAACATTTAAAATATAGAATATGCTTACTGTACTATAAACTGTTTTTCAATCGTGAAACTCTGAACACTGTACTCCAAGAATAGAAAAAGGTGAACAGAAGACACAACAGAACAATTAACCCATTAAAAATCACTGTCTACAGAAAGGGCAATGCCAACCAGTCAAGAACAATGAGAAAGCTCAATGTTGGACGGCATAACAGTCTGTTCAGAATACAACTTAATATAGTACTACAAGTTTCAGAAATTCAGGGAAATCTCACTGCAGCTTAAATATGTAGAAAGCAAACACTTATCAGTATCAGGCTAAACTCTGATGAATGTTCTACAGCAGTGGTATTCAAACTTTTTAGACCAGGACCCACTTTTTAGAATGGCACTTGTATTGGGACCCACCAGAAGTGACGGCATTAACCTAGAAGTGATGTTGGGGCAGGAAGTGACATCATCAAGCAGGAAGTGCTGTCATTGTGACATAATAAAATGACACTCCTGAAATGTAAATAGGCATTCTTGGACTGCAGCAATTGTACAACCACGAAACACTCCTGCCAAAAAGCAAGATGAGGACAAAAATGATGTAAAAGCACTAAACTAAAAACAATTTTAAAAAAACCCCTCACTTGAAAATTTAAACTGATAACAATCACAAAAGGAATATCACAAGAGGAAGGTCTGGCGTTTCCAAGGTGGATGTTCCCAACTTTCTGAAACCCACCTGATTTTAGGTTGCGACCAACCAAGTGGGTCCCAACCCACAGTTTGAATAGCACTGTTCTACAGGCATCATAAAATATGCAAACATTTAGATATGGCAACAGATATGTCCACCACATTGCCCAAGAACCATTACAAATGTAAACAATGTTTTCAACAACTATCACTGACTTAATCAGCTTGTATAGTAGTTATTCATCTCAAAACATGAAATGAAGGGCCAAGAGTATTCTCATTTAGCACTGCCAGGCAAAGTTCCTTTTACAATGTGACGTACACATTACTTTTAAATGTGACATGGCATTTTGATCCTCTAGCCCTCTTTAGGGCAGTTTACCCATACAGTGGCTCTTACTGAGGGAAATGTGTATGTATTTAATTGTACATTACTTGCATATTAACCTTGTAAATAAATAAGACAGTCAACTGTATTCCAAGCTCTCCCCCAACTATGCACTCCCTTGTCCAATCCCATCATACTCAAAGATGACCAGTGAGGGGGCTCTTGCTTCCTTTCAAATTTCAAGCTCAAAGTTTGGAGTGATAAACACTCTACTCACAACCTCTATTTGGGGACTGAGCTCAGGGTTCACAGAAAAATCCCTGGCAGACAAACACAACAACCTTTACCATAAACATCTTTGCTCCCCCTCCTACATATATATACACATCAGTAAAGGAGCATGAAAGGAAGATACACCACAAAAGAGCGGGGAGGCATGTGATCACCTGTGGTAAGAAGCAAACTCCTTTTAGCAAAAGTGACTATTGGTTCTTGAGTGTGTGCAAAGCTTCTGCACAGCTTGAAAAATGCAAAACATCTTGGGAACTTTTCTAATTAAAAGATATTGAGACTTACACATTATTTTGCATGTAACACTACAAAATCTCTAATTAAAAACTTGGACAAGGCAACTGTTTTTTTCCTGAAGTCACATATTTTACAGCTAGATGCCTATGAATTTCAAGAACACTTATATGTCATTAGCCTTGTTCAAACAAGTGGAAACAGGGTACACTGGATGTGTGGAGGGAGGCAGGATAGTGATGATGGCCCCATCCCTGACCAACACACAAAGATTATGTCTTCAGCACAGAGTCTATGCATTAACATAGTGCAAGGACACCGACTGCGTTGTAGAACTCACATGCCTATAGCTTGTATACACATAGGGTCTATATGCAATCCTGTGTATAGATCAGGAGGCAAGACCTGCTACCGCAATCCACATTCACAGCAGACACTATCTGCAGATTGCACAGTTTTAATATTCTTAAAGCAACAGCAAACTCAACTTCTCATAATTATTTTGAAAAATATCAGAACATAAAAGCAGCAACTTAAACTGAGAAGCAAATTCTACAGTGACCATATTCAGCTAAAATGAGCAACATGAACCTGTGATATACTCTGGTCCACTTGTCTTAGGTCCACACAGAAAAACAACTTGCAAAGTCAAAATCCTGCACAACTGTGAATTCCATTACAGTTTTATGGGTAGATACATTCGATCAGGAACTGTGATACTGCAGCTTAATTTTGAGGCACTGAAAACCATGTATTTACTTTTCTCCACCAGCAATGGAGGGGGGAGAATGGCATTTTACAGAATTTACGTTCAGGGTGACATTCCTGACTTAGGAACCTGGATCACAAAAACTCTCTTTCCAGGATCATTTGAAAGCAACATAATCACAAGAGTTTTTCCGCACTGGTACAAAAAGAAAAAAGAAAAAGAACAAAGTGCGGGAGGCCTATCTTTCTCACATTTTAAGTAAAGGCAAGCCAAATCGCCACGCAAAACCAGCACAATCCGAGCCTGTTATTTCCGAGGCTATCCGAACCCAGCCACCACCACCCCGTTTCCCCCACTTCTTCCGCGAGGAGGAGAGTCGCCCCCAATGCCAGTCCAACACACATTTACCAAGGAATAAGCCCCTTTCACTACAGTGGAAGTTACTTCTGTGCAGAGATGCATAGGATTGGGTTCCGTGGAGGTGGGGGCGCCCTGAGTGGAAACCCCCCCTTTTTTGGCTGTTCTTTCTCCCCACCACCAGCCCAAGCAGGGCCCAGCCAATGGCAGCAGGAAGGAGCTGAGCTGGGTCAGGGTGCCTGTGCGAGGGGTGGGGGCTCTAGGCCAACTCCGAGAGGCAAGGCGCGAGCTCTGGGGCTTTCCTGAACCATTCCAGTTCGGGAAGAAAGCGGCGGCGGCGGCGGCTGGGGCGGTGTAGGCAATGAAGCCCGAGCACGGGAGCGCCACATTTGAGGGCAGCCGAGTCCGCCGCCGCCGCTCCTCCTCCTGCCACCCCTTTAGGAGGTCTCCGGGGGCAGCCTGGCAGTCCCCGGGCCAGGAGAAAGGCGCCTATTTCGCGGCTTTCCGTCGCATTATTTCCGTCGCAGGGGTGGGGAGGGCGCCACAGGCAAGGTCACCCCCCCTACCCACACACACGCCCATCTCCCCCTGAGGAAAGGGCGGCAAGTTCAACGTGCAGGGAAGGGCTGAGGGCGACGGATGGCGCGCGGCGGGGAAAGGGAAGCGCCGGAGGAGGGGGCGGCGGGGAGGCTCCCGGGCTGGCATTATGTCCTCCCGCTTTGCCGGGAGGAATGGCTGAAGCGGCGGCGGCGCGAAAACAGGCTTCTCCCTCCCCGAGCGAGCGACCGAGCGCCCTCCTCTTACCTCGCCACCCTCGGCTGGCTGGCTGGCTGGCTGCAGCCGCTGTTGCTTCTCCGGTGAGCGGGTCCCGACCAGGCAAGCAGGCAGAGCGAGCCCGTCCGCTCCTCTCTGGCCCCGCCGCGCTCGGCTCGGGGAGCCTCCGCCGCAGCCAATCGCCGCCAACCCCTTTCCCTCCCCTTCCGCAGCTCGCCGCGGTGTCGTATCCCCCCCTCCTCCTCTTCGTCGGCTTCAAAATGGCGCCAACTTGTCTCCGCCGGCGGCAGCGACTCCTCGGATGGACCCGGCCGCCGAGCGGTGGGGAGAGGAGAAGCCAACGCGAGGCAGCAGCGACCCCTGCTGGAACTAGAGGGAACAGGCAGGAGGAAGCGCGGGTAGAGCCGAAGATGCTCCCCGCGAAACGGAGCTGGTATCCCATAAGGCTGTGGGATAGCGGTCTCTCCTCCCCTCCTCCTCCTCCGGCAAGGCAGGTTTCTACCGCGGGGGAATCCCGGCCTCAGCGGTGGTGGCCGCGCACTGGCTGATCTCTAGGAAGGGGAGTTAGAGCACGGAGCGTGAAACGCGTTAAGCTTTTTCAACATGCAGGTTGTTGTTCAGTCGCTAAGTCATGTCCGACCCCATGGACCACAGCACGCCAGGCCTCCCTGTCCTCCACTAGTTTCCTGAGTTCGCCCAATTTCATGTTCATTGCATCGGTGACACTACCTAACCATCTCATCCTCTGCTGCCCCCCCCTTCTCCTTTTGCCTGCAATCTTTCCCAGCTTGAGGGTCTTTTCTAAAGCGTCTTCTCTTCTCCTGAGGTGGCCAAAATACTTCAGCTTCAGGATTTGTCCTTCCAAGGAGCAATCAGGCTTGACTTCCTGTAGGATTGCCTGTTTGGATCTCCTTGCAGTACAGGGGACTCTTAAGAGTCTTTGCCAACACCATAACTAGAAAACAAATATTCTTCAGTGCTCCGTCTTCCTTATGGTGCAGCTCTCACAGCCATACATTACTACTGGGAAAGCCATAGCTTTGACTATGCCAGTGTTATTCAAACTGTGGGTCGGGAGTCGGACCCATTTGGTGGGTTACGGGCGACCTGATGTCAGGTGGGTCATGGAAAGCTAGGAGCCGTGATCTTGGAAACTGCAGACCTTACTCTTCTTATGTTTCTTCTTATGTATTGATTGTTAACAATTTGAATTCTCAAGTGAGTTTTTTTCAATTTTGTTTTTAGCTCAGTGCTTTTACATAATATTTTGTCCTAATCTTGCTTTCTGTCAGGGATGTTTCATGGTTGTACAATTGCTGCAGTCCAAGAATGCCAATTTGCATTTCAGGAGTGTCATTATGTCACAACGACAGCACTTCCTGCTTGATGTGCACTTCCTGCCACAACATCACTTCTAGGTTAATGACATCACTTCCAGTGGGTCCCAACACAAATGCTATTCTAAAAAGTGGGTCCTGGTCAAAAATGTTTGAATAGCACTGGACTATGCAAACCTTCATTGGCAGGATGATGTTTGTTTTTTTCTACGTTCACCATAGCTTTCCTCCCAAGAAGTAAAATCTTTTAATTTCATTGCTGCAGTCACCATCTGTGGTGATCTTGGAGCCCAGGAAAATAAACTCTGACACTGCTTCCATTTCTTCCCCTTCTATATTCCAGGAAGTGATGGGAGCAGAAAAAAAACACCATTATTTTTAATGTTGAGCTTCAATCCAATTTTTGCACTTTCCTCTTTCACCCTCATCAGAAGGTTCTTTAGGTCTTCCTTATTTTCTGCCATTAGAGTGGTATCGTCTGCATATCTGAGATTGTTGATATTTTTCCCAGCAATCTTGATTCCAGCTTGAGGAAGCAAATCCCACTGTATCCGATCGGGGTGCTTAAGAATGTAGCCATCGCACTTTCCCCAAGTTAGGTGTGTAGGATTGCAGACTTTCAACCCAATCCTATGCATTTCTACTCTGAAGTAGTCAATGGGGCTTACTCCCAGGTAAGTGTGGGTCACTTGTGCTTAGTAAGGTTAAACTCCAACCTCAGTCTGGTGTCTTTCTTGGGGATGGTGCAAGGGTAATAGGCTACCTTAGAATGCCAGATACAGGGGAATGGCAGTGAGATACAAGTATCTAGTTGTCTTGTGTACTCCCTGGGGCATCTGGTGGTACACTGTGAGATACAGGAAATTGGACTAGATGGGCCCTGGGCCTGATCCAGCAAGGACTTTCTTATGATAGGATTGCAACCTTATAACCCCCTCCTATGCATGTTATGCATGAAGTAAGTCCCACTGAGTTCAGAGGGACCTACTCCCTGGTAGGATTGTGACCTTCAAAAGTTAATGTGGACGTTGGAGGTTATTGCAGTGTTCAAGGGAAATGTAACCTTAATAGTAAATAAACTTGTTGCTCATATTTGTTGCTGTTGAAAAATAGGTTATACATGATAACAAGAGCAAAAGGTTAACGTAAGCAACATAAAATTGGTTCCTTGTCCTCAAAGGGCTCATAATTTTTAAAAAAGATGCAAAAGAGACACCAGTAAATGACCACTGGAAAAGACAACGTGGGGGAGTGAACAGGGAAAGTTGCTCTTCCGCTGCTAAATATAAATGAATAGCTACTTAAAATGTTTTTCTTAGCCCCGAGTAGGTTCAATGGAAAAGGAAATTTGCTGACTCAATAATTGATAGTAATAATGTGTGATAAAACACGTAGTGACACCATTGTGTGACACAAACAATACTTATTCCACTCTGTCTCTGGCTAGCAATCTGACCCATTAGAAAAGCATTACTGGGAGCCACCAGAGACCACTTCTGGGTCACACCAGCCCTGCAACCCACTCTGTTAGCCTTCTAAGGCCCCAGAATACCTTGCAGAAGCCACCCAGAAGTCATGGAAGTGAACCAGAAGTTGCTTCTGGGTTGCTTCAACAAGGCATTTTGCGGCCTGAGGCCAACCGAGTGGGCTTAGGGCTAGGTGCAACCCGGAAGCAGCCTTTGGTGGTTCCCAGTAATGCTTTGCAGCACAACGGCGAGCATTGGGTCATGACCTACTCTGGAAGATGAGGTGGGTGACAGTGGTACAGAGTTTGAGAACTGCTGTCTTCGCATACTTGATATTACAGTAATCAGACATTAATGAAAGTGTAGTGTTCTAATCCTGGGTTAAAAAAAAAAAAGAATCCTAGGGCCCCTCAGTGTAGGAAACAACAGTTTTAAGTCTGCAGTGTAAGTCTTCTGCAATTCCATGTTCCAGTTCTCACCTATGATAAGATTTGACTGACCATGTGATATTTCAGGCTATCCCTTCCTAAACTGTGAAAAATTGATGTGTTGATTCTCATAGCTTTGGGGTGGTGGTGGTAACTTCTACCTTTATTTGAGTGACTGAAGAAGATTGAAAGCCCATGCACAGAAGATCCTAGGGTCAAAGTCACCCCACAATATATTGTTGAATAGTTATGCTTTATGTCTGTAAAGTGCTTAGATCAGAACTGTTGTGCCCATTGCTAGTGGATAGAGCCTGAGCATAGAGGACACAGCATAGTACATGACAATACAATATTTTATTTTTAAAACAAATAAATAAATTCTCAGTTTGTTTACTGTATTTTTATCCCATTTATCTCCCCTATGGGGAAGTTTCTGTGTGTTGCCTTGGGGCATTTTTTGCAACTATCCTTTCCAGAACCAAAATGCAGATTTTCTTAAGTACTGAGAGTGCAATCCAGAGTGCTCTATCGTCCAGTGCAGTCCCTTGTACTGGCTTTAGAGTGTCACAAACATGTCATAAGGAGCTTATGGAGGAGGCTGATCCAGCACACGGATGTATGCTGGCTCAGCTAGGCTAGGCCGGATCCAGACAACCTAGGCTGGATTCAACCTTCCGTTCTGGCCTGGTTGACCTTACTTGGGCCATTCGGATTTGCGTTGGCGATTTTGCTGGTGCAAATCCGAGTAGCCCTATTATTGGGGTGACTGCTGCACCACATGGGGTAAGGGAAATAATAACCTAGGAGACCCATCTAGCTTTATGAGACTTTTAAAACGTTTCATTTTTATTCAAGTCTCAAATCTCTGCTTTATCCTCTTACTATGGTGGAAGGAGCACCTTTTGGAGCTTTTGTTGAGCTCCACGTTCATTAGATTGGGACCATTCTGATTGGTATTCCCCTTTGCCTGCCCCTTGACCAAGACACATTTGCCTACTCATGTGGTACATGCGCTACTCTGTTTCAGTTTCCATCGGCTCAATAAATTTCCTTTGTCAGCTATCACCTTGTCAGTTTCGGGGCCCACCAAAAATCAGGTTGCAAGCCACTGGTAGGTCCCAACCTGCAGTTTAGGAACCACTGTACTAAATCTTATCATCAACTGAGGTTGATCAGTCTGGTAATTCTTAAGCATGTAATACTAAAACCAAATTAATTAAAACTGTAATGTAATAAATATAGGAGACAGACTTACTTTGCAAGTTTTGGAAGGATTAATATGAACTAGACGAGTTTCATTTCTAAACAGGATTTTGCTGTTGGTGGTTTAGATATCACTTGGCCTCCATGTGAGCAACGTCTGTAAGTACAGCATTCCAAGACATCAATAATATGTCAAAAATAGATTGTGCTTTAAAACACAAGCTGATACTGTCCGTATTTACTCTGTGTTAAAAGAGACTTGCTTCCATGTAAATATGCACACAGCCAGATGTTTAATCCTGGCTGCTGCATGGATAAATTGTGCCCACTCTCACTAATGTTCTTCTTTTCCTGTTAATTGCTACTATTAATGTAAGCTATGGACATCTGGGATAGTTTTAGCTGGAGGTCTGCTTTGCTGTCTTAATTGGAGATCAAAACTACTCACTCCTTTTAGGCTTTCCCTTAGCAATACTTTCCACCAACTTTGCAGAACTAAATTGTCACGATGACCAGAGAAACATAACCGTGTATTACATCCAGCAGAGGGGGTAGTTCAAAATGTAATTGCTTCTACAAAAGATTTAAATTCTACGGCATTTTAAATTCACTTTACATTAAAGGTACCTGACTTACCTTTGTCTAAATTGCATTGTTGAAGTTTCTCCCTTGGCCTGATTAACAGAACTATGCATACATATTAAATTAGACAAAAATACATTTTTAAAAACCCACATAGAATTAAATTTGACATTTAAATGTGTAAATAATACTAAATGTAAACTAAATTTTCAGATGTTAAGGTTGCTATATCATCTCTAGAATTTTAGAAGTTACAGTCCTGTGTAGAAATTGCACTGTATACAAATAACCCACGTTATTTGAGCATTGCCATGTTATTTGAGCACTGACAAGGACCTGCTTAATGTCAACAGTGACACTGCATGATGTGCCATTAGACAATTGCTTTTATGTTATTTGTAACAATTCTGACAACACTGATACAAAAAATGATTTATGGTCAGCACTGTTGCCGTTGGGACAGTTGCAAGTGGCAATTCCCAAGTGCAAAAAGCAAACAAACCCTAAGTCAGTGGTTCTCAAACATTTTAGTACTGGGACCCACTTTTTAGAACGACAAATTATCTGGGACCCACTGGAAGTGATATCATGGCCAGAAGTACCATCATTGTGACACTAGAGTCTGTAGCTTTCCTGAGAAAATAAGTTGGGTTATTTCTCAGCCATTTTCCAATAGCAACATGAATTAGAAAGAAAAAAGGCTACTTATAACCTTGATATGAGCAAAGCCACCACACACCCCTTCCCCTTTCCAGCATCTCAACTTTCCATATTTTCAATATAGCTGCTCTAGGTACTTTGTGACCCACCTGAAATTGGCTCATCATGACCCACTGGTGGGTCCTGACCCACAGTTTGGAAACCACTGCCCTAAGTTACAGTATTCATATGCAGAGAGAAACCATGTATTCCTACCCTAGATAAACCTATGAAATTCAGCCCAAACCACACTGTTGAAGGCTGCATGTGGACCTGAGGATTCTCAGGAAAGCAGCAGGATCTGGCATCACAATGATTGCTCTTCCAGCCATGATATCACTTCTGGTGTGTCCCAGATAGATTATCATTCTAAAACGTGGGTCCCAGTGCTAAAAGGTTTGAGTACCACTGATTTAATTTTTTCTTACTATAAAGTACTGTTCTGCTGCAGCTGTAGCCATTATACTGAAGAAATGTGATTTTCACCAAGGTAAAACTTGTATTATTAGTTGCAAAATATTAATGCCCCTTTAATCAGCTGTTTGGATATTAGGGAAGTCCCAAAATGAAATTGATCATCTGAGTCAGGAGGCTACTGTTATCATAACACAAGGCTCTTGAGGGTTTTACCACCTGCAGTTATTACACTGAATGAAAAGTCACAAACAGGGAAATAAAGGCTGTAATCTTGAAACACTTATTAGGAAGTAAATCCGATTGCATAGCCAGACTTTTGAGTAAACATGAATAGGATCAGCCTGGAAGTATTTTATATAATCTTTGTAAGAAGCTAACCTTGATAGTTTAGCATGTTCAGTATGATAAATCATAATGAATTGGAATGTGAATTATTTAAAGAGAAATAATCAAGTCACTAATAACATTCAACTTTCATGCCCTAAATCTTCAGTACTGATTCTGTAAACTTACAAAAAACCAGCATATTCAAGTTGGATGCAAACGTTTAAAAATGTTTAATCAAGATGAATTGAGAATGTGTTTGTTTGGAGATGAAAAACAAACAACACCAGGTGTGTGAAGACAAGTTCAGAAAAGCACTCTGCACTTGAGCAGAGGCCATCTTTAGTGTTGCTGGATACAATTCAAAAAGCCGCCGCTCTAATTTCTATTTGAAACAAGTCCTTCTTTCACCCTGTGGGAACGCTTCCTTCCTAAGTAAATAGAGAGCAATGTCCTATAGATGTGTTCAGTGGGACTTACTCCTAGGAAAGTGTGTTTTGGATTGCAGCCTGAATAACACAGTAAAGGGTTTTACGAAATTAGTTTTGGCCTGGCGCGTTCCTCCCTGTCCTCGTTGAAAGCATCCAATTAGGCCACTAGGGATTCCGAGCGACGTAGTTCGTCGTGACTAGCCTTGAGAACTACAATCCCCATGTAACACCTGGAGTTTGCACATGCGTGGCGTACTAAGAGCCCACCATCTTGGGTTGGAGGTGCGTTTGGTTTGTTTTCCGTTCAGCGTGGGACCGTGGTGGGGCCTATTTGGCCTTAGGCCGTTGGGAAGGTTGGTGTCGTCGTACAGTCGTTACTAGGAGGCGAGGCGGCGGGGTTGTGTAATGAGTGGATTTTGTTAATGTTCGAGTTGTGCAACCCGTGTGCGGAAGGGGGGGCAACGGTGGGTCTGTGCGAGCAGCCGTTCCAGGCGCTGTGCTAAAAGGGGTCGCAGGATTGCCCCCAGGCTCCGCCCTAGTTACGGAGGTGACTGTCTTTACACAGCAAGCAGCGGGAAGACAGTCCCCTCCGAGCTCTCTCCAGAGGAGGGGACGTTGGTCGTTTCACGTGCACGCCCCTCCTCAGGGAGACGCCGGAAGAAACTGCCTTTGCGCTTGTGGCGGAGGTTCTCCCCAAAGGAGATGGCGCTGCCGCTTCGTGCGCCCACCTCCTCTGGGGAAAACCCACGACGTCTCTGCCGGGGTGGTGGTGGTGGTGGTGGTGGCGGCAGGATGCTGTGGCTCTGCTCGTGGGGCAGCCATAAGCACTTCCCTTGGGTTTGAGTGCTCCACCTGAGCTCTTGGGTAGCTCTGTGTCTTCGGGGGAGGAGGAGTTGCTTCATTACACAGCTTACACCTGTGATATAATATGCTAAGACTGGAAAACAAGACTTCGGGCTCTGTAATGTAATCTATAGCAATCCAGCACATGAACATGGTGTGAAAAAGAAAGAAGGGTGAAGACTGCTTAGGCGTTTGCTTCAGTTGACAACGTAAACCCTGCCTCACGGTGTTGTTAGGCGGTGGGTGTGAGCCCCTTAGACAGGGGCAAGCCTAAACTAGTATGACAACTCAGTGTCTGATTCCAGTGGTTCTCAAACTTTTTAGCACTGGGATCCACTTTTTAGATTGACAATCTGTCCAGGACCCACCGGAAGTGATGTCATGACTGGAAGTGCTGTCATTGTGATGCCAGAGCCTGATACTTTCCTGAGAATGCAGCAAGAAGTTGGGTTATTTTTCAGCCATTTTGCAATAGCAAACTGAATCATAAGCAAAAAAAAAAAAAAAAAGCGTATTCACAGCCTTGACAATATGGCTGCTTTAGTTGCTTTGCGACCCACCTGAATTTGGCTCACGACCCATTGGTGAGTCCCAACCCAAAGTTTGGGAACTACTGTCTTGTTCTTAACCAGGAAAAAAGCATTTTGTTCTGGTTTTCCAATGTATTTCTTGTATTGGGGCAAAGCTGTGGTGCTGTTTGTGGCCAACTTGAGAAGATCATGATTATTATTATTGTGGTTTGTTTTGTTTCCTGATGCTAAAAGGAAACTACTTATTATAGTTTGTATTTCTAGCAAATCAATATTGCATTTTAGTTACATACTAACACAGTGGGTAGTCTGTAGGTAGAAATTGGACATGGGTAATTTGTATCATGCTGTAAACATAATAATGTTGTTTTATTACTTTAAGATGTTCCATGCTAAGTATAAGCCAAGAGTACTTTAAGATGTTCCATAAGGCTCAGCATGAATGGACAACTGAACCATATTCTAAAAAAATGAAATCAACAGATGAAACTTATGGTAAATCCTATGATGGATTGCAAAAACTTTATGAAGAAATACATGTTAAAAAAACCCACAGTGGATTTATTCCTTTGTCCCTATCTGATGATGAAGAAGAGGCACAACAAGAAAATGAAATTGCAAAAGTCCTGGACCCCTCTAAACAGGAATTCTCTGGTAAAAAAATAATGTCATCTGAGCCTTCAAATTCAGTATGCAATGCTGAAGTTCTAGGAAACTGTCCTATCTTTACCAACAATGCTGATGTAGTTGGTATGAGAGACAATAATACATTAGTCAGAGAACATAAGAATGAAGGGATTGATATGTATAGCACAAGCAAAGCATTTATTGGACCCATTTATAAAAATGAAACTGATCACCAACCTGATGGAAGGAAAAAGGCCCTCAGTAGCAACTCCCTAGAAGTGTTAGTTGGAAGACGTACTAAGAAAAAAATGAAACCAAAACAGACTGCACCCTGTGATGTATCAAAAATAGAAGATGAATTGTCCCAGTTCTACAATGAAATTAATCAACTTGAACATGATGACTATTCAACTGATTTTTCCTTTCAGGAGACTGAAGCAAACTCTCATGGTCACCCTTTGAAATTTAATAAGTTGAATCACATAGTTTGTGTAAGCCCTCAAGACTGGTCCCTTAGCAGAACACCTACTGATGGTGGTGGTCAGTGTTTTTATAATAAATCAAGTGATCAGAGAACATACAATGAACAATATCCATACAATGACCCCAAGGGCCCCAGAATTAACAACAGTCAGTGTTTCGACAATGGAGGGAAAGTATGGGAAGCTGAACGATTATGTCATAAACAAGCAGGTTCTGGATTCTGGAATGATCAGTTTAAGCCTGGTTGGCAACACACACCCCCATTTATAATCCCTTACGGCCCACCACCTCCTCAGTTCACCCCTCACTTTAATTTTCCAAAACTTAATTCTTCATCACATCATTTGGAAACTTTCTATCCTTCCAATGTGGGCCGTTTTGAAAACAGGCAAATTAATATGAGCAATTCAGTGTCTGATCAAAATAGTGAATATGCTGGTCATTTTGGCACTCCTAGTACAGAGATAACTAGAAATGGATATAATGTCCCTGATGGACAAATGGATAATGGTTTCTGTGAAACCAAAACATCCTGGAAAGACCTTAAAACATCAAGCAGTATTTCTCACCCATTTCCAGACAGCAATTTATGTGACTCACAAAAGCTCCTCATCATTTTAAGAGGTCTTCCAGGCTCAGGGAAGACAACATTGTCTCGGTAAGTAAATGCTGACTTCATTTTATACATAAACTATAGGCTTGTTTTATATTGTAAGTTCTTTTCTGCAGAGTTAATAAAACTATATTGCAATACAACTTCCACGTTGTATTTTTCACTGGTGGGAAATTTTTAAATGGCATAATTAAACTAAAAAAATTAGTAACATATTTTTAAATGATTTTAACATATTTTAAGACACAATGTTATTTACACAAATAACAGGTTCCTCCTTTCTTAAAACTCCCAACTCAAACTCAGTTTTGATGGCTGCTGGTATGTGCATATGTTAAGTTCAGACTATATCAGATTCTGTCTGAATGATCCTCATTTCATGGTTCATGGTTCGTTATTTCCCATCCTATTTGGATTGTGTTTTCTGTTGAGGATAAGAGGGTTGATAGATCTTTTGAGTGGTGAGTTCAGGTGTCGGTTGACCCAATTGTTCTTGCTGCTGTGGAAATTGTTGGCCATAATTATTCCCACCCATAATCAATAATACTGATAATGGGGTATGATGGTGAAGTAGATGTGGGCTGTAAAGAGTGTTTCCATGTGGAACTTTATTACCATATGCTTGTAAATGAAAAATTTAAAAGTATAGAGAGAGGGTAAATAACAAAACTTCATAAAGCTGTATGTGATTGTTGTAGGGTTTTTAGAAAAGTTTTTGTTTATGACCTTTTCTGAATTAAATTTCTGCTTTTATTAATAGACAAATGGCACTTTTAATATAATTAGGAGTCAAGCCTAAAACTAAATGTTTATTTGCTATTTTAAGGTTTTTATTTCCCCTTCCTATAGGGTTCTCAGGAAGGGGAAATACAATGATTCTCTTCCCCCATTTTATTTTCGCAACAAGCCTATAAGGGGCCTTAGCTTAAATGAGAGTGGCCGGCGCAAGGTCACCCATTGAGCTCCATGATTGAATGGAGATTTGAACCAGGGCCTCTCCTAGTCTAACCACCAATTATAGAACCTTACTGCTGTAATACATTGGCATTCCATTGTACAGCTAAGGTAGCTCTTACCGTAAATACTTCCTGCAATTTATTCCTGCAGACCATTCTGCCAGTATTCAGTTATGTAAGAACTTTCAGTTTCTTGCAAGGAGCAAAAGAGCCAGTTAGTCTATAGGGCAAAATTGTGTAGTCTGATTTTACACAAAAATACTGTATTTAATTTCTGTTGTATCGTATGATGTCTAGCGGTATTCAGTGACTGATTTGAGGAATAAATAAATTAATACAGCAACTGGAATTTTCATTTTCATGCAAATCACTATAGCAGCAACTTGCATTTGTGACAGAGGTTGTGAGTCTTCTTACTACTATCTTGGAACTTAAGCAGCAGTCAAGAATTTTTAGTTTCAGCTTCTTGCTTCTGCTGGGATACCAATGATGGAACTAGTGCATGAGAAAGCAAGTTGGACTAATAGAATGTCAAATTGGGGAGCAATAAGATGGGCATGATTGCAGATAAGATGGTCTGTTGTAGTTCTGTGGTGATATCTGACCGTCATTACCTTTCTGAAACATTTGCAGTAGGGTTCAAATATCAGCTGTTTAAAAATGGATGAGCTTCTAATTGTGGAGCATTCATATTATACCCCCCTCCCAGAAGGGAATGCCTCTGCCTAAAACTGCCCTCTTCAGGTTTTAGAAATGATTGTTAAAAATATACTTTTTAAAATGGATTGTTTGATTCATTTGGGATGTATAGTAGGATAAGATTTTAAATAGATTAATAATAAAGGGTTGCAGTCCTAGTTCTAACTAGTTCTCATGGGTTGTCCCTGTGGTACTTCAGTGCTAGGAAGGCAATATGAATAACCCCTCAGTTGATTTGGCAAGGGTAGACATCTTAGTTAGCTCGTATCTTGTTGGCTAGTGCCCTGTTGGACATTCTCTTTATCTCCACTTTTTCCAGAGTAGCGGTTCTCAAACCTTTTGGTCTCTCAAGTCCTTTACCTTCCATAAAGGAGTCTCGAAGAGCCCTATAGCACTGGCCCATATGCAGTGGGGTGCAGTGACAAACCCAGTGCCAAATACCAGTGACAAGCGGAACCAGGAAGGGAATGAGGAATGAGAGCCACAAAGAGAGGAGGTGGGAGGGATGGACCAGCAAACTGGGCAGGGGGCAGATGGAGACAAAGTTGTAATGATGCTTGCAAGCAGTAGTTTGGAACTGGCTAATAATTTAGCTAGTTGACATAGAAGTGAATCAGTTGGTCCTCACCAATGGATGTTGTTCTAAAATGTGTAAGTGAATACCTTATGCTTCAGGGAAAGGTATAAAATGTAGTGAGATAAATATTAGGGTTAGAAATTCAGACAGAATTGGAGAAGGAACTAAAAATATAGCTTTAAAAAGTAGGTAATATTCTAGAGTAAGATGTTCTTTTCTCCCCAACCAAGACCAAGTAATAGTTTTGATTTTTTCTTTGACAGTATTCTGCTTGGTCACAGTCGTGATGGCATTGTATTCAGCACCGATGATTACTTTCGTCAGCAAGATGGATATTGGTCATATAATGTTGGTCAGCTTGGTGCTGCTCATGAGTGGAACCAGAATAGAGGTGTGACGATAGTCTATTAGATCTCTTGCATGTAGAATTCTGTTACAATGAAAAACATGCTAGAAGCATCAATGTATTGATAGGAGAGTTTGTGGAACATAAGAAGAGCCCTGCTGAATCAGGCCAAAGGCCCATCTAGTCCAGCTTCCTGTATTTCACAGTGGCCCATTAGGTGCCTCAGGGAGCACATGAGACAACAAGATGCTTGCATCCTGTTGCCACTCCCTTGCACCTGGCATTCATCTGCACCTGGCATTGCACCTTGCACTTAATAGAGGAAGCTCTATTAAGACTTGCTATGAAGATATGCAATTAAATGGTTTATTTTTAATATCCTGTATACTGATGAACACATTTCTGTCAAGACAATGAATTTGCCAGATGTAATACTGGAAAGGGCTTCTATGTCTTCATCGATTCTGTAGCTGGGAAAATTTTGACTGGTTTACCATCATTCTTTATTGTGTTTCTGAAATGGTGGAAGAAGTTGCAATTGTTTAAATTTCTTTTATACAATACTGTGAAGCATGCAAGTGCCCTATTCAGTAGTACTGTGGCCAGGGACAGCCCAAGTGGGTCCACTGCCCAATGCTGCCCCGACTTGTGAATTGCCACCACAACGTGCCCTTCTCTCAGGAAAAAAAACCCCTAGCTCTTCATCTTGCTTCTTCCCCACCCCACCCCCCCAAAAAAACAAGCAGGGCAGGACTGTTTTATTTGAAGGGGCTGAGTGAGGAGGTAGGGAAGCCCTCATTTCTCCCACAGAATTTAAAGATTAATGGGACTGCATCATTTTGCACAAGGAAGAGGCAGGAAGCAGATTAACATTTTAAGATGCAAAACTATGCATTTATTTAGCTATATACAGTAGATCAATTTGTGAACTACTATGTAATGAAAAGCAGAATAAATATTTTTAACAATAACAATAATATTGCAGCAGGTTGGAGGGAGGCAGTGGTGGTGGCGGCGGCAGACAGGATGGGGGTGCCTCTGAATCTACTGCTCCCCTGCTCTTGATGTGAACTGCATCATCCACTGCATGGATGGGCCAGCCTTAATTCTCATAACCCTAGACACATCAATATCATTCTATTCAGATTCACACTGTGGTGTACAAGAGCTGGCTTCTGTTTGGCGTCCTGTCTCTGCAAAAGAAATAGGCACTGCTGTAGGAGATAAGCTTATAGGTTTGCCATCTTGACTAGGTGCCCCTCTGCTGATACCCCATAGACCAGTGGTTCCCAAATGTACCAGAGTACCCACACGTACCCTTCTTTCACGCTACTTTCTTCTTCCTGACTCTCCCAAGCATCATTGTCTTGGATTGTACGAGGTCTTGCACAATTTATCTAAGATGGTGGTGCCTTGGAGAGCAAGTATAATAGGAGGATTGCACAAGATCTTACACAGTTTGGGAACCACTGCAATAGAATGAGGAATGAGGAAGTGTCACTCTCTGAATTGTCTGGCAGCTGATGTACTAATACTGATTTTGATCAATTGTCAAAGCTATTGGGCAGCGGGGCGGAGGAGTACAGACTTTTGGTAATGTATAAAACTATAGAAAGGCTTCGTATCTGACCTGGTTGAATCTAATGAAATTGAATTCTGCCTAAGAGAGTGTTTGTATGACAAAGACTTCTAAAAAAAGTTACTATATAATCTCATTTACTTGGAAAAAAACCAATTATTATAGTTACTATTTATATAATGGAGATTGCACTATAATATTTATTTTACAGCAAAACAAGCAATGGACCAGGGAAGATCTCCCATTATAATAGACAACACTAATACACAAGCCTGGGAAATGAAGCCTTATGTGGAAGCGGTAAATAAAGCAGCATATTTCTTTCACAGACTCTTGTTACAATATGATGGACAAAATTTGTTTGTTTGGAATTTAATGAATCCTTAATGTTGTTTATCATAGGAAGCTACATTTTGTAGTATTTGTCTTGACATTAAGTGTTTTAACTCAAGTAACTCTTCAGCCTTTGTGCTGGGTCAAAGAACCTAGCATTCAGTCTGCCAAAGTAATCACAAAAGCCCACTTTCTATATCGAAGTATTTATATACTGCTTTTCAACACAAAGTTCATAAAGCGGTTTACAGGCTAATGATAATAATAAATTTAAATGGCTCCCCGTCCCAAGAGGGCTCACAATCTAAAAATAAATAAATGCAGAACTCCACCAGCAAGAGCCACTAGACAAGACGCTGCTCAGGAGTGAAGTTTGTATGTTCTTACAAAATCTATGATTAGAAAAAGAATAGTGATGTACTACTTTTTCTTTTTACTTAGGCTTTAGAAAACGGCTATAAAGTGGAATTCCATGAACCAAGCACATGGTGGAAGTTTGACTCTGGAGAATTAGAAAAGTGAGGCTCATTTTATTTTCCTGTTTTAAAAAAAAAAGATACATGATACTACCTTTGAATGTTTCATTGATCCCATTATTGTGCTGAAGAATTTTTTTGAAGAATTCCATTTAATGTGCTTGTGTTACCCTCCACAGTGCTCCCCTAGTGCTAAGTCTGCCACCAGTTTTTGTGGAAGAGAACCACAAACTGTCAAAATCAATGCAGTGGTGACTGTAGCCACTTAAGTGACAAGAGAGATGAACAAGAACTTAATGAGAGACATGTGCAACAATTGTCTGGTGGTAAATGGGGGTGGTTGGTGTTTAAATGAAAAACAGTTATAGGTGGTTGTGAGTTTGAGCAGAAGAATGGCAGATGAGAGGACATGTAGCATAATCCTTCCTGCTTAAAATTGCCACCCATCAACTATCTTTCTAACCAAAATCAGTTTCATCCTGACAAGTTTCTAGGAAGAGACAGC
Source organism: Lerista edwardsae (assembly GCA_029204185.1). Taxonomy (NCBI): domain Eukaryota; kingdom Metazoa; phylum Chordata; class Lepidosauria; order Squamata; family Scincidae; genus Lerista; species Lerista edwardsae. The sequence goes on from JAJKFI010000030.1 coordinate 6,912,185, forward strand.
CTGAAAGTATTCTGAGAAGCATACTTGATCAGTTGGTCAAAGACTTGAATTGAACTTCTTGTTTTGTAGGAGGAACGAACATGGGGTCAGTCGTGAGAAGATTATTCAAATGCTGGAAAGATATGACTATCAAATCTCGATACCCATTGTCATGAATTCAGTGGTTCCTTTTTACAGAACTTCACAAAGGCCACAAAGAAGACCGAGGTGGGGAGGCTCTTCAGTGTCTTGGAATACTTTCAGTGTATCGAATAGCCAATAACTCAGGGTGCACTCAACCAAGGCCAATTTGTTGCTTCAAAAAACATCCAAGCTAGAATCCCATACAGAGTTCAGCACTTCTAAGTCTATTGCAGTTAATGGACTTAAGCCTGCTTAACTTGGTGTTGGATTGTGATATTTTCTTTTGAGATTTAAATAGTCTTTAGGCAGACAATTTACCTCTTGTGGACTGTTTCTAAATAATATAAATAAATGTTAAATAATGTAAAGTTGAATGTTAAAATATTTTAAACTTTTATATTTGTACCTAAACTTAAGGAATTGTGATAATGTGGATTCAACTTGTGATTAATTATTCAATTTTAATGTTTAAACCAGATTTGCTTACATAGAAACTGCTGAGCAGATTCTTTATGAACTCTAAAGAGAATATAATTGATTTTTAATCAATACAGGTACCCTGAAGAATAACTTCCTTATATAGGTGTTGCATTTGTACCATTTCTTTTTACTGCATTCCATTAAAATCTCAGTTCTAATTTAAAAATAGTTTATACCACTTAATTTTATTAACTTCTAGCTACATTAAGTCCAGGGATAAATTGCCAATCATTTTCTGGTCTTTGAGGTTTGTTGTTCATACAAACTGAGTTCCAAAAGCAGTAGTTAATGCCCTGCAATTAAAATGTGTGATTTCAACATGCCGTATTATATGTACTTGTACATGGAATAAGCTCAGTTGTGTTGCATTTTTAATACCAAGTTTTATACTGTCTGTTTATCCTTTCACACCACTATGCTGTTTGAAAGGTTCCCCTTTTTGGTCTGGTTATATAGTCTTGTTATGAAAGAAGCAATAATGTGTCTAAAGAAAGCTGAAGAGAGTATGTGTATATATCTATATCAGCAATGGGATTCACAGACGACCTGGGGGAACACTGGGCGGGACGTATGCGGAACTCCTGCGCGATTAGCTGCCTGTCTGTTCCACCCCGCTGCCGTGCGGGCCGCCCAAGCCTCAGAGGGGGCGCCTGCTTGCCTGGGGGCCCCCCTGGGTTCCTGGGTACACAGCGATGGGGCGTGCCAACTGGGGGCAGCGGGCCCAGCCCATGTGGCCGGCGGGGACGGCGGCAGGGTGGAACAGACAGGCTGCCAATCGTGCGGGCTGCCAATCATGGGCTGCCAATTACGCGTATGTCCCGCCCAGCGTTCCCCCAGGTCGTTTGTGAATCCCATTGCTGATCTATATATATATGCGCTCACAGTGGACAATGATGCTAGTTATGTAAAAACCACATTGCATTGTTTTAGAATTTAGTTTAGCCAGTTCATCAGCTGTTTGCAGCTGAGTTAGCATTGGGCTTCATTGTGGTGTTAGTTTTGCTTTTTACCATGTAGTGAAATTTTAGTGGGGTGTTTGTGCCATCTCTTAATTGTTGTGGTCTCTGTTACTATTATTTCAGCAATTCAGGGTACTTTGATTTTGAATGTTATGGTTTTAGCTCACTGAAAATATCAGTGTGATTCAATTGCATTTTGTAGTAGGTGAAGAGGTGGCTGTAGGTGAATACCTGATGTCAACTTCGACTTAAAAAAGTAAACCAGATTTGTTCCCCTTTTGGAATGGAAAGTATGCATGAATGTTTAAAAAAAGTTTTTCAATCGGCAATAAAGAAATGTGTTTTCATGACACTTATCTGAGAAGATTGACTTAATGTTCTGGACAATTCTAGCTTTGGATTTCTTGCAGAGACATGGTTTTGCTAAATCTCTTAGCATTTGAAGATCAGAAAAGAAAACAAACTGCTTATTTCAACTTTATATATTTTTTCTTTTCGGGGGCATTTGCCCTTCCATTTTGGTACTGCTATTTAGTTCTCTTAACCTTTTAGTTCTCTCAACCCTGCATTGTTTCCATCTTTAGAAATGCAGTCTAGTTTTAACAGCTGTGTGTGGTCTTGTGCTTTCTCCTGGGCTTAAATGACAATGGCAGCAGGGGAGGCAAAGGGGTAGTTACTTGTCTGGAGACTAGTGCTGCTGATCCGAGGTGAGCCAACAATTTGCTAACTGGACTATATGCGAGTTGCATGTTTATTGAGCATATTTATGACTCTTGGTTTAATGCATTATTAGAGGTGATCCTCTATTTTTCATATGAAACAACTATGGAGAAAGCAACTGCATTTAGACTTCTAAATGTAAATGGGGTGTATCCCTTTAATGTGAAAAGCTTCATGTTATATCAGGGGTATACCAGTCACTGTAGAAATAGCAGTATAGGCATTTTTGTTCAGAATTTTAAAGCTATGTTTGTAATCATATACCTGTGCTCTATGTGGCACCACCTTGCCAAGGAATATTGTAAAAAAGTGATAAGTTGCCAGTATTGAATTTATATAGCCACTTACACAAACATTTCCATTTAATTAACTAGGATTACTTAAAAATGATGAAAGATTTGCAGCTATGTTGTTGACACCCAAAACATTGAAGTGAGAAACGTATAGTACCTATTACTTCAAAATAGCCTTCTCTTGCTGCTCATTAGCATGGAAAATGGCAGAAAGGGTATTTTATTGTGTTGGTATACATTCCTTAAACATTTGGGTATTCCTTACTAGTGTTTATAAAATTTATTTGTAAACCTTGCCAAATGTGTAAAACCCAGTCTGCTTGGCACTTTTACACTAGTATCATGTAATTTAAGGCTCAAACCTAACCTGGAGCTAGGCTGGCACAATTAGGCCAGCAAACTTTGGCCAGCACAAGGGCCATCGTAAAGTATGTTTGGACCACTCTTGGAATCCGGGAGGATTTCACATGTCTGTATGCTTGCCTCTCTGAGAGTGGTCCAAATGCGCTTTACAGTGGCCCTTGTGTCGGCCAAACTTTGCTGGCCTAACTCCAGGTTAGGATTGCGCCCTTAGTGACTGTTTTAAAGCAAAGACCTGCTATGCCATGTATCTGTGCACGTTCCATTGGAAATGGATGGTTGGTACAGAACAGCATAGGAATGGCAAATGCATACAATTAACCAATAAAATGCTTATTTCAATGCATGTATTACATCTGCTCTACTTAAAGAACAGAGCAAGGATGTTGCAAAATGAGTCAGGTTTCAGGAGAGGGGAAATGGCAAGGGGGCTGAAGATGATGTGGTAAAATGCAATGGATTGGTTGTATGTTTCCGGTCACTCTGCTCTTGTATTTTGAGCGCTGTACATTTACAAGAGAAGGAAAGAAGGTTCTGCTGTAGTGTTCCCAATACTTCATAGATGGCGTGTTTGCCTTGGTTTTGTGCAAATACTTTTTAAAAAAATCTTGTTCTCTTGTAGCCTTTAAAAGTTAAAATATGCATTGGCATATGTGTGATCAATGGATTTGTTGCCACATCTGTGTGCAATGTTTGACTCTTTTGTCTTTGAACAGCAATTGCATGTACTGAAGGCAGATCTCAGGGATCTATACTTCTTTGCCCTATTTAGTGTATATCAGTACAGATTTAAGGATCAGATGGTTTTACCGGATCAGGGATCCATACCACGTATGGTGGTCACTGTTATGGGTTTTTTAAATGTTTCTTGAACTTTGTTTATTATGAAAAAACATGCTAAGGCCCTGAATCGTCATTGTTTCCATTATTTCATGATAACTAGCAATATTACCCACTGTGATGCACTTGTGTTTAGGTATTTTACACATTTCCTTCTTGGTTGGTTATTCAGAGTTTGTGCCAGAATAGCTTTCTATTTTGAGTGTGTTTTGAACTTTTTTAAAAAAAAGGTAAACAGAGGAAAGAGGGCTGTAGGCCTGATATAATTCATACTTAAAATTCTGAAATGAAATCTGAATATTTAATGTTGTTCAGTGACTATTGTGAGTCACTGAAGGTTGTTCAGTGACTTGTATTTTTAATGTGGTATGATGAAATGTACATGTAAATACTTTTTATAGAAATTTTATTAAATCAAATTTATGAATGGTATTTTGCTGCTTAATTTGTTTGCAACATTGCATTTTTAATGGTTTTTTAAATGTTTTTTTTAGTAGTGGAGATAGTAATGAATATATTGCACCTTAAAACTTGTATACTAACATTACGTCTAGTAATTTTAATATATTAAACTATACTTTAAAAAATACATATGTATACCCTTTCATCAGTTTGTGTGTGTATAATAGCAGTTGTAAAATGCTTCACTGATTGATATGTATTGGGTCTTGGTAACTTTAACGGTAGCTTCTCTAATTCAACAGTATGATGCAGGTGGGTCCTACTGCATGGGTGAAGGTTCCTGCCAACCAAAAGTAGTCATGATTTATCAAAAAGAAATCTGCATGTCCTCCTTGTAGCAATCAAGAAGCTGCATTGTTCTTAGTCATGAGTGGAGACTTCCTTGCGTTAATATTGGTTCGTTAATTGTGTTAATTTGGTTGTCACCAAATCATGGAGCTAGTGTGTGGGTAAACAATTAGTGGTGGGGGAAGAACTGCACCTCATAGGTTACATCCTTTAAAAGAAGCAAGGGAGGATAAATACTCCCTCCTGTAGGCAAAAGGGGATCAGCAGACCTGTATTTCCAGTGCAAAAAAGTTGAGCTATGGTTGTACATATATCAGTAGGCTTCCAAACCATCTTAGCTTGCGAAGAACTACTGCAGTTTATTGCTAAAGGCTTATAGCCCAATGCTTCCCCCCCGCCTTGCCAAAGCAGTGATGCCAAAATTGCTACTGTTGCATCCTGCAAGGGGAGCAGTTGTGGAGATCTCCTCTGGATAAGGGAACATTTGTTCCCTAACCTGGGGATAAGTCTCTGCAGTGTGGAATACGTGGACTTGGGCCAGTGAATTCACTGGCACAAGTCTGCATGACCACACTGCAGGATCAGGTCTGGGAAAGAGGGCTAGGATTCAGTGCTACCACCACCAACTTCCCAGGCCTGATCCACTCTTCTCCCGCCCCTGTCCTGCCTCCCCTGCCAACTTACCTGCCTCAGTGGGTTCAGCCTTCCTGCTGGTGCTCTGGCAGTGTGTCCTTCCGCACACTGTTGAACTGAATGTTGCTGTAAGGTAATTAGTGCAAGTGGAATGCTCGTTCTGCTAGCAGGGCAATGCAGTAGGATTGGGTTGCTCCATAAACTAAGCAATTATGGTACTTTGTAAATAGTCAAGTAACAGGGTTGAAGTTATTATTCTAAGGGCACAACCCTGTTTGGCTTACTGTGGGCAGTGCAAGTGTACCACTTGTGCTGCTGTCATAAAAGATGCGGTAAGGCACTTCCAGCACCAGCAGTAAACCATTACTTCTGGCGCTAGGCAGTAGGTTGCAGGGGCCACTGGCATTGCATGGATTCCGGTTGGAGTGGAGGGTGAAACTTGATAGGGAGAGAAGTGGGGGTGGGACCGGCAACAAACTTTGCTGCCACATCCTATCCTCCATGTCGGGCTGTGCGACCCAATATGGAGACCCTCGTTTCTGCACTGGCAAAATTGCCAGCAAGAGGCAAGGAGACTCATTGCCTGCCCTGTGTCCCTTTCCTCCAAGGAGCCTCCAGTGCCTGCCTTGTGCCTGCCCGGTGCCAGTAGGATACCGTGGTAGCCACTTGGCAAACGCTGCTCTGACAGGCACAGAGGCAGTATAGGATTGGGCTGCCCTGTACCTAAGACAAATTTTGGTGTTGGACTTGATGTCTGCATAAACATTGGGAAGTTCGGTGTATTGATAACAATGCAACAGCTTAGTTGTCCAACCTGCATCTCTGCTGCTACGTAAGAATACTAAGCAAAGCAATTCATCCTGGTGCTGGAACTGCATTTTAATATACTGATTGTACATTCATTAATTAGCATACAGTGCACCCTCCACATTTGGGGGGCCTGTATCTAATTTACCCATCTGTGATACAGAGAGGCCACAATTATTTACCTGATGCCTCCAGAATGGCCCTCAGAATGGCCTACAGAAGACACTTGAGTCTTAATTGAGTTTTGGGAGTGAACCCCAGCATCCACAGAATTCTGTATCCGCAGGGAGGGGACTGGAATGAAACCCCCACAGATAATACAGTGAGCCCTCCTTAAGTATAGTAATACTTACATTTTGAACACCTACAACCCAACGTATTGCTTGCTATCCTGTACAATAAACGCAGATTACCATGATTATGGACTGTGAACTGTTTCATAAGTAATGCAAGGTGCCACGTCATAAAACTGGGTTATGGATCTGACATCATTGTCGCTTTGACATGGGACGAGCCTTCTCATATACACAATCATCAATAACATAGTATTGCTTTTGGAGGGCGAATTCTCTCCACTTCCACACTGTATGATGCCAGCATTTGTTAACTGTCTAGGACAGTGATGGCGAACCTATGACACAAACCTATGACACACCACAACATTTGGGGTGAAACACCAATGCTCACCTTCACCTGACAAAAACTGAGTTTGCTGTACTAATTTTTCATTTTTGCAATTATTTGATGTTCCTTTATAGAATACATTGCACCACATATGATTGGACTGCATTTTTTGTTTAAATAAATGGACATAAAGAACTGTTTCTCTTTTGTTTGGGAGGGGAATTGACACACCAGCAGAGTCAAGTTAAGCATTTTCTGAAGTTTTGACACACCAAGCCCAAAAGGTTTGCCATCTAATCACTGGGCTAGGAAAAGATTTGAAAGAATTTCATGATATACTAATGGGGAAGTTTCTAACTGAAAGGTGTACACCTCCAGACATCTTCTCACAAAATGTTGCATGTGATACAAAGTTTTTGTTTTTGGCTGATCCGTAGTGCCTCATCTACTGGCTTTACAGTAAATCCATTGCACAAAGAAACTGAGATGAGCGGTTGCTATTAAAACTGCGAAATTCAACAACATCATTAGAGAAGGCTTACAAGGTGTGTACCTATTGTTTCAAAGTATAGTAGCTTTCTCTTGACTCCTCATCAGGAATTACCATTTGCAAAAGTCTAGTTGCACAAGATCTGCAAAAGTGTCTTAAGTTTCTTGGTGATTGAAATAGGAGAGTATTGATTTTTTTCTTATAACTACATATGCAAAGTTTTTCATAACATACAAACAACACTTTACATAGTCAAAATTTTTAAAAGCTCAAACTAAAATGTTATACAATAAAATAACCTGAAATTAAAGAGTTCATAGACAGTAATTAAAATGGTTTGGATCTTCTGGAGCTGACTTAAGTTATACTTCCATTTTTATTTTTTAACTAGCTTTTGTTACCCGGCGTTGCCCGGGTAACAAAATGATCTTCCAAAGTGTATGAGTTTTGCACCCCTTCTCGCCCCCCATGCTGACGGGGGCTGAACCCGGACTCCAACCGCGTCAGGAGCGTCGCTGCTCACTTCGATGACCCGGAAACTACGATTCCGACGCCGATTTTGGCCGTTTTTGACCATTTTCACATGGGGCCCACTGCGCACCCCACCCCTGGGGCACTGGGGGGGCCTGACCCCCGCAGTGTTTGCGCCAGGCCGCAAGGCACGCGCGTGCCGGGTTTGGTGCGCATCACTCTAGGCGTTCCAGCAGGGCATGGTGAGCGTTTTGTCTCACATCCCTTCTGGCCCCCCACGCCAAGGGGGGCCGAACCCGGACTCCAACAGTGTCAGGAGTGTCGCCGCTTGTCTCGGGGACCCTGGAAACTATGGACTCAACGCCAATTTCGACCGTTTTTGGCCATTTTCACATGGGGCCCCCTGCGCACCCCTGCCCCCAGGGGTGCTAGGGGCCCCAACCCCCACAGTGTTTGTGGCCAGGCCGCTAGGCTTCTGCATGCCGAGTTTGGTACCAATCGGTCCAGGAGTTCCAGCAGGGCATGGCGGACATCTTGTATTGCACCCCTTCCCACCCCCCACGTTGAGGGAGGGCCGAACCCGAACTCCCACAGCATCGGGAGCATCACCGCTCACCTTGGCGACCCCAGAAACTATGGATTCGATGCCGATTTTGGCCGTTTTTGACCATTTTCATGCGGGGACCCCCACGTACCCCCACTCCTGGAGGCGCTAGGGGGGTCTGACCCCCGCAGTGTTTGTCGCCAGGCCGCAAGGTGTATGCGTGCCACATTTCGTGTCGATCGGTCCAGGCGTTCCAGCAGGGGATGGTGGACATTGTGTTTCGCACCCCTTCTTGCCCCCCATGCCGAGGGGGGGGGGCCGAACCCATACTCCAACGGCGTCAGGAGCTTTGTTGCTCGCACCGACGACCCCGGAAACTATGGATTCGACGCCTATTTCGGCCATTTTAGACCATTTTCATGCGGGGACCCCTGCGTACCCCCACCCCCGGGGGCTCTAGGGGTGTGTGACCGCCGCAGTGTTTGTTGCCAGGCCGCAAGGTGTATGTGTGCCAAGTTTCGTGTCGATCGCTCCAGGCGTTGCGAAGCCTATTCAGAACATACACACACACGTTCTCTTTTATATATATATAGATATGTTCCCCTCATTTACTTGTGAAAAGAAAGTACTCTCAAAAGAATAGGAAAAACAAGGAGGGGAAAAAGGCATGATAGTCGTATGTTACTTTGTGCCCTCAGATTTTTGGTCATGATACAATTTTGTTAAAATTATGTGGGACATGAGACCCGCATAAGATGTATAGGGTAAATAGAGTGAAATACAATTTGATGCAGTCTCAATACTTGATAGAAACTACTATCCACTGCTATATTTTGGATGTGTTCAAAGCTTATGGAACATAGTTTCAAAAGAATGGCTATCATATTTTAATGTTTTTCTTCAACTAACTAATGTGTGGTTCAGTTCTAGGAGTCACAGTGCTGGAAATCAGTTTGTCATAAATACATTTTTTTTGCATGGAACTGAACTGGGTTGTTTTAGTTTAGGTTTAGTAGACAGGATATAGGTAGAGTTCAAGCCATGTTAACTTTAGCTTCATTCTATGGTTATACATACTTCACAGAAAAAGAGCAAAATCTATTGCAGGTTATGAAATTTGTTGCAGCATTTCCGCGACATAGAAAGCAAACCATAGAAACCACAGTAATACCAGAAAAATTTTGTGCTTTTGAAGAATGTAGGACATATTCTCAAAACCACTTTGGTGTAGATTAGGAGTCCAATTCTAGCTATGTCTGTTCAGAAGAAAATTCCACTGTAGTCAGTGGGGCTTACTCTCAGGTAAGTGTGGATAAGATTGCAGGCCAAATTAGTTGTACTTTTGCATTCTTTAAGCACATAGTTGCATGTAATAATCACTACTAAAAGGTGATGGTGTAATATAGGGCTTTTCAAAGTCCTACTGAGACAGTGAAGATTCAAAGGACTTGTGGGAGTGGGGTGAGGGTGGATGGAGGACCCGGTGGCACAATCACAGTGTTGTGGGCATATAGGGGCATGGGCCATACCGGGGGGGGGGGGTTGATAGGGTGTCTAGAAGGGTTGGGGACACCCACTGCCATGTGGCCAGATTGAAGTTTACTTCCTCTTTTCATGCTAAAAGAGGCAGTAATTTCTGGGGCCACTCCCCCAGCCCAGATGTGTCACGAATGTGCTGTGAGTAATTTGCAACTCCTTTTGAGTTGGGGAAGCTGGCGAAAGGACACGTGCCAGTCTCCCCACACCGATTCCATTACTTCAGTGGGTATGTTTAGGCTGGCCGAGTGTGGCTGGCATGAGGGGTTGGGTGGGTGGGGAGTACTAAAGCCGATTGGAATTTGGAGGGAAGACTGGAGGGCAAAGCCAGCTTTGCATCAGCTATTTTGCTGTTGCAAATCCGAGTAGCCTTATTTGGGTGGCTACCACGTGACGCGGGGTAAGGGGAAATAATTCCCCTTGAGTTGTGCTGCAGCCATTTCCAACTCTGCACTGGATACAATCTGGGATCCAGTGGAAATGATGTCAGGGCCGGAAGTGCCATCATTGTGATGGCAGAGCCTGCTGCTTTTCTGAGAATGAAACAATAAATTGCAGAAATAAATTATTTCTCAGCCATTTTTTAATAGCAGAGTGAATCAGATTCATATTTACAACCTTGACACAAGCAGAATAACCACACAGCCCTTCCCCTTTCCATTGTCCTATCTTCTCATATTTTCAATGATGGCTGTGCTCTGTGCCAAGTTACTCACCTGAAATTGGCTCACGACCCACAGTTTGAGAAACACTGGTATATAACATGACAATTTATTCTCCAACTTTTTCATTGTAGCTTCAGGAAATCTGAACCCTGTTGTTTTCCCTACACTTAGACCAGACACGTCACCGCTTTTCCCTTTTTACAATGAGCAATAAGGACGTGATTTTTTAAAAAATAAATTCAGAAATATGATTCAGAAATATGTTGATGCATAAGTGATATTGTTAGATATCCTAAAGCAGGGCAGAAATGCCAGGTGATTATTGTAATTCGTAACTGTAGATTGATTACAAATAAGATTTTCTTACAAGTTAATACTTCCATTTTCCACTCAAGGTGCAATCCTAAGCTGAGTGAGGCCGGCATAAGCTAAACCAGCAAAGTTTGGCCAGCACAAGGGCCACCATAAAGTATGTTTGGACCACTGCCGGAGTCAGAGAGATCAGCACACAGACTTGAGGCATCCCCCCTTGACTCTGAGAGTAGTCCAAGCACGCTTTATGGTGGCCCTTGTGCTGGCCAAACTTTGTTGGCTTAGTTTATGCTGGCCTAACACCAGTTTAGGATTGTGCTCAGTCTGGTAGAGAATGATTTCATTGGTCCAAGGAATGAAGAAAGTTGGGGCCAAGCCTACATGTGCAGCAGGATGAGATGGTAGAAAGGATAATGCCACTATAGAGTACAGGTCAGGGGGATGTTCCTTGAAAGCAGAAAACTATTGATTGGGAAGAAACAATTTGGCCCAGTACAGCTCTTTCTGTGAGCTTACTCTACCATCTCGGTACTTACTCTACCATCTCGGTTTTGTTTGTTTTTTGGCCAGGCCTAAACAAGTTGCCACTAACAAATATTCCTCTTCTTACAGGAAAGCTGAACATCTAGTTGAAAGTCATTCTTTCTAAGTAATTGATATTGGACCAGTAAAAGATTTTATAATATCTGTATGTTATTTCCATTTCTGAAACACTGAGAAATTAAAGCGTGGTTTCAAACATCATGAAAACGCCTTCATGTGTTGTGTCTACAGAAGATAATTAATGCAATGTACACAAGAACAACATTATATATATACTGAGGCTTTCATGGCCGGAATGTCCAATTGTGGCTTGAAGGCCACAGTCCAGTAGAGTGTCTTTCAGTTGACGTTTTGCCCCCATCTATAGAGAGCATTCTTAAAGTTTTCATGGTGAAGGGTTAATGAACACCATTATGCTCCATGCAAATTCATACAAAATCACCAGTTTTTTTCTGTTTCAAAATCAAAATTTATGTATTTACTTAAAACCACAAGTGCAAATTTGAATTTATCTTCATACATAAGCTTGTGCTTGAAAGGCTGGGAAAACTTCCTTTCTGCTTGTGAAGCTGGTTAAAGACACTTAGGGTAATTACTTCAGATGTTCTTCTGTAAACATCCTTGACCACAATTTAGAAACAGATGGAGATGGCGTCTGTAACTCATCTTACTTAAACTTTAGGGAATTCTCTTAACTATTCAGAAAAATCATGATAAGCCTCATAGTAGCTTTTTTGACAAACTTCCTTTTGTTTTTGAAAATTCTCAAATGCGTCCTCTTGTACTATTATGCTTTCTAATTAGGAACAGTGTCAATTTATTTTTTGTGTTTAAAGGATGATTTCTTGCATCCAGATAGCAAAATGTACGCTAGTGAATCCACATACCAACACAGCATTATGTTCTTCGATGTTGAACTTAATTAATTATCAGTACTTCCTGCGCTGAGTAATTGTTACCTACAAATACAAGACTTTAAAAAAACCAACAACTTAAACACAGTGTTACATAAAGTAATGATAAGCTTTGAAGCAGGATGGCCATAGTTTGCATACTCCACAGTAACTGTGATAGACTACACTATTGCATGGAGGCTGAAATAAATACTGTATGCCCAAGTGTTCTATCTGACTACTAGAGATGTGGTCATCCTAGAGTGGACCTAATCCCTATTCAGAGCAATCTCCACATGTAAATCTTTTGGATGTGAGCTTTGCAGAAATTGAGAGGGGAAAAGAGAGAGAGTGAGAAATTATGGGAATTGTTATATCATTAGGTCAGAGGGTCTTAAATTCCTTGTAATGTGAACACAATAACATATTTGTTTTTGGTAATTCTTTCCAAGGCCTCAGAAGTTGAATTTTCTAACACAGAATTAAGCTATTTTTCCTCTCTAAAAGATGGTTTAAAAGGTGCCTACTGCACTCTTTTGGGGCCATGGTTATCAGTTTACAGAAAGTTATAATTATAAAATACAATTACATGGCTTCAATACACAGAGCCATGATGTTAAAAATGCTGCTATTGGCTGAGTTGCTACCAAACACTTACATTCACATTGCTGATTAGCTTATTTATCATTCATGAGGTCCTGTTGGCAGCTATTGTGAGCACATCATACAGTGAATAACTTAACCTATAGTGAAATTTGTTTTACTACAGAGAGTATATTGTAATTTGTTTGTAAAGTGAACCCATTGTAAGGTGGTAATTTAAAATGAAAAGGTAATTTAAAATGAAAAGAATAGACCATTTCAAAGTTAATGAATTAAGGTAACTTATTAAATGGATCGTTTATTAACTTTTTTTATGTGTGCAGGACTTTCATATTTATAGTTCATAGTTCTTTGTTCTACTTAGGGAAGCAGTTGTAAAGAAGAGACACCGATTGCGCAAGATGAAACAGAAGAGAAAACTAAAGAGAAACAGAGAAATGAAGGTTGCAGCTATTAAAACAGTTGGAAAAAAATCTCATGATGATTTCACTCCAAGTGATGAGGACTCATCACAGAGTGGAGGGGGAGATTCAGAAGTTGATGGAACAGCATTTGTGACTGGGCATCTAAATGAGCCTAAAGAAGGTAGAGAGTTCGGCTCTGCAAGTGATAGTGGTCTGAAAGCTGATTTGCAGAAAGGAAGTCTGATTTCTAAAATTGTAGATCCACCAGCTTTGGACAATTCGCTGAAAATCGATGTTCTCTCAGGAGATGGCAGAGGATCTCCATGCTTGCCATCAATTCCAAATGAAAACAAAACTCAACAGTCATGCAATGATCACTTGCCTGATGGTATCCAAAGTAACATATTTGTGAAAAGCAAGAACAATATTTGGGCGCATAGCAATCAACGTTCTGCCCTAAAATTGAAGTACAGTAGTAAAGAAACTTCAACTGCCTTCCCAAATATGGAAGGTAAAGCTATATTTGCCAGACTCTTATCTGAATCTGGTGCAGAAAATCAACCATTGGGCAATGAGAAAGAAGGAACAGTATCTTGTGAGCATGAGGCAGCAAAGAATGAGATAAATACCAGGACTTTCTCTTCTGTTGACTTGGCTGACAAACAAGCCCACACTAGTTCTGATAAACATGAATCCGACTTGACTTGGTCTGAGGGTACATCTAAAGTCATCTATGATAATCAAAGATCCAAGTTAAGAAGGCCTAAGAAAGCCTCAGAGAGGACAACAGAATTGACTGATTATAAATCTGATAAAGAACCAAAGAGAGATGGTGATGCAGATTTGCTACATGTTGATAATGATGTAACATACTGTGCTGCCCCGTTAACACTCAAGGACAGTATCCATAAGATGTCATGCATTGAAATAGGAGACTTTCCCACAGAATTTGTAGCTAAAGTACCTGTTCCAAGTGGTGTAAGTATACATCCATGTGATACAAGTATGTGTCCATCAAGGAAAAAAGGAAGATATAGAAGGACTTTCAAGTTGGCCCCACAGTTTGATATACCAAGGCAGATTGCTGTTGGAATAGATGAGAAAGTAGATTTATTGATAGAACAAGAAGATTCTACAAATGAAGAGAATAGAAAGAACAAGAAGCAAGCTCTTGGCTACCATGGATGTCCAGAGTCTTCTAGTTATGATGCAGTAGTGGAGTCCTCTCCTCCTGATATAAAACCTCTCTTATGTAATGATTCCAAACAACTTACAGAAGGATCTGTGGACTTGCCAGACAGCATGGCTGCTTCTCCAGTTCAGATCAATACTTCAGCTTCATGTAAAGCTCCTTTGCCTACTGAGGGCCAAATTGTAGCAGTTGATAAAACTATGCAAGTGAACCCAAAAGAAAAGCGGGGAAAGATATCGTTTGATGTTTCAACTATTCAACCAGATATTTTGCATTCAGTTAATGTAATTGCAGAATGCACTGCAGATTCTGCTGCCGAAAACGTTGAGCAGATGCAACAAATTAATGAAACCAAGCTAACAAAATATTCCCAAACTGGTGGGGGTCAAGATTCTCTAAGTACTAAATCCAGTTATCTGAAGCTTCCTTTGTCACTAGGATTTGCACTTCAACTAGTAGAACATTTTGGTTCTCCAGGAGTCCCACTGGGTAATGACAACTGTTTTGAAAAAAAGCAGTACTGTTACAGTTTTCTTTAAAAATTGAAGTTGGGAATTTAGTGTATACTACTTAGCATTTTAAAGTACTCATTTATCAGAGTCCATTTACAGGTAGTATCTTCTCTTTTTGTATTTACTGCTTTGAGATTGCTTTTCTCCTAGTTGAAATGTAATTTTTTTTTGCATGATTTTGAATAACATTGTTTTTATCTAAGGAATTTAAAATCCAGCTAACTGGTTTTATAGTGAGAATTACAAGTGTATCCTCTTAACTAACTATACACAGCATGAAAGCTTGCAGAAGCTTTACTCTTTTGCGTCAGTCATCAGTTTAATATATCTAGAAAGCAATATTTTAATTAATAATAATCTGGGTCCTGTGCTCCTGAGGCTGCTAGAAACTTCATGTATACTTTGTGTATATAGACATTTGCCAGACTTCCCCTAGAAATTAAGTTAAGGACTGTTCCCCCAAACCATTAGTCACTCCAGGATACTCAGAAGACTGAACTGGAGAGAGAAAAATCAGAAAATGTAACATTTTAATGTGGTAGTATGAAGATGATCTCATACCAAAGGTTATCATTCCAGCTATGAGGGCAATCCAGATTGCCCACTGCTTCAATTTTCTTTTGCAATCTGGGCAAGGGTACTTGCAACGTTTAAAAAATAATTCAAACTTTTCACAACCCACAATCTATACTTAATTCACACTCTTATACATAGGCTTGTTCAGGGGGTTGATGAGGTCTTTAACCTTAGCTGCACTGAAGGCCTGAATTTTCCCAGACCTTTTCTAGACCCACAAGATTGTCATTTATAATATGTTCAGCATTGCTTTAAAATATTTTGTTAGTATCTAAATAGGAAGATGCTGTTCAAACTGCTGAGTTGGCCCACTGTCTAGTACAACTTGATATGCTTGTTTCTGCAAAATAGTGACCTGCTGTCAGACCTATTGATCAGCGTTGTTCATCTCTAAGGTCTAGAAAAATAGTAGTGGAATTGTGAGCTACAAAGACTTTATCTGTTGAGTAAATCATTGCCTGCTACATAATTGAAAATGAGGTAACTTTTTTTATCTTGGCTATGCCAGAGACAATCAAGTATCGCAAAAACAAGTTCAAAACTATTGCAGTAGGCCATCTTTTTTTGCATATAGCACCAAAGGTTTAGCTATGGGTTCTCTTGGTAGTTTGTGCTGGAAGAGAACTAACATTTTAGTGTCCTCCAGTATTGTAACTTAGAGCTAATACACCTTATATTTACAATACACTAAATGTTTTCATTAATTTATTTCCTTAATCAAATGGGGAGTGGAGAGCAAAACTCGTAGTATTCATTTCGCTGCCCATTTCTGTTGTTTAGACTTGTCCTGCGCTTGCAAAACATGCAGTTGCAGAGATGTAAATATTGTACAGAGAGAAATTATGCTGCATTTCTATTGTATATGGTTCATTGTGCAGGGCTAGTATTTTAGGCATTCAGTATCATTGTAGCAGTATTATTGTAGCAGGTCTGTTCTCCCCACTCCTCTTCATAGTTGAATGTGTTTATAAAATTCCCTTTACTTCAATGGGAGTCCCTTTACTTCACGTTCCATGTATTCCAACTAATTGTCCTGAGAATATTCTGCTCACAGCATTATCAAACCTCCATACACTAGAGTTTTTGGCTAATTATTGTCCTCTGTTGCATTCACAATAGTCTACTATTCAACAGATTACTAATCTGACACCAGAAATGAACTAGATGTAATTGACGATGCAATTTCTATTTTCAGCACTTTCCCAAACTACTTCAGTAAATTGAAATACCTTCCCCCGCTTTTCTATTAAACATTGTGTTTCTTATAGTTTTGAAAACAAAGTCAAGGTCCAAGCCTAGAGGTCTATAGCAAACCAACAGTACTACCTCAACAGAGTCCTTTATCCTTGATTAACTTGAACACAAGAATCACCTAATGAATCAGGCTAAAGATCTGTCTACCCCAGTATTTTGTTCTTAACAGCAAGTGAACGTCTTTGTTCCCAAGATGTGAAGCCAACCCATCCATGAGGTCAACTGAGGCAATTGCCATGGGCAGCAGATTGGTGGGTGGCACCCATCTCTGTTCACCTAATTACCTCCCCTGCTGCTGCTCCTCCTTCTACTCCCTGGATTAGAAAAGGCATAGTGGGAAATACGGAGAAGAAGGGGAGGAACAGCAGCTGGTACATCAGCTGGTTAAGCGTGGGCAACGTTTTGCCTGTTGCCTCAGGCATCAAGAGGTCTGGGAGAGTTTGGGAAGCCATAAGTGTGTGCGGAGGTGGAGGGATGGTGGTGACACAATCACCACAATTGTGGTGCCACTGAGGACAGAAGTACTGTATTTCACTTACCTAAACCAGCACCAGCCTCCGGGGGGGGAGGGGTTACAGGGAGCCCTGCAGACCCCTCTGCAGGGCTCCTCAGAAAAGCTAAAAATAGCTATTGTGACTCACTTTTGGTTTGTGATTGTGAGCCCATCTGCCAGACTGACCAGTGATGTCATGTAGGGGGCACGCGGGGGTACGCGAGTACCGGTTTCTAGGATTATGGCTGGCCCCGCCCATTCACCCGCCCACTCATTGACTCCGCCCCCTGCAACATTTGAATTTCCTGCACGTTTGAGTTGCCTGCACATTCTCAGAGCCAGGCAGGCAGGCAGGCAGTGAGCGGAGCCTTGCCTTGCCACTGAAAAATGAGCTGCTCTGGGGTTTTGGAACTGTTGGGTCACTTTAACATGATGCCAGGCCTCCTTAACATGTTCTGGGAGTGCTGTGGAATACTGTTGCAACTGTTGGGTCAGTTTAAAATTGTCTGAGGCCTCAAAAAGGTCTTTTTTCATGTCACTTCCTGCCACAACATCACTTCCGGCTTATGACGTCACTTCTGGTGGGCGGGTCCCGACACGTGCCAATCAAAAGTGAGTACCTGTTCTTAAATCATTTAGATGACACCACTGAGACTGACCCAGAACCCTCAGTACCAATGGTAGTGTTTTTGCCCATCACCATGAGGGAGTGGAGCATGCCATGGGAATCCAGTGCAAGGTTTTGCCCCATGGCTTCCAGCAGCTTGTTGATGGCACTAGTTGAAAGAAGTGGGCAGAGCTCATAGGTAGAGTGAATTTCCTGGCATCCTTTAAAATGGATTCAGATAGCACAGCTGGAAAGAAAAAAAATATTGGGGAGCTGCTGCCAGTACTAGGCTAGATAGTCTAATGGTCTATGTTTGGTATGCGGCAGTTTAATGTTCACATGTGAACATGGATTTTTGCTCATGCAGATTTTCTCTGCATTATCCCTTGTGTTTGATCACTTGCAATAAATACCCCTTTCCTTTCATTAGGCTTATGCATTTATGATCTGACAGTTGCAACACTGCAGTGAATGTATCATACTATCATCATACTACTGGACAATAGTGAGAGCTTCAAAAGCCACAAAAGACCAGATCTAGTCCCACAAATAGAATGTTCATATCCTCCAGTATAACTTCAAAACAGTTCAGTGATAGCTGTTCACATATTCAGATGTCAGACAGAAAGTGACAATAATAATGAAAAAGCAAGCATATATACTGGAATATCTGTATTTTATCTTGCATGTTCAGATTCTAATGATCATACCTCTCAGGCTACTCCTAGCTGCAGTCATGTGATTGAAGATTTATTAAATTTAAATGGTAGATAGCTGTCAGAATTGCATGTTCCTCACAACAAATCAGTTTGTGCAAAATCTTGTTTTGTAGATACTTTATTGCCTCATGATTATGTAGTTCCCCTTGATTGGGCGACATCAAAGGAGATCCATTTGCAGTGGAAGACATCTGTGAAGGTATGAATGTTACATTCCCTTGTTGTGCAAACTATATTTAATAATTTGTTTCATGCTAGTAGCTCTTACAGCCATTGGACAAAATTTCTAATTGATGGAAAGGCATTGTTTGGTCCTTCTGTCATGAACAGCCCTCTCTTTTAGATAAGCTAATACCCTCTAGGAAAACCAAAGACTTTCTTAGACAGACCTGTGACTGGAAAGAAATAGAGGGCACAATTTTTTTTCCTTTTAACTTCATTTTAGAAGAAACAGAACAAGAATCAATCAAAAGAAGATAATTCCTTGCCTGGTGAGTGCAATCTCTTTTTTAATGGAAAAAATAAATTCAGGTATTGCTGAATTATCACCAACTGCAAAATCTTTGTGTAAACGGAGTACTGTATTTTTCTATGTGGAGATATTTGCCTGGATTTTGTATCTACTGACTTGAAAAGACAAGGGATATTTTACTTAACTGCTATTTTGATTTGGACTAGAAAGCCTTTCTGTTCTGCTTTATCCTGAAAAACGCTATTGATTCTCATCACTAAAAGTCATTTACTTTTAGACAGAAAATGGTAGTGTAAATAAGCTATTTGAGAGTCTTATTCTGTAGAATGCTTTGAAAATACTCATAAGACTTGCGGCCAGTGATGTCATGCAGGGGGGACGCGGGGGAACTCAGTTCCACTAGTTAAAGTTAGGGCTGACTCTGCCCACTTCACTCCCCACTCCCAATTCCTCTGCAAAGAGCTTGGTTGGCCGGCACTCAGAGGGTTAAAGGGAGTGACTGCAGATTCCTAGGGGGGCGAAGGCAGTGATGTCATTCAGGGGAAACGGACCAGAACGGGCGTTCCGG
>JAJKFI010000030.1:6931637-6942914 GCA_029204185.1 Lerista edwardsae
ACCTCCGGGATGCATCACAGCTGCATCAGCACTGGAAAGTTGGATAGCATTGGCCCATCAACAAGTTAAGCTAGCAAACCACCGCTCCACCAACCCCAGTGGTTCAGAATATATTTTTGGCTGATTGGGCAGTATAGGAGCATCCTAAACAGGTGGATGGGGACAAAGGAGAGATGTGGCAATGACAACAGTACATAGTTTGCCAGGATTGCATGCAGCAATAGTCTGAGTACCAGCAGTGTTTCCCTCTTCTTCGCAGGAGAAGACAAAAAGGCATAGTCCTACTTCAAGTTGCTTATGTTGCCTCTTTATTTGTAGTTGGTGCAGCTGCCCTAGAAGATTCAAATAAAGATGGCCAAGACAGTCAAGTATCTTCCGAAGTAGTTCCATAAATATATGTGGAAAAACACCATCATGTTGACAGATTGATTTCTGAATATGATCTCCAAGTACCTGTGATGGTATATCTGAATTTTTGTCTAAAAATAAGTATCAGCATCTTGTGCAGAAAGGTAACAATTTCAGAAATTGATTCCATTTCCTTTTATTTGTATAGAGATTAAGGCAAAGGTTTCCCCACAACCAAATGGTCTAGTTGTGACTGACTATAGGGGGCGGTGCATCTCCATATCTAAGCCTATAGAACTGCCGTTTGTCCGAGAATAAGCTTCCGTGGTCATGTGGCCAGCATGACTATACACCGTAGTGCACAGAACACCATTACCTGCCCACCAAAGTGGTATCTATTTATATACTTGCATTTTTGAAGTGGGACAAGCAACAGGAGCTCATTCCGTCGCATGGTCTCAAACTCCCAACCTTCCGGTCAGAAAGCCCAAGCAGCAGCGGTTTAACACGCAGCGCCACCACGTCCCTTATATAGAGATTGCTTTCCTGCTAATCCCTAGATATTAATCATTTCTGCATTTGAACACCTTACAGTAGAGTTAAATAAGAGTGAAAAGTGAGCTTTACCACCCATTTGCAAATTTAATGTTACTTTTTAATATGAAGATGATGGCAGTGACAGAACTTTGTGATCTTGGGGACATTTGGCAGTGCAATCCTAGGCATGTCTCCTTAGAAGTAAGCCCCACTGAGTTCATTGGGATTCCCTGGTAAAAGTGATTGCAGCCCATGTGTATTTCCATTTAGGTCGCGGTTGTTTCTCTCCAGGCAATGATCAGTGAAAAGTGAAAAGCAGTGAAAAGTATGAATTTATTTGGTAAATCTTGCATCTATTGCACTCACTGGGCCAGCTACAAAGACACATTCAAGTATTAAATTTGCGAGTTGGGCTGGATGGCCCAAGAGAGGGTACTTTAAAACGTCCAGTAAGAGCAGAGGCCAATTTTAGGCAATTACAAATGTAATTGTGCACATCAGTGCCTGTAAAAGCATGATCATTGATAAGTTTGTTTCTGTTTGATATTTCACTTGCCTTAAATTTTGTATTACAGAATCTGCTAGATTTTTGCTTCAGTATGGATGGACTCAACATAACAACAGCAGCTACAATAAATAAAGTATAAACAATGGCAAGAAGAAATATATAATGTGAAGGTTATTGAATCATGACCTATTATATAGCCATACTGTTGCTTTCCATCCATGTAGCTTTTGAGCTTGGATTTGAAATTAAATTAAATTTCGGAGGACAGTTTTGTCATTGTTCCTGCAAGAACCAATCTGAATGCCTATTACTTCACTGACTTTCCTTACAGATGTGTGGTATACAGAAACCTGAGAGAGAAGCTGTTAACATGAAGACTGCTTTAAATGACAATGAAAACAAACAAGGGAACTGGGCATGCTAAATCAAACTTTCCAGCCTGATCTGATGCATGTTTACTTGGCTTTGAACATAGTAGGATTTTCTTCCATTTATTTGCTGGATTGCTGCTGGAAGGGCAAACCACGTAATGCATGCAATGAAGCCCCAACCTTTTTATTTGTTTGCTTTTAATGCAAAGCACTTACTTGAGGCTATGACCTTGGGTGGAGGGATGATTTTCCCTGTTGGCCTTCTTTCCCACCACCATAAGAGGATTGCAGTTATATAAAGCATGGGGTGGTATCGCGCTACCCCCTGTATCTGCTTGCACCTGCAGACCCCCGGGGAGCCTGGGAGTGGTGGAACCAATGCCCTCCTGACCTCTGGCCACTGCTTAGGGATCCAGGAGAATGTACCCATGCCCAATTCAGGTTCTATGCAATCCCCTTGGTAGCTAAAGCCCCCCTCCCAGTGGCAAGGCTGGACTCAGCTGACCTCAATTCCCAGAAGAGATGGCACGGCAGTTTGTAAAATTGATAAAGATTTATTAAGGCTAATGGTTACACTATAGGGCACAAAAGGACCAGGAAATACACAGCATAAACACACGTGGAATCCCAATGCAAAATAAGAAAGCTATCTACCTGCTACTGACTAGCCTATCTCTTACCCTGGCTCGTGTTGGTGCCTCTGATAGTACATCGCTGACTGCCAACAGTTTGACACACAGACTCCACTCTTCAACCCCCTCCTTGCCCTCCTTATGGGCCTGTGAGGCTTCTGCTCTTCCCCCTCCCAACCAGAGGTTTAAAGCTGCTGTTACAGATAGAGCTGTCCTTGGATCCAGCAAGGAGCTTCCTCTGGGAGGCCCCTTATCATGGCTCCTGGCCATCAAGCCGAGACAAAACACTCCTCCAGTGAATCGGTTCCCACCAGCAAGGGGGGGGGGGAGAGGCAGCTGGGCCTGTGCAGATGAACCCCATCCATGGAGACAGGCCTAGGCCTACCTGGCCTTGCTCACAGACAGGTGGGTACATGCAGATTAATCTCAAAGAAGTGGATGGTAGGGAGAGAATTGAGAACTCCCTTCCCCCCCCCCCAAGTGGGACTCCTCAAAATTGCAGGCATCTGAATTTTTTTTCCTTTAGACACCCTAAGTGGCTTGCTTGCAGCAGTATTAAACATAGGCAATTGACATCAAACTTTAAAATAGAAAGTAAATGCCAAAAGCTTATATAAATATTAAAATCATCCAACAAAAAGCAGAATAAAACATATTAAAAGCACCACTAAAACCTGCAGGCTCCAGGCATTTAAAGGCTAAAATTGGAAAGCTTGTTTTCAGACAGTTTTTAGACTTCGCTGGAAGGGGAGGAATTCCATAATGTAAGTGCTACTACTGAGAAGGCCCTATTATAAGCTGTCCCCCTTACCTCTGTAAGTGACTGCGTATCTAAATGGGCCCACTCTGATTACTGCAGAAGATGAGCCGGATTATATGAGTAAAGGTGGTCTCAAATACAATGGCCCCAAGTTGTAAAGAGCTTTAAAGGTCAAACCTTGAATTGGCCCTAGAACCAAAACAGCAGCCAGTGCAGCTGCCAAAGCAGCAGTCTAACACTCAAACTGCTGACCTCCACAAATTATGCAAGCTGCCACATTCTGCACTAACAGCAACTTCAGAACCATCTTCAAGTCAGCCAGGGAGAGCATGTTACAATAGTGTAGCCTTGATGTCACCATGACATATGACCACTATGGGCAAATCTGCCTGCTGCAAGTATGGCTGTTTGTTTCTGGAAAACAAAACTGTGCCCTCATCCGTCTGCTTCCCTGCCCTCCTCCTCCGACCTAGCCCTAAGCTACAGAAAGTGGCAGTGATTTTCAAACTGAAGAGTGCTTTAGAAATATAGTGCTACTAACCAGAGCTGTTGCCTGATTTTGGTGTTGAATCTCTGCTCTATTCCAACGGTTGATGCTTTTTAAACTGATTGATACACATTAGAAAGAAGGCACAAGCTATTAAACAACTATTTACATATCTGCAATACAGGCATGTCCTGGTATCTGCTGGAGTTCTGGGCCACATCCCAATGTGGATACCTGAAACCGTGGATATTGGGGATTCCTTTTTTAAAGATGGGGAACAGCAGTGGTTTTGCTGCAACAAGGTAAAAAAAATTGTTGAATGTTCCCCTATCTTTTTAATAGGTGTCCCAGTATCCATAGTATCAGTGGATAACTGAAACTGTGGATACCGAATCAATGGAGGCGGGGACACACCTCTGCATATCACAGGGAGTGGAAGAAGGTCTTCATTTGCGTTGTAGCCACCCTTCCCTGGATTTGGGGAGCTTTGTTCCATCAAAGTGATAGCGCAGTGCCTGTTTGACATTTGTGCGGGCTATACAGTGGGCTTGTGATGTTCTTGAGGCAGGCTGGACCTTCGCTTTCGGACTAAACACAGGTCTCCTCCCGTCCAGCGTGTTTATCTCCCACCTAGAAAGCAGACCTTTGGCGCGACACAGGGAACTTTCTCCACGTGGAGAAGACCGCGCAGGCGCAGGGTTGCAGCCCTGGACTGAACTTGGAAGCGAGCCCCGCTTGTTAACTCAGTGGACGAGGTGACTCGTGACTGAGTGGTGGGCAAACGTGTGCTGGACGGCGGGGCACTGACCAATGGCCAGACGGAGGGATTCTCATAGGCTCCGCGAATGGAAGCCGAGGCGGAGGAGCCACTTGACCCAGGAGCTCAGACTACTCCTGCAAGGCATTTTACCCGCTTTCTTGGAACGCCACAGCAACACAGACTCACACGGCTCGTTGCTCTGCCATGCACGCCCAGCGGGCGCCTCGCTTGCTTCCGCCTCGGATGCGATCAACCTTCGCCCTCCGCTCGCCGCCGCCTTTCCTGCTGCGCCTCGAGAGCCTCTTTCCCGGGGGAGTCGCCCGCGAGCTAGTCACGCGGGCGCCCAGCGCGGAGGTGCCACCTCGACCGAGGGAGGGGAAGAGCCCCGCCCCGCCCCGCCCTGGGCGGAGAGAGCCCGCAAGGCCGGTCCCCGTCAGGACACGCCAGCTCTGTAAACACCGCGGCCGAGCTGTGGCCGCTCCAGTGGTGAGGCTGCCATGGAAGACAGCCTGGTCCGCGCCTTCGGGGGCCTGAACCTCCAGCCGCGCGCCCAAGGCAGGGGCCCGCCTCGGAGGCGCCGCTTCAGCAAAAGCCTCTACTTGCTCCGAGGCCTGCCCGGCTCCGGAAAAACTACCCTGGCCAGGTAAACGCGACCTGCTCTAATAGTGCACCCGCAGGGCTGAGTCTTTCTGTGGGAAGAAAGCGAAGGCTGGCGGTGCGCAGTGGTGAGAGCAGCGCTGTGGGCGTGCGTGATGCGAACCTGGCCTGAGGCCTGGGATGGGCGGTGGGATGGAGGCCTGGTGCCAGTGAAGGCTTTTCCCCTTAGCCATGTGCTGTCACTGTGTGTGAAAAGGAGGAGAGACCGCAGCGGTGACACCTTTTGTTCTCTGCTGGCGCTTTTGTGCCTCTCGCTTGCAGATACCGAAGACGCGCATTTCCTTTACTGTCTCCCCCGTGCTGGGAAATCGATTGAATAATCGATTGAATCTCTAGCGGTTGAAAAGAAAGGAGTTCCGCCAGGAATAAAAAAAATGGGCACCGTTAATGGGAGACGGTGAAATCCTGAGCAAGTCAAGGTTGCCGGAGGGGAATAGCAGAAGACGGGTTGGGAGAGACAGCCCTTGTCACTGCTGCTGAAGTCACTGTTCCAGCTGTTCAGAGACACTTCTTTTTTCTTCTTCTTCAAATAGCTGCAGTTTTATTTTCTTAATTTTTGTAAGTCCTGACTTCTCCAGGTCACTTCTGCTAGCAATGCTGAAACTTGAATAAGGCCAGTTTTCAGTAATTAAATCAAGAGAATTAAACGGGCCTCAAACCTATTCTTGGTACATTTCCCCATCACTTAAGATGGTATATTATGAATGAACTCACCTTGGTAGCTTGGTTTTGCCCCCATTAGAATGTGAGCTGAGAAAATCAGTCAGGAGACTATAGAAGAGTTGCCATTGCACTGAAGATAGGAGAACAACAAAAACACACTCTGCTTTTTAATGTATGTTTATTTAAACAGTAATAAAACAGATAACATACTTAGCACACACCTATTGGACATACATAACATTTGTTGTTGTTGTTCAGTCGCTAAGTCGTGTCCGACTCTTCGCGACCCCATGGACCACAGCACGCCAGGCCTCCCTGTCCTCCACTAGCTTCCTGAGTTCGCCCAATTTCATATTCATTGCTTCGGTGACACTATCTAACCATCTCATCCTCTGTCGCCCCCTTCTCCTTTTGCCTTCAATCTTTCTCAGCATGAGGGTCTTTTCTAAAGAGTCCTCTCTTCTCATCAGGTGGCCAAAGTATTGGAGCTTCAGCTTCAGCATTTGTCCTTCCAGGGAGCAATCAGGCTTGACTTCCTGGAGAATTGACCGATTGGATCTCTTTGCAGTCCAGGGGACTCTCAAGAGTCTTCTCCAACACCATAATTCAAAAGCATCGATTCTTTGACGCTCTGCCTTTCTTATGGTCCAGCTCTCACAGCCATACATGGCTACTGGGAAAACCATCGCTTTGACTATGCGAACCTTTGTTGGCAGGGTGATGTCTCGGCTTTTGATTAAGCTATCTAGGTTCACCATAGCTTTCTTCCCAAGAAGTAAACGTCTTTTAATTTCATGGCTGCAGTCACCATCTGCGGTGATCTTGGAGCCCAGGAAAATAAAGTCTGTCACTGCTTCCATTTCTTCCCCTCCTATTTGCCAGGAAGTGATGGGAGTGGTTGCCATGATCTTAGTCTTTTTAATGTTGAGCTTCAAACCAATTTTGGCACTTTCCTCTTTCACCCTCATCAGCAGGTTCTTTAAGTCTTCCTCACTTTCTGCCAGTAGAGTGGTATCATCTGCATATCTGAGGTTGTTGATGTTTCTCCCAGCAATCTTGATTCCAGCTTGTGAGTCATCCAGCCCTGCCTTCCTCATGATGTACTCTGCATATAAGTTAAATAAGCAGGGTGACAATATACAGCCTTGT
Source organism: Lerista edwardsae (assembly GCA_029204185.1). Lineage (NCBI taxonomy): Eukaryota > Metazoa > Chordata > Lepidosauria > Squamata > Scincidae > Lerista > Lerista edwardsae. Next base: position 6,938,510 of record JAJKFI010000030.1, read on the forward strand.
CGTACTCCTTTCCCAATTTGAAACCAGTCGGTTGTTCCATGTCCAGTTCTAACTGTTGCTTCCTGACCCGCATAAAGGTTTCTCAGAAGGCAGATCAGGTGGTCTGGAACTCCCATCTCTTCAAGAACTTGCCACAGTTTGTTGTGATCCACACAATCAAAGGCTTTAGCATAATCAATGAAGCAGAGGTAGATGTTTTTCTGGAACTCTCTTGCTTTCTCCATGATCCAGCGAAGGTTGGCAATTTGATCTCTAGTTCCTCTGCCTCTTCGGAAACCAGCTTGTACATCTGGTAGTTCTCGATTCACATACTGCTGAAGCCGAGCTTGTAGGATTTTGAGCATGACCTTGCTAGCATGTGAAATGAGTGCAATGGTGCGGTAATTCGAGCAATCTTTGGCATTGCCCTTCTTTGGGATTGGAATATAAACTGATCTTTTCCAGTCTTGTGGCCACTGTTGGGTTTTCCAAATTTGCTGGCATATGGAGAGCAGCACTTGGACAGCATCATCTTTTAAGATTTTGAGTAATTCCGCTGGAATGCTGTCACCTCCACTAGCTTTGTTGTTAGTGAGGCTTTCTAAAGCCCACTTGACTTCACTCTCCAGGATGTCAGGTTCGAGCTCAGTGACTGTACCACTGTGGTTATCAGGGACATTTAGATCGGCCTTATAGAGTTCCTCTGTGTATTCTTGCCACCTCTTCTGAATCTCATCTGCTTCTGTTAGGTCTTGCCATTTTTGTCCTTTATTGTGCCTACCTTAGCATGAAATTGTCCTTTGACATCTCCAATTTTCTTGAAGAGATCTCTAGTCCTCCCCATTCTGTTGTTTTCCTCTATTTCTTTGCATTGCTCATTTAGAAAGGCCTTCCTATCTCTCCTTGCTGTTCTCTGGAAATCTGCATTCAGTTGGGTATATCTTTTCCTTTCTCCCTTGCTTTTGGCTTCTCTCCTTTCCTCAGCTATTTGTAAAGCCTCGTCAGACAGCCACTTTGCCTTCTTGCATTTCTTCCTCTTTGGGATGGTTTAGGTGCTGCCTCCTGTACAATGTTACAGACCTCCGTCCAAAGTTCTTCAGGCACTCTGTCTACCAAATCTAAGCCCCTAAATCTATTTGTCACCTCCACTGTATATTCGTAGGGGATCTGATTTAGGTCATACGTGGAGGGCCTAGCGGTTTTCCCTACTTTTTTCAGTTTAAGCCTGAATTTGGCAAGAAGGAGCTGATGATCTGAGCCACAGTCAGCTCCAGGTCTTGTTTTGACTGCCTGTATGGAACTTTTCCATCTTTGGCTGCAAAGAATGTAATCAATCTGATTTCGATGTAGACCATCTGGTGAAGTCCATGTGTACAGTCGCCGTTTGTGTTGCTGGAAAAGGGTGTTTGCTATGACTAATGTGTTCTCCTGACAGAACTCTATCAGTCTTTGCCCTGCTTCATTTTGTACTCCAAGACCAAACTTGCCTGTTATTCCTCTTACCTCTTGACTGCCTACTTTAGCATTCCAATCCCCTATGATGAGAAGGACATCTTTTTTGGGTGTTAATTCTAGAAGCTGTTCTAGGTCTTCATAGAAGCGGTCAACTTCTTCCTCATCAGCACCAGTGGTTGGGGCGTAGACTTGGATTAGTGTGATGTTGAAAGGTTTGCCTTGGATCCGAATGGAAATCATTCTATCATTTTTGAGGTTATACCCCAGTACTGCTGTTCTCACTCTCTTGTTCACGATGAAGGCTACTCCATTTCTTCTAAGGGATTCCTGCCCACAGTAGCAAATATAATGGTCATCTGAATTAAATTCTCCCATTCCTGTCCACTTTAGTTCACTAACTCCCAGGATGTCGATGTTCAGCCTTGACATCTCACGTTTGACCACATCTAGCTTGCCTTGATTCATAGATCTGACGTTCCAGGTTCCTATGTAGTATTGTTCTTTGCAGCATCGCACTTTCCTTTCACTTCCAGACACATCCACAGCTGAGCTTCCTTTCAGTTTTGGCCCAGCTACTTCACTCTTTCTGGAGCTACTAGTACTCGTGTTCTGCTCTTCCCCAGTAGCATAATGGACACCTTCCGACCTGAGGGTCTCATCTTCCAGTGTCATATCGTTTAGCCTTTTTGTTCTGTAATCCATGGGGTTTTCTTGGCAAGAGTACTGGAGTGGGTTGCCACTTCCTTCTCCAGCGGACCACGTTTAGTCAGAACTCTCTGCTGTGACCTGTCCATCTTGGGTAGCCCTACATGGCATAGCTCACAGCTTCATTGAGCTACTCAAGCCCCTTCGCCACGACAAGGCAGTGATCCATGAAAGGGATACATAACATACTCAACCCCAAAGATTAAAAAATTCTGAAACCCCAAAAGTTACCTCTAAATTAACACAAGCATAGAGCAATATATCATTTCATCAAATCACCCTAGCCTCCAATCCCAGCTTCATAATAGTTAATACCAATCTCTCCCAGCCCTTATCTTTCTTTCTTTTAATCCGTTTGTCTATCGTTTGAGCTTTGATCTGTTTGTCTATCCTATCTGATCTCATCTCTTCATTATCTTTATTCTTCAAATTCACAAATAATTATGTCGTTTCTTCTCTCTCAAGTAGAAAGTTTATAAATGGCTTCCAATTGTTCATAAATGTGTTTTCTCCTTAAGCAAAACTGTTAATTTGTCCATTTCAGCTAAATCCAAAATATTTATCCACAATCAAGCATCAGTATTTCTGTGGATTTCCAATATTGTTCATAGGACATTCTCCCTGCTGTTGTCATAGATAAAGACAGTGTTTCAAAATTCTTGCCTACACAGTCTGCTTTTATTTCACCTTTTGTTGTCATTCTGAAATGGCAGAAGTAGAAAAAAAATGCGTGATAGTTTTGAGGAAGAGAAACTATTCTCTGTTGCGTTCTTGTTTTCTTCCTGCTGCCCCACAGGGTGGGGCTGTGGTTCCTGGCAGACAAATGCTTTGCATGTAGAAAGTGCCAGGTTCAACCTCTGGCCTTGCTGGGAAAGACCCCTGTCTGCAACTTTGCACTACAGCTTATCATCTTAGTATAGAGACTGACAGGCCACGCTCTCAGTGGAAGGCAGCTTGGTATGTTAACATTTTAAATACAAGGATTTGAGTGTAGTCCCTGCAGGAAGCTGGTATACTCCTTGAGCCAGGGTTGTGTAATTTGACACACTAAGCTGCACATAGCCCACCAGGATACATTATGGCCTGTCAGGCGCATTGTGGTTCTCCAAGCAAGTGGCAAAGTTGGGAAGTAGACGTATTTAGTCCTCTTGGGCCACCGTACATGTTTTTTGGGTTTGGTTTGGCTGAGTGAGTCACAAATTGTGCAGGGCTGCTTTAAATCCCAAACCTGTAAACTGAAATAAGACACCAGAATAGAAGCATGTTTGTCAGACTTCTTGTCAATAAAAGTAAATGGAGTGGAACTGAAGTATAGTTCACTGCTTTACCTGCCATTTTTGTTTCCAAGCCGTCTTGTTCTGCTGCCTGTTTGAACAGCACAGTTTCCAGGCGGCACGTAGACCATCAGTTTCCATGACATTCGTGCTTTTGGTGAATTCGTTTGGAGACAAGTTAATATTGGCTCTCTCCAGATGTGCTTGTGACAAGCCCAGACTCCTATTTTGCATGTTGTTGTTGAACTGATTTTAGGAATATGTTCTCTGCAGTATTACAGCCTATGCTTATGATAAGCAATGCATGTGTCTGGTTCACCATAAGCGAATTAGGAGATCCTACTGAAAATGTGCTAGCTGGAAATCAGTGAATGAGGGAAGGTTAAAGCACTTTTTCCCCACTTGCCTTTACATGGAGAATCAGGGCCTGCTAATTCCACTGTGCCTTGGAGAAATTGTGATCTGGCTTTGGAATCACATTGCAGACAGAACATGTAATTCCGATCTCATAAACTCCAAATATGATGCCCTGTGAGCATGATCAAATTTACAGCACAATCCTAACCTAGAGTTAAGCATCAAGCCAGCATCAGGGACACCATAAAGAATAGTTTATGACTCTCGGAGTCAGGGAGGCCACAGATGTGCGCCATAATCCCCGACAATGGTCCAAACACACTTTATGGTGGCCCTGATGCTGGCTTGATGCTTAACTCTAGGTTAGGATTGTGCCCTCAGTGGAGTATAGGATTCGAGTTAACTGCAACTAATCAGAAATATAAACAATTCAGCTCACTAGGGAATAAATTTTTTTTGTATATTAATGTGTGCATTGCAGGGCTACATAATTTTCCCCATTGTCTTTAGAATCCATAGTATATATATTTATAGAAAGCACACTAGTATAAAGTTTGTTGAAATGGGAACAAATGTTTCAAAAATTATTATTATTATTATTATTATTATTATTATTATTATTATTATTATTATTA
>JAJKFI010000030.1:6942924-7017682 GCA_029204185.1 Lerista edwardsae
TATTATTATTATTATTATTATTATTATTATTATTATTATTATTATTAATTGAATTTATACCCCGCCTTTCTGCCTCATGGGCACCCAAGGCGGCTTACAACATAACAACAATATTAAAATAAAACAATACAAAATGCAACAGTTAAAACCATATTAAAACAATTTAAAATGGACAGACCCCATGGATCCCATAGTTGTAGTTTAAAATGCCAGCCAGCATGTCAGCAGTTAAAAGCTTGTTTAAATAAAAAGGTTTTCAGGCCCCACTGAAAGATTGTCAAAGGGAGCAGTTCTTAATTCTAAGGGGAGAGTATTCCACAATCGTGGGGCCACCACCGAGAAGGCCCTGTTCCTGGCTGCCATTCCCCTCACCTCTCCTGGTGGCACAGTCAGAAGGGCCCCCCCCAGATGATCTAAGAGTATGGATAGGATTGTATGGAAGGAGGCGGTCCCTCAAATACCCTGGACCCAAGCCCTTTATGGGCTTTAAAAGTCAAAACTAGCACTTTGAATCAGGCCCAGAAAGGAACCGGCAGCCAGTGTAGCCGCTGAAGCAACGGCCCGACAATCAAACCAACGAGCCCCAGCAACCACACGAGCAGCCGTGTTCTGCATTAGTTGCAGTTTCCGGACCATCTTCAGAGGCAGCCCCACATAGAGCGCATTGCAGTAATCTAATCTGGATGTCACTAGGGCATGGGTCACCGTGGCCAGGTCTGAGCAACTCAGGTATGGTCGCAGCTGGCGAATCAGCCGAAGCTGAGCAAAGGCTCCCTTGGCCACCACCGCCACCTGGGAGTCCAGGAGCAGCTGTGAGTCCAGGAGAACCCCCAAACTGCAGACCTGCTCCTTCAGAGGGAGTGCAACTCCATTCAGAGCAGGGTGATAGTCTAGTACCCCAGTTGTGGATTTCCGAACCAGGAGCACCTCTGTCTTATCCGGGTTTAATTTCAGCTTGTTCGCCCACATCCAGCCTCCAACTGCCTCCAGACAACAATCTAAGACCTTGACCGCCTCCTCAGAATCAGGGGAAAAGGAGAGAGAGAGTTGGGCGTCATCAGCATATTAATAGCACCCTACTCCAAACCCCCGGATGACCTCTCCCAGGGCTTCATGTAGATATTAAATAGCATGGGGGATAAGATGGACCCTTGCGGCACCCCAAACCCAAGAGGCCAGGATGCCGAACAAGCACCACCTTCTGGGACCTGTCAGTCAGGAAGGAGCGGAACCACTGCAGAACAGTGCCTTCAAGCCCCACCCCGGCCAGCCGACCCAGAAGGACACCATGGTCGATTGTGTCGAAAGCTGCCAAGAGGTCCAGCAGGACTAACAGGGACGCACTCCCCCTGTTCAGTCCTCGGCTTAGGTCATCCACCAAAGCGACCAAGGCAGTCTCCATCCCAAAACCCGACTGAAGTCAGATTGGAATGGGTCCAGTTAATCCGCTTCCTCCAGGACCCTCTGAAGCTGGGACACCACCACCTGCTCAATCACCTTGCCCAAAAACAGGATATTTGAGACTGGCCGAAAGTTGTTCAATTTAGTGGGATCCAGGGAGGGGTTCTTCAGGAGGGGGAGAACAATTGCCTGCTTCAAAGCAGGTGCCAACACCCCCTCCCTCAGAGATGAATTCACCACCCTCCCTGTCCACTCGGCCAGCCCTTCCTGGGCAGATCTAATTAACCATGCTGGACAAGGGTCGAGCAGGCAAGCAGCACTGCTTGAGAATCCAGAGAATCCTCACACTCCAGAGAATCCTGTCCACATCCTCAGGTTCTACAGGCTGAAAAGAATCCCAAAGAGACATCACTAGATACACCTTCAGTGGTGTCCAAGTTATGCTGAATCTCTTCCCCTCCAGTGGGGGGGGGGGGCAGATGGAGTATACTACGGACCACATGAAAAAGCCCAGCTGGATGGTTCTCTGCAGATGCAATGGTGGCAGAGAAGTATGCCCTCTTAGCTGCCACTACCGCCCTGGAATAAGATGTCAAATGGGCTCTAGCCTGTGTACGGTCAGATTTGGCACAGGTCTTTTGCCACTGTTGCTCTAGACGTCTGCCCTGCCGCTTCATCATTCGCAGCTCCTCAGAAAAGTAAGGAGCCGCTCTTACTCTGCAACTGGGCAGAGGATGCTCAGGAGCGATCTCATCCAGGGCCCTGGTCATCTCCCTATTCCAGAGATCGACCAGGGCACTGGGTGGGTCTCCAGCTCTGGCGACAGGAAAATCCCCCAGAGCTCTCAGGAGACCATTCAGATCCATCAGCTTCTGGGCGTGGATCATAAAATGCGATCCCCCACCTCTGCAGAGGTGGGAGGCTGCAACAAGCCTAAATCCCACCAGGAAGTGATCTGTCCATGACAAAGGAGTGACAATGTAAAATGTACATCTCAAAAAGAATAACAAGAAGAAGAGCAGATGAAGAGCATCTTTCAGAATGCTTACAAGTTCCCCACCTCAGGGCTCCAGAAACATTAGCCCACCAAGAAATTCAACCCCATTCTTGCTATGGAGCTGCAGATCTGCAAGGGCAGGCAACACCACACAGACCTTACCTTACCTGGGAAGTGAAACCTATGCCTCAAGGTAAGATTGCCAAACTGTCTCAAGTACCCTGAGATGTGCAGAACACTCAATTGCTCTTGCTTGTAGAGATTCTGGAATTCCTCTAATCGTAGTAGTAGTAGCAGCAGTAGTAGTCTTTCCAAGAGAACACAGCAGGAGCTTGCTGTTTGCAGTAAAGGTTGCTAACAAATGCTCAAATGTAGATTAGTCCCAGTCATACACCAGTGAAGACAGGGCAGGGGTGGGACAACATAGCCACCATTGTAGGTGAAAACGTCATGTGTTGCAACTTCTGTGTACGCTCTCATAAATTATTTTTATCCCAACAGGTGAATCCACAACTGTGGACTTCAGGATAGTGCGGAACTAATCAGAGGTCTATATGGAAGAACTACTAGATGATAGCTAATGATTATACCATATTACAGGAACTGCCTGTTTCAGCTGCTTTCTGATTTTGTTGACCTGTCTCTTGTTTCCCCACTAGCAGTTAGGCAGTCATCCAACATGCACAGAGGCCATGCAAACAACAATGTATGTTGTCATTGGCTCACAACTACATTATGCTGGCTGAACATGGTGGTATCAGCATAGCAGGACGATACCATCGTTGATGATTTGATTATGTTGACCTGCATGCTGGAAGTAGCATGCAGGCAGGCTACTATCGTTAATAGTTTCTGTCCAGTAATATTGTTAATTTTTAATCTGCTGGCATTTTTCTGTAACAGAAAATAGCAGATAATTGGGATCTGAATGTGTCTAATTTCCTGTAGTTCTTCTTTTAATCCTATTTTAAAGAATTTTTAACCTAGGAGTCTACAAGGGAACTTTTCTTCCCATTAACGTGACTTTTCACCAGGATAGGAGATCTATAATTCTCTGTAGTTTCTTACGCATTAGTTCATGATTGTGTTGTGTTGGGGTGGCTTTTATGACTTAACTGCTATTGAATATTTTTATTCCAGTCATAAAACTGATCTTTGTGTGTTAGTATGATTCAGTCTCAAGACTGCTTTTTGAAGTGTGGTTTTTTTAAACTGTCATCGAAGACCTTGCAGTACAATGTCTTTGAACAAAGAACCAGGCTGTCCTTAACCTTTTTCTGTCAACCAGTGTCTGGCAGGAACATTTAATGAAAGGTTGAACAATCATGGTATCTGTGATATGGATCCTGTATGCTTTTTCATACGCACAAGCGCTTCAACTGCTGCACAATATGTGGCATTAGGATTTATTCCCAAACATTACTGCCACCATTGCAGTTGCTGTCGTTCTTATTCCATCCAGCCCTGTTAGCCTGCTGTTCAGTGTAAGATCACACAATATACAGTATACTGCAAATACTTTCTTTCACAATTTATGACATGTTCACTACCAATACTTCTGAAGTTGGACTCATGAGCAAGTTGACTTGTGAACAGGCCCCTGGAACCTAATTTGTAAATTGGGGAGCTTCTGTCTATCCGTTAAACAGCTGGGAGGTTAAAGATAAATAAGCATGAAGGCAACAACTCGTAAATGTTTAATCTCAGCTTGCTGCTCTCCCTCTTTATTGCTGATAGCCCAAAGTGAGGCCTGCCTTTGGCGCTGCTCAACAAGATAAGCAACTGAGAAACTGAGAGCACAATCCTAAACTGGAGTTAGGCTGGCATAAACTAAGCCAGCAAAGTTTGGCCAGCACAAGTGTAAAGAACCAGGTAAAAGTTTTTTTCCAAATATTTAGGTTACCAGTTCTCCCATGGCTGACTGTGAGTAGGAGTACGAGTACATAAACCTTTATTGGCATTACAAATAAAATAACAGCAACAGCAACAGAAGTTAGTGCAGTAGCTATATCGTCCTCGTTAATCATAAAGGAGCAGATCCAGAAAGGAGTGGGGTGGTAGGGGGAAAGGGGGGGTTGGATTTGAAAACAGCATATAGGAATTCTGCTACTGAATTAGAGATGGTGACTGTGAGTACAGATGAAGATGTCCTTCAACGTAACTACGCTTTTCCAGGCACACTTCACAACAAGGTCTTAGGCAATAAAGGATCTGCTAACCACCACCAGCTCCAAGCAACCGCTGACCCTTTCCCAGTGGAGCTCTAGGGAAGGTTACCCAGCAAACCTTAGCCCCCCCGGAGAACCAGCCCCGAACAACCCAGAGGTGGCACTCTGACTGGCCCAGGAAAAAGAAACCAGCAGTCCCTGAATTGCCAACAGTAACGTGCCTTGCGGCAGGCCTGGATTTAGCTAATATCCAAAACCCTTCCCCAGAATGTACACTTGCTCACACCCAAGCTGAAAAGCTTGCAAGGCTTCATTAAGATTGCAGCTAAGTTGGTTACATGGCCTAAAGGCAAGGCAAAGTAAAATAGACATACATGAGATATAATACATAACAGTAAAACAACAAACCTAAGCTCCTACACTTACTGATACCAATTTTACCTAGCATCACTTAACTCACAAACTGATATTACCCATACTGCGTAGCTGGAATCACGCAGGTCTCTTTCTCTTAGAGCGTTAGGCAGAAGTCTCCTGGAACAGCCAGAAAAATGCTGAGCCTTGAACAAAGGCTTGTGGGTTATCTTTATAGCCCTTGAGACCTAACTCCTTAATCAGTGGCCAGTTGACACTGCTTGGTAACAGGGAAAGAATTGTTGCAGTGATAACTCACATAGCTGTGTGCTAATTGGGGGGAGGTAAGCTGGTACAATGGTGTCCTTGAGTCTACCGCCCTGCAGATCCTCCCAAAAAATCCCCTTGGCTAACTGATAAGCACTAAGTGCTTTGTGTTTTTTCTTCCCTGCCAAGTTGATTTCCTACCCCTTTTCCCCTTCAACATGGCTTAATTGCACAAGATGGAATCTGTGTTGCAAAATAGAGTCAGGCCTGCGGCCTAATGTTGGTTTGTCTTTTACAACAAGGGCCACCATAAAGCGTGTTTGGACTACTCTCGGAGTCAGGGAGGATGGCTCATATCTGTGTGCTGGCCTCTCTGACTCTGAGAGTGGTCCGAACATACTTTACAGTGTCCCTTGTGCTGGCCAAACTTTGCTGGCTTAATTTATGCTGACCTAACTCGTTCTAGGATTGCACCCTGAGTCATAGTAGGACAATTCAAACCTTTTTCTAGGTCAGTGGTTCTTAAGGAACCCACCAGTAGTGATGGCATGACTGGAAGTGCTGTCATTGTGATGCCAGAGCCTGCTGCTTTCCTGAGAATGCAGCAAGAAGTTGGGTTATTTCTCAACCATTTTCCAATAGCAAAGTGAATCAGAAAGAAAAAAGCCTATTTACAACCTTGACACAAGCAAAACAACCACACAGCCCTCCTACTTTCCAGCATCCCATCTTCTCAATATGGCTGCTGTAGGTGCTTTGCAACTCACCTGAATCTGCTCAGGACCCACTGGTGGGTTCCCACTCACAGTTTGGGAACCACTGTTCTAGGTCATTGTTGCTAACTCACTCTACAAAGAAATCTTTGTTGCACCAAGGGGGATTGTGATACCACCTCAGTTGCTGCATCTCACCTTTTTCCCAGCCCATCTCTTCTGCAAGCAGTCTGTTTCTTCATTTTTGCCATTTGCCAAAAGGAAACTGTGATGCTAGAGGTGGACAGCATTTATGAGCCGAGCAGGCTGGGCTGAATAGACACTTCTTGACCTACATACACTATCTAAATTAGGGCAGGCATATTAATAGTGTGATAGTCTGGCACATACATTGGAGGCTATGACCTTGAAGGTGTTTGTAGGATGTTATCCTAACATGCTGAATGTCAGCAATTCAGGGTGGGTTAGGCTGTCTACCAAATATACCAGATCAATATTTTTCCTTTGGGTGGGTGCTCTTATTACACATCATTATTTTTTAAAAATTCACAGTCACCTGGAATATACCCGCAACTTGAAGAACTTCCCTACAAGTCACCCTTGCCTGCAGTGGAGTTAAAACAGGTCTTTTACAAGAAACAATACATTTGTGTTGTTTTTCTAAAAGGCCAGCTAAAAGAGTACATACTGTACTTTATTCAAACATTGCCTTGTTGCTTGTTGCTTATAATGCCTACCTAACCTCTGCCTTTGGAAATAAAGTTTTCTAATAGTAACCAACAGTGTCTCCAGTATGTATTTCTACAAAGTAAAACTGACCTTGCAAAATATATTGTGGCCTTCCCAACACTGAAAAGTTTGAATGCAATAGCAAGGACATTGAGAAAAGAGTATGTACTTTTCAAGAATCGTCTTGGTACAGTAATTTCCAGTGTTTAAAGCAGGATGAGAAGGTGGTGAAGACTTGAGGGTCTGCAGATCTGCCTAACCTCACCGATCCCCTCCCACCTCGTCCGCTGGACTGTTGACTTAAACAATTTATAGCAACTGTTACTCTGCAACGGACACTGAGAAGGTTATTTTGAAGCAAAGAGTTTGTATAATGGCTTTAATGGGTGCAAGATCACTAGAAACAGTAATAGTAGATCAAACATGACAGACAGAGCTTTCCTAATTTCAAGAACTATACTTCCGATTCTTTTTCTCACGTTTAGCTAAAATTAACAGTGACAAAAATGAAGTGAAATGAATCATTTGTGAATCAGGCTTTCTATGCATTTGGGGTTACAGAATTCCGACAGACACAAAATGTATAAGATTTTCCCATCTAACTTGTACCATTTTATATTGTGTGCATTTTCTTACAGTAAAGGATGTGATCATTTTTGGTGGTTCTCTTTGGTGGTTTTATTAAAAGTGCATTGGGGATCATTTAGTTAAAATGAATGAGAACAATTGAAAAACTGCATTCCTGGAGTACTGTGGTCTGAATGGTCCCATGTTTACTTAACAGAACACCTCTTCATCCTATAACACATTTTAAAATTCATGCCTTCAGGTGGTTTTGGGTAGAAGGAAAAATGCTTGAATTCTTGGGACACAGGGATTCTGTAGGAATTAACACCTGAGAAGACTGATGCAATCTTGCAGGAGAATAGTTTTCATGCTTTAATACAAATTTGCATTGAATTGAAGGCATAGGCAAGCACAGCTATTTTATTTATTTAAACTGACTTCATTTATTTGACCCAAGTATCAGATTAGTAAAATAATTTTTGCAGGTACATGGTAAAACATGGATCCTTGCATCTTGTTAAAAATATGGAATGTGGCCCTCATCTTGACTAGCCCTCTTGAGAATGCACCCTCAAGTGTGCTTTGAATTATCTGGATACGACAGATAATTGTATGCACAAATGTGTGTTCACTGCTTAGCCATGGAAGTGCTGGTAGGACAGAAACAGATTCCTGTCTGAATCCTTGGTGAACTGCTTGACTATATCAGTCACTATATCAGGGTGGTCCAACTGGCCACATGACCCTTGTGTGACCCCCAACTGTGCCAACCTGGAAGTAATTGGTGGTGGTGGTGGTGATGTGATGATGTCAGTGCCAATTACTTCCATGTTCTGAGCCTACCAAAGTCATTAGGCAGGCTCAGGATGCAAGGACTGGAGGCAGTGGGGCTTTTTGATCTCTGCCGCACCATTCTGGCTTCTTTTCCAAAACTTCTGAAGCAGGAAGAGGCAATGGGGTGGGATGAGGCCGGGTTTTCAGGCTGCCAAAAAGGTTGGACCACCCTGAAGTAGATGGACTAATGTTATGACTCTGTATAAAGCTACTTGCTGTGTTTCCATTAGTAAGTTCCATTAGATATTGTCCATATCAAATTTGGCTTTTCCTTGTGACTGTTTTGTCCTTCAGGCAATTGAAACACCAGTTTCCCAGTGCAGCGGTTTTTAGTACTGATGAGTACTTCTTCACTGAGGATGGCACCTATATATTTGATCCCGATTTACTAGAGGAAGCACACAAGTGGAACCAGAAAAGAGGCAAGCAAAATCCTTCCTAACATAGGGACAGTGCTTTACCTTCTAGCTATTGTGTAGGTTACTTTTTGTACATGACACCCTCTTGCCAATTGGGACACAAACAGTTGTCCCACCATTGTTTGATGTTCAGTTGGTGGGAATGCACAACACTTTTTCTGTTGCTGCATCTTATCTGGAGTTTAGCAGCTCTGGCCTTGAGAGAATTATCTAACCCTCTCCCCTTTTCCGGATGTCATTCTGGAAGTGCTTTGAAGATCTCTCTGTACTAGCAGGCCTTTGGCCTTTGCATCAGTGGACCTTTGGTTTTTTTTTAACTGTATATACTGGCTGCTGCTGAATTCATATTGTTTTATTTTGCATTTTTAGATACTGCTTTTAAGATGATGGGGATTTTTGCAAGCTGCCTTGAGCATTGAAAAAGCAGGATAAAATTCTATAATAAAATACATGTCTTAGAAAAAAAACACTTGTAGTGGCTCATGTGCCCACCTATTGTCTTACTCATTTTATTGACAGGGCTTTTGAATGTGAATAAAACCACCTAAAAGTATTAAGAATGAGTGACTATAATGTGATGGAGGAAACTCTGACAAGCTTATCGATGAAAGGTTATAGTACAAGCTTCTGATCTGCTTATGCTTGAGAACTCTGCATTATAACTGCTTCTTGTGTAATAACACCTATGCCCTCTAATCAATTTATGTTGTTGCTCTTATTAGAAACCTACAAGGCAAATGTATGCCCTGAAAATAAATGTTTTATAGTAAAAGCCAGCATCCCTGCTGCCATTAAACAAAACACGATTTGTGCAATTTTGTACGATTTGTATTACATTTCTTATCGTGGTAGCTTCTCTCTGTGTTTCCTCCCCTATACCTTTTATGGACATATATTAACATTTATTTATTTTTTGCATGGCCGTGGAAAATCTGATTCCCTATGCTAACCCCACTGGAACCTCCCAAATAACCTCCAAGTGTCTTCTTACTAGAAGGACAATATGGGGCAGGAACAGATGGGGAATAATCTCTTGAAGTTGCGCTTTCCCTGCCCCTCAAAGTACTTGGGATTAATGTTACAAACTTTCTGTAAAGCCAAGGACATAGATGACCATTTGCAATAGATGGGCTGGATCTGGTCCCAAGGACTACTGTATATAGCCAGCAGGAGTAAAATATATTTTAATCAGTGTGTCTGAGTTTGCCCAGCAATGTCCCACGTAGAGAAGACAAGATTGCACAAAGAATAATTTTTTTAACGTTTATGCAAGAGTGTCCAGATTTTTGTTGCACTGCTCTGTGGACTTTTGTATTCAATGTCCCACCTGTGACTGAGCATATAGCTTCTAAATCTGTCAACATATGAAACTGACAGGCAGCTCAGGATTGGCCATACAAGCAGCAGTAGCCAAGTTCTTAACCTTCCCCTGGGTTAAGAGCGCAGGACAGGAGATAGGTCTCTTCACCTCTGCGTTCACACCTATTTTAGAAGCAGACTACTGGCTCTTCTAGATCAGTGATAGTCTTCAGCAGTTGCCAAACTGGTGACCGCTGCGCACCAAGAATCTCCCGTCCAAAGCAGTGCTTGCTGTTCCATGGAAGAGTCGCCACATTTTCAAGCTGTTGTGGTGGCAGGGACGCTCTGGGCTATGGCATCTATTGCCTGGCAGGGCTTCCTGCTGCACAGCCTTCTCAGATGCCAGACATAGACGTGACTGCCTAGAGCGTCCTTGCCTCCACAGCCGTTTGAAAATTGAGCGGCGCTTCCATGAAACAGGAAGCACCGCTCACAGGGGTGGGGGTGGGGGTGGGGGTGTCCAAACCCCAGATATAGGCTGGGGTTTGGAGACGCCAGTCTTGATGAGTATCTGTCTACAATGCCTGGTAGTAACTCTCCAGGTTTCAAGCAAGGGTCTTTCACAGCCCTACCTGGAGATGGTAAAAACTGAACGGGTCCTTCTGCAAGCAGAGCAGGTGTTCTACCTGTGAGCTATGCTTTCCCCTTAAAACTTTTCAGTCAGAGGGAAGCATTTGTATCTTGTACCACTTCCCAGGAGGCCAGCTGTAGACTTAGTAGGTGGCTGGGACCTGGCCAACCAGGCGGTCTGTTGCCTCCAGCAGTTATAATGGGGCATTATACAAGGCTCAGATTGTGTTGCAAAATGCACTTTTGTTTATAATATACTCCTAAACCACTAGATAGAGATTGGAGTGGCTGCAGGTCCGCTACCTTGGCTTAGGAAACTACAAACCTTCCTCAGTTTTCTGGGTTATTCAACAGCTTGAGGGTGCAATCCTAACCTGGAGTTAGGCTGGCACAAGTCACTTGTGCTGGCCTAAGAGTGTTGCAAACATGCGACGCGCTTACAGTGTCTTTGCAACACTCCTGGGCAGGCTCAAGTGACTTGTGCCAGCCTAACTTCAGGTTAGGATTGCACCCTGAATTAATTTTCTCCAGAGTCAAGGTCTCTTTCTATTTCCTGTTTCTAGTGGTTTGTCCATGTCTGATATTAACGTGGTTAAAAAGCAAGAAACTGAAAAACACAGCAAAAATATGGAAATAGATCATCTTGGAAAATCACACCAGTTTGCAATACTCACCACAAGATTACTTGTTTGCATTACAGTGGATCCCAAGAGGGTTGATTTGGGATTGCTGAAAAGATGCAGGAATAGTGAGCCCACCAATTGTCTGGTCTTTTAAAACATTTACATTATTATGTTGCAGCACGTAAAGCAATGAAGAATGGGAAATCCCCAGTTATTATTGATAATACCAACATCCAAGCTTGGGAAATGAAGCCATATGTGACAATGGTAGGGAATACTATGACCTTCTGTTGTACTTAATGTTTAGCTGTTCATGGTTCTGAGAGTAGAACAAATAACCCTGTGCACAGCCATCAAGAAAAGCAAAAAAGGTGCCGCAATCTGCAACATGTTTAAAAATATTCAAGCATCATCTTTCTTCTACAGACATTCCATTTTGGTCAAATACAGAATTAGGCCACACACTGATTGGTTTTGCTCCACTGAAAATTGATGCTTTATTCCCTTTTGCTATATTACCTTTTTGACACTGAACATTTTCTGATTCTCAGAAACCACAAATAATTCTCAGTACAGTACTGTACATATAAAGATAAAGGCTTCCCCAGGACCAAATGTCGGTCTAGTTGTGACCGACTGTAGGGGGCGGTGTTCATCTCCGTTTTTAAGCCTGTAGAGCCGGTGTTTGTCCAAGGACAAGCTTCTGTGGTCATGTGGCTGGCATGATTATACGCTGTAGTGCACAGAACGCCGTTACCTTCCCACCGAAGTGGTCCCTATTTATCTACTTGCATTTTTAGGTGCTTTTAAACTGCTAGGTTGGCAGGAGCTGGGATAAGCAACAGGAGCTCACTCGGTCGCACAGTCTTGAACTCCCAACCTTCCAGTCAGAAAGCCTAGCAGCAGCAGTTTAACCCGCTGCACTACCATGTCCCTGGTACATATACCTGCACAGATAATTTCACTTTGAATGAATTAAGCATATTGTAATATATAGAGGGGACGTGGTGGCACTGCAGGTTAAACCACTGAGCTGAGCTTGTTGACCAGAAGGTTGGCAGTTCGAGAGCACGCGACAGAGTGAGCTCCCTTTGCTTGTCCCAGCTCCTGCCAACCTTGCAGTTTGAAAGCATGTAAAAATGTGAGTAGATGAATAGGTACCACTTTGGTGGGAAGGTAACCGCGTTCTGTGCCTTGGCGTATAGTCATGCTGGCCACATGACCACGGAAGCTTGTCCTTGGACAAATGCTGGCTCTTCGACTTAGAAACGGAGATGAGCACCGCCCCCTACAGTCAGTCACGATTAGACCATTCGGTCGTGGGGAAACCTTTACCTTTTTAACCGTTTTAATAGAGAGAGAGACGTTGCCCTGCTGTGTGGTCCACAACACTTGTCACCATACAATCTGCAGCACCAGCCTTCTGCTTTCACATATGAGGCAGCCCTTCTTGGCAGTATTGTCTCCTCTGACACAGGACGTTTTCATTCCTGCTGCTGAAGACATTTAAATGGGTGATAACCAGCGGCTGGATTTGCAGGCAAAGCACATACTTCACTGTTGATCTAGGGGCCATATTTCAACATAGGGAAAAAAGCTGACCTCTTTAAAGGATTATGTACAGATTACTCTTAGGTTCCAAAGGTACATAGGTGTGCACTCTTTGATTGCAGGGGCAGAGATGTCTTCCCTCTAGAGTGCACCGTGTGCTGGGAACCCCCCAGACACTTCCATTGCATTTGGAAGGCACAGGGACAGCCCAATCCTATGTAACTGCCTGTACAGCAATGCAGCCGTGCTAGTGGGCTACATGGGTTGTATCCTGTTGGTGAATTTCAGGTCTTGGAGAACTCCTCAGACTAAGGAGCACTGTTCCCTTGCCCTGGGGTAAACCCACACTGGCCTGCTAAGTCTACTCTGACCTGCACCAGTGATTTTGGTTGGCACGAGTCCATGTGGACCTGGGTTTGTGGATCAAAGCTGGGAGCAGTGGCACTGCTGATATCCTATCGCCCTTCTCAGCTTTGATCCATCCTCCACCCCACCCCACCCCATCTTTGCCCTGTTCCTTCCCTCAACACCTCCCTTCCACATCCTGTTCTGACTTGCTGGCACCAGTGGGTACTGTCTGGCTGCTGGCACAAAGACCCGGCCATTTGCGGTGGCAGACAGGCTGTGCTGAAGAGCATGTCGCATTTTGTGGCCTTTCACTGCTGGAATTCTTGTTCCAGAGGTGTAAGGCCCAAATGGGATTGGGCCATTACATACAATGCTCCAAACAACTTTTGAGGACGTGTTGGGCTTTGATTGGACTGTGTCTGTGATATCACTGAAGTTAATATATCCTTCCTATCTTGGTGCCTGTACAGTTTTTGATTGCTCGTTATCACTAGAAAACTCACAAATCTGACGGTAGAATTGCTAACACAATCTGCTAATTCCCCTTTCTCCTTTATGTAGTCTAAGAGGCCCTTTAAAATACGTTGCAGCTAATTATGTCAGCATCTATAGCCCATAGCTTGCTGAGTTGAGAATACATCATTTGCAGAATGCTGCATGGCTAGCACGCTTTGTTGCTTTTCTAGCGAAGGGACATTTTCAATTTGTCAGAGGTGGGTTCTTTGTTCATAAACAGTGGCAACATTGGAAAAATTTGCCATGTACTTTTTCTAATTTGTCTCTGTAATCTTGATGATTTGAAAGCTAATACTCTAAAACAGCAATCTCCAAACTGGAGACTGCTGTACCGCCAAGAATCGTCACTGGCACAAACTGCATCTGCTGTTCCGCCCAGGACAATTGCAAAGACCCTGACTACAGTTGTAGTTGAGGCTGTAGTTGAGGTCTTCGCATTCTTCCGAGCAGAACAGCAGATGCCGTTCACTCGGGAAGGATCCTGGAGGACCAGATCTGACCCACCAGCTGGAGTTTGGAGCCCCCTGCTCTAAAATAAAAGCCAGTGTACTGATAAAGCAAGAGTGGGCTGTGCAAAATAATTGGGGAATCTGCCAAATGCAGAGCTCAGTATATGAGGTTGTGTGTGGAGGTGCTCCATATAACCATGGAGGACAAGGTGTGCTTTCACAAAGAGTCCTTCCACAAATAGAAGAAGCACAACTCTCCTTCAGTACATGGTGCACTGCTGTAAGCACTATTAGTGGCACAACAGTATGACCATCTTAGGTTAATCAGCAGTCTTGCTAGAGTTTGGACCTAGTTCTCATTTCCAGGAAAGGGTCTTTGAAGCAGCTCTAATGCAACGATCTCCAAACCAGACAGCTGCAGGGGAGAAAGACCTCTACTACAACTCCCAGGGGGGTTCTCGGCCAGCTGCCTCTGCACAGAAGACCAGGCGTGAGGCTTGCTGGAGTGGCTGGCCACAAAGACCCCTGGGAACTGTAGTAGGGGTCTTTCGCGGCTTCCCGGGTGGAATGCAAAGTACTGTTCATGCCAGGGAAGGATTAGGAGATCTAATGTGCTGCTCCAATGTGATACAGGTTCATACCTAATTAGTACCCTTTTACTAGTTTGCATTTTAAGACAATAGGAACATAGGCAGGGCCCTGCTGGATCAGGCAAAAGGTTTAAATAGGCCAGCTTCTAAATAGGCCATCTCACAGTGGCCCACCAGATGTCTCAGAGAGCACATAAGACAACAAGATGCCTGCATCCTGTGGCCACTCCCCTGCATCTGGCATTCTGAGGTAGCCTATTTACTTTCAACCCCCGCCCATGAAGACACCAGACTGAGAATTGGGTTTAACTTGGCCCACCCTATTAAACACAAGTAACCAATTTTTAAAACCTGAAGCCTACTGAATACACTGTCCCTCCCTTGCCAATCTTTACCTTCATCTTATATGTGGAAGAAGCCTTCATATTTAAGGCTACAAGGTGATAGATAATTCCCTTCTCTTTCCCAGTAATTTAATTTTATAGTTGCCATAATTGTGTAAGACAGAGGTCTACGTGTTTGTGACACAATTCTGCACACATTTACATAGCTGTAAATCCCAGTAAAACACAATGAGACTTACTTCTCAGTAAGTGTGCATAGAATTATGCTGCATGTCAGTTAACAAATTTTTTTTCCTGTGTTGGTAGTAAAAGTGATATGGGAAAGCTGCTTCAAATATCCTTTGGGGAGATGGAGCAGGGTAGAAATCTGGTAAATAAATAAATTGTTGCATAATAAATAATATATATAATATAATATATAATAAATATAATATATTAATATAAAAATTGCTTTTACAAGGTTTTTTACAAGTAATTACAAGTTGTGTTTTTTCATATCAGGCACTTGAAAATAGCTATGAAGTTATCTTTCGAGAGCCAGATACACACTGGAAATTCAACGTTAGAGAACTAGCTAGGTATGTTTTTGTGCTGTAATTAATTATGTGGAGAGAGGTTATTAGAAAACATCAGAGGCTATGCTGGGTGCTAATTTTGAGTCTGTTGTGTACTGTATCCTTTCTCCAGCTATATGGGACACACTGGGTTAAAAATCGCAGCTTAAGAACCCAATTCTATTGATCCTAGTGCTGCCAGTAAGCCCTTACCACCGGCGCCAGTGTCTTAAGTGTGCCGTAAGGAACTTCTAGCGCCGGCAGTAAGGGCTTACCACCGGCACTGGGCCTGCTCCAGTAGGTTCTAGGTTCTGGACTCCACCTGGTGGTAACACTGCCACCGTCGTTTGGGGCCAGGGGAGGGCAGAACTGGGCGGGGGAAAGGCAGAGCGTGGGTAGGACCAGCGATGGCCTTTACCACCAGATCCTATCCTCCTTGTTGGGCCATGTGGCCCGACAGGGAGGCCCTTAAATCTGCACTAGCAAAATAGCCAGTGCAGACTTGAGGGAGGCACATTGGTAGCCCAGTGCCCTTACCTGGGGGTTGGGGACAAATGTACTTCCTCTGCCCCTTAAAGCACATTTGAGACACCCTAAGTCAGCAGAGTGGCAACTCTGCCAGTGGAATGGTAAGCTAGGATTGCACTCTGAATTATTCATTCAGCATACCTTCAGATGCAGGGCTATGCGATTTTTATACTTCCTGAAACCTGATATTGAGAAAGGAATTCTTTTCTCTATTGGCCTGTGCTAGGGAGCAGTGGCAACATATGCCCCAAACTTGTCTGTAATGTTGGTTTCATTAGTTATGTGCCAAATGCTTGCCTGTACAAAAAAGGAAATTACTCCTACAGTAAAATCCTGTTAGCCTTTATCAAACTACTCACATGGACAGCTGTATTAACTGAGGTATCATAGGAATGGAAGGAGCAAGTCACATGATGACAAACACCAGATTCAGAGCCATTGCTTTCCATATCTGCCATTGGCCAGTTAATTTTCTGTTTGTGCACACAAGCTGGCACCTTTGGAACAGCTTGCATAGAGAAAATCTTATTGTATAAATTCAGCCAGAAATCTGAATACATATCCTTTCTGCTGCTGTTTACCAAATTCTTTTCTAGACGGAATAGCCATGGTGTTCCGAGAGAGAAGATACAGCGAATGAAAGAGCAATATGACCATGATGTCACCTTTCACATGGTACTGCATTCTGAAGAACCAGTCAGATATTTCAGCAGGTCCTATGGAGTTTGCAACACTGGAGATTGGTCCCATCCAAGTTCGGCGTTCCCCAACAGAAGAGCTAACAGCAACTCCACAAATGAAAGATCGTTTACCAGGAGAAGTGGTTTCCACAGGGTCTTTTAGAATTAGCAACCTGCTTAAAACTTTTATATTTTTATCAATTTTGTATTTTAAACATTTATATTTTTCTACTGCACTAGAACACATTCCACACATTCTTTTTAAGCCTGAAAAAGAAAATCATTAAAATGCCCACCTGAATTCAAACTACATTTGCAGGCCAATTACATAGGAACATAAGAAAAGCCCTGCTGGATCAGGCCAAAGGCCCATCTAGTCCAGCTTCCTGTATCTCACAGCGACCTACCAGGTGCCCCAGGGAGGCACGAGACAACAAGATGCTTGCATCCTGTTGCCACTCCCTTGCACCCGGTATTCTGAAATAGCCTACTACTAATGTAAGGAGGTTGCACAATCCATCATGGCCTATAGCCCACGATGGACTTTTCTTCCAGAAATCTGTCCAATCCCCTCTTAAAGGCATCTAGACCAGATGTTATCACCACCTCCTGTGGCAAAGAGTTCCACAGATTAACTACCACTGGGTAAAAAAGTATTTCCTTTTATCTGTTTTAACTCTCCCAAGCCTCAGTTTTGGTGGATGTCTGGTTCTGGTGTTTTGAGAGAGGGAAAAGAACATCCCTCTATCAACTCTATTCCTTCCATGCATAATTTTGTATGTCTCAGTCATGCGCCTTTTTTCTAGGCTGAAGAGCCCCAAACGCTGTACTGCAGTTTTTCTTCATAAGGGAGGTGCCCCAGCCCCGTAATCATTTTCAATTGCTGAGGGCACAATCCTAACCAGCTTCCCAGCACTGACATAGCTGTGCCAATGGGTCAGGTTCCACCATCTGCACTGGAGTAGTAGTCACAGAGGTCTCCTCAAGGTAAGGGAATGTTTGTTCCCTTACTCCAGTACTGAAAAGTTCGTTAGGATTGCATCCTAAATCATCTGTACTCATACCAAATCTATAATGGCACTATTACTGTAATTTTTAGTTCTTTTGTTCCTTCTGCACCAGGTCTCTTATGTACATAATTATGACAGTAGTATATTACAAAGCATACCAATAACTCTTGGCAGTAGTTCAATGCTGTGATAATTTGGAAATATTTCCATAAGCCACTTACTAGTAGTGGTAAGGGAATAACATCTCTGTTACCACTGGTGCTATATATTACTTTTGGAATTAATTCCTGCTGGGAAGCATGTGCGCAAGCGATACCTCAGCTAAACCACCGTTAACATGACAACCGCTGTCATTTCAGTATTGTGCGGTAGTATCCTGATTCCTCGATTTCAGTAAGTTCTTTCGCTATTTGGTTCTGTACACCAAGGTGTCAGATTGTAGGCTCTCCTAGTTAGTTTGCTTCTCTCTGGCGCAGGAAATTTTACAACCTAAAATATTAACAAATGTGTACAGCATCTATTCTTTAGGAATAACAGCATTTCTCAGCCAGTGGTACTCAAGGCGGTTTCCAGCTATCTGCACGGGACTCCCATTGCCTGGCAGCAAGACTTGCAACGCAATGCAACAAGCGGTGGTGGAAGGCTCAGCTTGGTGGTCAGAGCTCCACCATATGCCTTTCGTGCACTATAAAAAGCCCTCCCATCAGCCCTGAGCATCTTGCCAGTGTTTCCTGTGTTGTGTCTGGCCGCCCAACCTGGAAGTAACTGGTGGTGACATCATCACCAGTTACTTCCGGGGTTACTTCTAATAGGTGAACTGTGCAAAGTGGTACAGCAGGGGATAAACATTAGATCCTAAGAACCATAAAGGAAGAGCTGTTAAGAGAATGGGGCTTTCCTAGCCCCTCATCTCTAGTGCCTCCTGAAAAATTGATACTGAGAATCAGTGGGAGTGGTGTGGAATAGTGTGGGAGGCTGCAGATGGTAGATGCAATAGATAAAAGGTACAGACCCTTCTCTGTGCAAGCTGAAGTGCCTTTAGGTCAAAATCATGTGTTAAGTAGTCGTTCATCATTGGATCAGCTACATTCCATATAGGTCTTATGTATTTCTTTTCTATGATCTCTTTCACGTTTGCAAGCTGATTTTTAGAACTTCAGGTGGATTGCCTTTCTTACTAAAACCAATCAAGAACCTTATTCAGACTTTTGTTTTTGACACCGTTTGTTGCCATTGCTCACCTGATTTGTTTTGTTGTTTTTTGCTACTAACACTCAGGTCTTATTCATGCAAATTTCCCTTTCTCCTACGATATTTTGCACTAAATTAACTGCTCAGGCCAAGGTAGTAGCAAATTCTCATTAGTCCATTTTTGAGCTGTCAAAACCCTAACCTGGAGGCTGGATCTGGTGCCCCCCCCCCCAAACGTTGTCCCTAGGCGGTGTTGGCACTTACTGGAAAGATAAGTGGCTGCGGTGCTGAATAATAAGCGCCACACTGACATTTCCTCTACACAGCAGTCCAGTTTGGAGGCATCTGCTCTAATCAACAAATTATGTGGTCCTTCCATCCGTGGAACAAACAAGTGATGCCTCAATGATCCTGTTTGTCAGTAGCACAAAAAGTGGTGGTGGTGTGGAAACTCTAGTTATAGTAACTATTTCAATATTTCTTTAAGATTAACTGAAAATTAGCATTACTATGCAATTAGAATTAACCTAGAGCAGTGGTTCTCAAATAGTCTGGAACCTACCAGTGCGTCATGACCTAATTTTGGGTGGTTTGCAAAATTGATAGGGCAGATAAGGCTATGCTACAGGGCGGGGTGGGGGGAGGAAGCACTGCTGCCCAATCACCATTGTAACCACACCCCTTGGCATTTATAAACGGGAAACAGCCTCTTAAAAGGTTTAAGAACCGCTGCCCTAGAGGCTGCTGCCTGATTTATAAATGCCAAGGGGTGTGACTATAATGTTCATTGGGTAGTAGTGCTCCCCCCCCCCTCCAGTAGCATCTTAACCCTTGATGCACCTAGCTTAATCTGCCGTCGGGCTTCTAAAATTTGAGAATTGCTGACCTAGACCATTTTCTGCACCTTCTTCACGACTAAGAACCTTTATAAATCTGTAAAGAACAATGTAAAGACAGCAATGAAGAATTGTAAATAGAATGGTACTCTTTGTTCCCATAATTCTGTAACTTCATACATTTTAAGCTGCTGGTTTTTTTTAAGTCAATGTGAAAGAATGAATTAATTTGCTTTTACATTCCTATAGCCAGATTATAAGATAATTTTTTAATGAAAATGTTTTCAGACATCTCTAATGGGCAAAAATGTCAAACAGTATCAAATGCACTGACAAAAACAAACAAGTTGCGGTGGGCTGAATGTGCCCCCCCCGACTAGTTTGGAGACCCCTGCATTAGGACATTTAACTCTGCATCAGATTGTATAATAAAGCAATAATTGAAAGTTCTTTAGCCATATCACAAAGCTTGCATGTGATTGGCAGGAGAGTTAATCAGCAGGACTCGCCTAGTTCATGTTATACAAATTGCTTTGAAATTCTTCATTTTAAAATGTGGCCTATAGCATGGTGCAGGCTGCTCTTTGACATTAAAAGCCCTACAATGTGTGAACTTCTTCCATATTGTGTCATAAATAATATTAATATTGCTCATTTCTTAATTTTTCCTGTAATGATACTCATGACTTTGGATGTATGTATTTTGATTTTTGTTCTTTCAAAGAAAACCAATAAAGAGCTTTTTTTGGTAAAGGTACACATTTACTGGACTGTAGCCATTGACTGTAATCCTACTTCCAGTTGCACAAAGTTAATGCTATCGCCAGCAGGATTACTGCATCAGAAAAGGAATCCAAAAGATTGCTATTTTTATGTTCACAAATCAGTGTTTTAGTTACATGGTACAATTATACTTTGTAGTTTGAGAAGCAACAAAAATACATATTAAATTGTAAATATTAGTTGCCATCTAGCATGATTATGTAGAGTGGTGCTCTACTGGTTTATTAGACTTGCCTACACTTAACATTTGTGCTGGATTATGGTTACTATTTTCAAATGTAGTTATTGTTTACTATCATGTGTACTGCCTATATTTTCTGATTATTCAAGAATGTCTCCTGTTTTTCAGTAGGCATATTGATAGATTACTGCAGTAAATCTAGGGGGAAAAAACCTTCCCGGCTTGCCCCTTTATATAGCAATTAGTGCCCGTTTTTAGATTTCAAGCAAAGAAACCATAAAACATTTAGTACTTACGGAATGAACCCTAGGTAAGACACCACATTTTCCACAGTAGACTAAGTCAAGCCTTAATTAGGGTCTAATAAAACTTGACAAGTTGTTCATGTATTTTCAAGGAACAGAATATAATTCTGTGCTTGTGGCAGTAAAAACGAGGGCACAAGAGGGGGCAATTGTGGTTATATCATGCACTGGTGTTAGGGAAAGATTTCTACTAGCCAAGAGACTTATTTGTGGATGAGCATTTTGAAACATCATTGGAAACTATAGGTAGCAGAGGGATTGAATCACAGACCCCAAGGTGCAAAAGTATATACTACTTATTAGAACCACATTTACATCTTTAATTTAGATATGCAATATATTCCATTTAAATGTGAATGTGCATTCATCCCTCTCTCAAGATGAAATCTTGCAGATATGTCCAAGAGTCTTGTTTCCCAAATGTATTGAGCTCGTGCTAATGCTTTAATTCATGGCAAAGTGACATAGTGGTGAATAGATATAATGAACTTCCTTAGAGACACAGACATCCTTCACATATCTATTCTTAACTGCCCATTCCATTCTTCACTGCCCCCTGCAGATCTGATAGATGGGGGGGACCTTATATAACTAGCATCGCCCATGCCAGGAGACTAACCAAGAAGAGACGGCTTACAAAGGACTATTCAAAAGTTAACAGGAGGCTTCCAGCTTCCTGTTCATGTTCTAGCTGTGGCCCTGTAGGACACAGGCTGTCTGCTTAACTGAAAAACATGAAATGCGTGCAATGTCCTTCTGCTAAGCAAGGAACACTCATGTTTCAAACTGGTACTGAAGAAAAACAAAAGGGACACCCATGCATAAATACAGGGACAAGCCTGTATTTAGTAATTAATCTGAACACACACCCCATTATTTTTTAAAAATATGTTGAATCTTTTCTCAAAAAGTATACTTTGATTTTTGACTAAGTTGTAATTGCATTTTGCCACTTTTATATTGAACAGAATTGTTAAGAGTCAAGGCATAATAAAGCACACTGAATAATAATATTTAGGCTTTTGTTGGAATTGTGATTCATTGGATAACTAGAAATTGGGACTATATGGGAAAGAAAAACATTGTGAGGCTTGAGAAACAAGTAAATAAAGCCAATAACCTCATTGATGTTGTTGAACTAGTACCAGACTTCATACCTGCCTCTCCATGGCATTTCAAGAGTTCTAATTCATTTGGAATCTACAGCCACTCTTATTGGCTTTTGTAGTGTTCTGTGCTGTGAAGGATACAAAATCTCTCCAACCTTTATTTTGAATTGAAATATGTACAATGGACAAACAGGTCTGTACAAACATTTACAATGTCCAAAAGGTTAAAATGTCATCTGAATATTAAAACATGCAACAAATGTACAGGGACACTTGCTAGTTCTTTGGTTTTCTTTGCCTTTGCAGCCTCTTCTGCACAGCTAACGAGCTGTGACTTTCATCTGTGCCTTTCGTGGGCGGGTCAGCTCCCACAGTACTGCCCTGCATTATATTTTTTCTATCGGAACACTGGGAAGAACTATTTCTCAGTAATAGCCTGTCTGGTAGATCACTGCGCCCAATATATGCCATATCATCAGTTGAGCCACTCCCTTCAGGAAAATTAGTGAAGAGAGATTGTGTATTTATCATGGCTAGTTCCTCATCGGCAACAAAATTATTCTCAAAAGTAATTCCAGTTTCCCTTGCTGGCTTTAGGGCAGGCTTTTTAACAGACTGGCACTCTCGCTTTTCTAGTGATCTTTCACGCTGGGCACCAGAACTTCGAGGTGGCTGAAATGCCCTCTTCACCAATGGAGAAACAAATGTACAGATTGGCTTCACTGGTGGAGGGGAAGGAACTTGGCTGAGTAGTTCTATGGCTTTTCTCTTCTTATAATTCTTAGGAGTTTCCTGTAGTTCTTGGGTAGGTTTTGTTGAGCCTAGCGAAACTAGCGGCTTTGGATCTAGCTTCCCAAGTGTCAGTGAGCTCGGATGCTTTAGCTCACTGCAGCAAGTTGAAATCTAATTAAAAGAGAAAATGTTTAGCTGATGTCTGATTTATAATCTTTCAGTTGCTTCTTCACATTGAAGGCGAATGAACTCTGGGCACCTCACAGTTCAAGAAAAATGGAGCCAAACTGAAGCAGGTTCAGAGAAGAGCAATGAAGATTATCAGGGGGCTGGAAAACAAGTCCTGTGAGGAAAGGTTGAGGGAACTGGGTATGTTTAGCTTGGAGAAGAGAAGACTGAGAGGTGATATGATAGCACTCCTCAAATATTTGAAGGGCTGTCATAATGAAGAAGGGACAAATTTGTTCTCATCTGTCATCGACAGTAGAACTAGGTCCAATGGGTACAAACTGCAAGAGAGGGGATTCTGGCTGGACAGCAGGAAAAATTTCTTGACGATAAGGGCGTCGTTCGACAGTGGAATAGATTGCCAAGGGAGGTGGTAGATTCCCCTCACTGGAGACCTCCAAGCAGAGGCTTGACAGAGTGGAGGTGCTCAAGGAGGATTTCCTGCTACAGGCAGGGGGTTGGACTAGATGACCCTTCCAACTCTATGATTCTATGAACTAAATATTAATATTTAGTTCATTTGCTTAATTAAAGTTCATCTTGCTAACTAAGCAAACATTTTAAGCCAGTGCCAGATATTTACACTGACTCTATTGACAACATTCTCACAGCAATATGTGCAGACTGCAATCCTAAACACAGTTACTAGGAAGAAAGCCTCATGGGGTTTTACTTTTGAATAAATGTGCATTTCACTGTTAATAAACTTACTGAATGTTTATTTCCTATACCAGGCTTTGAAGGAGAAGGAAAGGGATCCAAGCCACATTCTGTGGGCAAGTTAAACACTTTTGGGCCATCTGCTTGAAGCAAATCCATCAGTCTCTGCTGCATATCTTTGCCAAAGCAGCTGTCATTCTACAAAAAAGGAGTTTTATTTTAAAATAATCTGAATTTAAAAAAACCTTCAACATTAACACTAAATACAGAATGCTGTATCTTCAATTCTCTCATAACCAAGGTAAGTATCAGTTAACGTCAAAACCAGACAGTATGTTCACACTGAGAAACAAATACATGCATGCCCCAGTATGCACTGATTTGTTATCCACGGTTTCAGTTATCCACAGATACCATGGATACTGGAATGCCTATTAAAAAGACAAGGGAACATTAAACAAATCATTTTTTTAACCTTGTTGTAGCAAAACCACTGATACTCCCTTATTTTAAAAAGGCATTCCTGGTATCCACAGTTTCAGGTATCCATGGGGGGGGGGGGAAGGATCTGGACTGAAACCCAGCGGATACCGGGGCATGCCTGTATAGAGAAAATACTTGCTTAGTGGGTTACGTAAGTTTACTGGGGCCCAACGCCTTTTGCTATGGAAGCTAGCATGGCATTGATGCAAAGGAGAATAAAGAGTCTCATGCTCTTGAGGAGATGACCTGGAGATGATTCTTGGAAACAAGAAGGAGACACATTGCCATGGGTTGGCAAATGGGTAGATGACCAGCACGAGCCACCAGTATTTGGAGGTGTGAAGTGACAAGTGCAGAGAGGAATGGGCATTTGAGGACCATCAATAGCTGAACAGCTGGCAGAACTGCCTGGACACAACTATTCACTTAAAAATGTATGATTTTACCTCTACAATATTTCTCATCTCATTAAATGTTCCTTGGAGATGGCTTTCCTTTGGATTCGATGAGAATGCAGAACGATCTCCAGCAAATAAGGTGGGGATGCATGATCTGAATTCAGGTCGCCACTGAAGATTGGTTGCTGAGATCATTGTTGAAGGAATGACTATGTCTTCAATAGCAAGCTGCTTAAGATCTGAACAGATCTGTACTGCTATTAAATTATGGTTTTCATCTGAGAGATACAACAATGTAGAAAAACCTAGAACAGAAATTAGATGGTTTTAAAAACATTTTAATTTAAGATTAGATGAGACTAAAAAACCCTCTCCTTCTACCCAGCAGAGTGACAAATTTGAGAATTCTTGAGAGCTGGGAGGAGAGGTTTGCAGTGGGAAGGAGGGATCCGCAAGAGTTGTTGTTCACCCCTTCTGCAAAGAGTAGTTCTTCAATTTGTGACAGCTTGGAAATACAATCCAATGATTCTATGATACAATTGGTAACGTGTATAGTTGCACGCTTCCTTCAAGTGCAGACAGCGGATCATTCTAATCATCTGCTAGGACACCATGTCTCCTAGATCCTAACATATCTGATGAATTGCCGGTCCAACTCTGGAAGGAAGCTTGCAATAATACACACATTACCAATTGTATCATATTTATAATGTTGGACATCAAGGTCCCAGACATTTTCCCCAGGTTTTTTTCTTTTAAAACATAAAATAGGTTAATGTGTTTGATAAATGGCCAAGGTTTCAATGTAAGATTAGAAGTATACATCAATGTGCTTGTCCTGAATATAGATTTCCTTGCAATCCAGGTTACTTTTCAAAAGCAACACTTGCTATAACTCAAATGGTTAACATTTATTTTTTAATTCACCATCATAAGACTTGGAACTTTAAGCAGTATCTTTTAAACAGATTATGAACTGGAGCACTTCTTATAGCATACCTGTTCCTTTCCTGAGACAAACTATATATCCCACCAAATCCACTTCTGAGCAAGTTTGTCGGAAAGAGGGTTCCAACAGTCTGCTGAATTGTAGAGGCTGCCTTGGCTTGTAAAGGTGTGATAGGATCTCTTGGGAGACCTAAAGACATTAAGTTTTTAACACATTAGCAAAGGTTACTTTAAACTTTTGGGCTAAATTACAATTACAATTTACAATTAATTTACAATTGCCATGGTACTTACTGGCAGCTGCAGGTACTGCGTTTTCTTAGTAGCTGTTAGCTGTAAATTAGCAGTTTCTGACCTATCTTTGGACTGGGATGCAGTTAAGTGAAAGATTTTGTACCGACCTCCTTCCTTTAGAAGGGTACAAACATGGGATGACGGACGCCAGATATTCAATATAACTTCTAAAAATGAAACCAGATATTAGATACTTCAACAGCAATATGTCTCAATCTTAAAGCATATAAGTCCAAATGAAACTCATTTATTTCTAAATGACCCAACATTCAGCTCATTTCAATAACTTTAGTATTTATATAGTGCAACAGAAATTTCACTAGAGACATAGTAAAGATCAGATAATCCTGATAAATATGGTTTGATTAAAACAGACAGTTGGGTTCTAGTACTAACCTTTGCGTCTTCCTTCTTTTCTGTAATCCATGATGCGCAGTTTCATTACAGGAATTACATCCCTTTTGCAGGAAGTATGCTCGTCCTGCTCAGCAGATTCTACAGCTTTCCTGAATTCTGCTTCGATCTGTGCTTGCCTTGTTTCATTTACCATCTGTCTATGGCTATTCAAGGCTTTTAATTGCTCCTTGCTGAAATAGCCCTGCAATCAGACCATTAATGCTGAATCAACCAAGTAGAAAAGAACAAGAAAAAGAACTGAGTTGTGGAAAGAAATTTCTGAAACACAGTGACCAAATTGGGCGATTAGTGGGCTGTTATTCACTGTTACTCTGGGGTGAGAAGGACGACTTGTGGTTCTCAACTTTAATGCCACCATAGCTGTGGGTAAAACATTAGGAAAACATTAGGAAATGAAATCCTTCAAAGACCATGGTCATCAAGCCCCAACAGTTCTTATTGTAACACCCATAGTACCGGCCATGAAAGCCTTAGATTTACCTTCTTCCTTTCCCTTCTCCTAAATCTAATTATCATTCTGCTTAGTTACCCCTGCTAACTGGGCAAGAGGCACTTTTTCCAGTGTAGTGGTGTTCCTCTTATATTTAGCCGGGGGAGAGTAATTGTCCCTCTTCACCCCTGTGCAGTCTTTCTAGTGGCTGTTGCTGGCAGTCTGCCCTTTTTTTAGATTGTGAGCCCTTTTGGGACAGAGCCATTTAACTTTATTATTACTATTTGCCTGTAAACCGCTTTGTGAACTTCGTATTGAAAAACGGTATATAAGTACCTGATGATTGATTGATCATTCAGTTAAGATTAAGTCAGTGGTTCCCAAACTCTGGGTCTGGGACTCACCAGTGTATAGTGACCCAATTTTTGTTGGTTTGCAATGATAGGGCAAATTAGATTATGTGCATCAAGAATTAAACAACTGCTACATAGGGCGGGGGGAGCACTGCTACCCAATCACCATTATAGCTATACCCCTTGGCATTTATAAATCATGCGGCAGCACTTAGGGCCTCTAAAAAGTTTGGGAACAGCTGCATTAAGTCATACATTTTAGAAATTATGATTAAAATAATGAGGGATCCATATTTTGATATGAGAGTCAAAGTAGGTCCTATATTTCATTGTTTGTGTATTTCAACTGTCTTCTTACCTCCATGTAAGCTGGATCAGCAGCATTCAGAACTGCCTCATAAAGTTCTGCACCATCTTGCAGAGAACGAATTTGCTGCCTGGTTAATGTACGGGATCTCACAGCTCTTTTACTTTCACCTATTATTTTAATAAATTAACTGCAGTTTACAGACCATTCCAGATGATAAATGTAGAGAGAATTAATGATGCTATCAAAATATAACAAAGGTACATTGTTACTAAATAATTACTACTCTCAGAATTAAGCATTTGCTCACGCTAAGACTTTAGCAAGCCTCCAAAAGAAACACATACTGAATCACCTGTTGACCTTCTAATGGAACATGCTGAGGCCAATGCCTTAAGTTTCCTACACATACTGTAGCATGTACTTGGCCATGATCTCTGTACTTTATCATCTTCTCTAGATTTCTCAACTTGCACTCACAAGATAACTGCAATATGCTACAAGGATGATTTATTGGCTCCAAATCCCTTTAGACCTATCTGAGCCAACAATCTTCCCCCTCCCCAGAATGGATATTCTGAGTAAAACCAAACTGCAGAAGCACAGAAATCACATGAGCCATCCTAATGGTAGAAATGAGGAATTATTTCCTACCTCGTACGTTTACAATGGCTAGGGGTGGTTGGTTTGTTTGTTAGCCACTGCATAAAAACACAAAACACTGTCTTTGGGGGGTTAAAATATTTGAACACAAAATACCACATTTTGGTGCTTAAGGTATTTTCCAGACATTAAAATACATTACGTTTCCAATCAGAAATAATACTATGGCTACATCTTCTGGGCTGGCACTATATCACTTATACCACCTAACTAGTACACTTTTAAAGCATTTAAACTTAATAAAAAAAGAATTTGGAATGATAATGCAGAATAAAAACACACAACATCGCAATTTGCTATTTTCATTAAGAAATTTTGGAAAAAAATATCAAAAACCTACACCCCTAACAATGGCTATTAGTGGTATGCACACATATTTAGATAAGTCAAAGTTAAAACGCATCCTACACTGGCATTATTTAGCCATATAACAAAAATTAATACATTACCACAATTTTTCAGTCTACCTTAAACATCTCTGAGATCATTTCAGTGAGGAAAAAAATATATTAAAAACATGCCTTTTCATTTGTGGAGCTATATCCAAAGAACTCCAGACAGACAGTTACCAGTGCTGTTCTGCATCTGCTTACATGAGTTGCTTTGCAAGCAGAAGAATATTTTCATTTCAGTTTTACTTCTCTTGTGCAGTGCTCTAATGAAAAATAGTCCTTCCACAAGTACTAGTTATCTTGTGGCAAAAAGACACCTCTGGACTCCAACTCAAAAAATTATTCTATAAAGATGTTTCTAAATGCTGGTTGAGACTACATGCTAAACAAGAATGAATGTTTATACGTTACCATCATTTTGTTCAAATTCAGCTTGTATTTTTGCAAGCAGTGCCTCAAGCATTTTTTGGCGATTCTCAGCATGCTTTGCAGCTTCCCGTTCTTCAGCCCGGCAGTTACGAAACACATATGAACCCACCGACACCTTTTCCATCCACTGCAGTCATGAAAAATTAAAAACTTCACTTTTGAGGTGTTTCAGAGAAAATTAGCTGAAGGTTAGCAGAATATATTCAAAATACTTACCTGTACCGGATAAACTCTCTGCACAATGACATCAATGCAACTAACAGTCCCACCATCACTAAAAAGGGATGACAAAGGCACACAAAAAGGCCGAGGATCCCAATGATATCCTAATTTGCTATACCATCGAGCGCGTCGAGTGCTGTTAGCTGAAATCTAAGCAAAATCATTAAATTGTGGAACTCTGTAAGTGAAATACAGAATCAGCAATTCACAGCCCATAATACTGGTTTTCTCTCACAACACTGCTTTTTAAAAATGTGCTAAGAAAGCAAATCCAGGGATTCTTGCTAAGAATATCAGTAATTGCAGTCATAATGTTCATGCTGCACAATTTTTTAGACAGATCCTTCCCTATAGGTTTACAAGTACAAAAAGGAGCAGGAAATAAAAACAAAAAATCAAAATCACCTGTAAGGAACAGACTGCTCTTAAAGCAGTGGTTCCCACACTAGTGTGTCGCAACCCACAAGGGGAACAGGAAGTAGGGCATTACCCTTTAAGGGGAGTGGCCCTGCTCTGATAGCAGGTACAGTGGTCCAGAGAGCGCAACACTGCTGCCCCCAAGGGGCTTTTTAATTTGCTGGGGGGGGCAGCGCTGATCTCCTGCAGGGTCCTGAAGGCTTGCAGCCCCCTCTGATTTCCTCTGCAGCTTCTGTAAACAGTTCTTATCTCAGATGAGCAGCTACTTCCTGTTTTCCTGTGAAAATCAGAAGCAGCTGCTGATCAAACTGTTTGAGGAGCCATGAGGAGATCAGAGGGGGCAGCGAGCCTCCAAGACCCTGTAGGGCATTTTGCAGGCCAGTGCTGCCTCCAGGTAAGTAAAAAAGCCCCTTGGCAGCAGTAGTGCTTCTATCTCTGTAGCACTGTCACTGCTCTCCTTCCCACCCAATGCCCTCCCCACCCACGTAAACATTTACGTGGTTCCCAACTCCTCTGGAGGAGTTTGGTAACCACTGTCCTAAAGCACTGTACAAAGAAATAGTATCAATTAGAGATAAGTTTACTTAATTTAAGATTGTCTTAGAATTTTACCTTTAACTTAAGGGATTCTGGTGCTTCCAGTGGAGCGCTTGCATCCTGAGACCCCCTAAGCTCTGCTCCATGTACAATGATCTTCTGACCCACTGCCAGCTTGTCTTTACACAGCAGTGACTGAAGAGGGGGATCCAAGATGGCCTGAATTGCATACCAGCCATCTGTAACTTCAACTGCTGCTACCTTTTTTCTGCTTTCCTCAACCATGTCTTTATTATCGCAAATGTGAGACATGTTTGCACTTAATGATACGATTTTAGAAATACACAGTGTAAGTGTTTTGGCAGCAACATCATCTCTCTCAGTTATCCTTTTGATGGCTGATCGATGACTTCTGTCAACTTCCACATCGTATCTTTTAAAATGAAACATGTAAATGGCATCAAAAAATAGGAGAAAGCAAACATTTTAAAGAGGTAGTTTCCTTTTAAACAAAACAGCAATCTTAAACTTTAAGGAACATAGCTATATCCCCCCATAGAGTTGTCTGTAGTTGCAGAAATAATTATAATTTAGAATTAAAGAGGCTGGACTATATCAATTTATTAAAAATAAAAGTGATACATATCAGAGTCCCAAAATTAACAATACCGAAAGTCACATTCCCAAACTTAATCAATCTGTACCATACCTGTACTTTAGTTGAAGCAGTACTCTTTCTGGAGTCAAGCATTTATTGGCAAATTCCTGTGGAAATGCAACTTCCATAGCTGCAAGTTTCCATATGATCCATCTATAATGGTTGTTGACCCAGGCTTTTGAAATTAGCTTTGGATCCACACCAGGTGTGTCACACAAAGCCCTGTGTAAAAATTAATAGCGTATTAGAATATTATTATTCTAATTATGGTATAGATATATATCAGCAAAGTTTTCAGCATTCCTCCAAAATGATGACTACCAAAAGAAGGAAGGGACTATATGACCCTGCAGAGCATTATCATCTGCCTATTTGGTGATCAGGCAGTTCTGTGCCTATAGCAATCCACAAAGCCAATGATAATCAAATAACATTAATATATAATTAGTATTCTTTAACAGCAGGAATTCCCAAACTGCGGGACCCACGAGTGGGTTGCAATCCAACTTTTGGTGTATCACAAAAACTGACATGCTGATAAGGAAAATGCAATGAACACTATGGAAATTGAAAGAGCAACACATGCATGTGTATCCAAGAGCAGGTGAACATGCCGTGGTCCATTTCAAAGGGCAAGACCAAGGAGAATGCCACACCACCAGAATGGTCCTAATGTGTTGAACACAGGGATCATCACCGCAAAACTGTCAAGAATGATGTTCCCCTCTTCAAGCCAACAAGGAAACTGTATTGAGCCCTATGGAAAGTAAAACTGAGCCACAAATGTAACTAATCTCATGAGTAGATGACCGTGCCTCAGCTCTTAATTAAAGGCCAAGAGAATGGCAATGCAGAATGGTCATGATCCAATGAACGTGAAGCGCAAAAGCTCAAGAAGTTTGTCCCCCAAAACCATAACCAAAAGGAGATATGCAAGCCAAAATAACTTATGCAGTGGCTCATTTTGCTATTGCTGCTAAAAAGCTGAGACGTTGTTATGTTGATGACGGTAAAAGGCCAAGTTCCATGTGATTTATGTCTGTATGCATGTGAAGTCTTTTTTTTGACTATTTTTGTAATGACTTATGAGTTAAACAAATAAAGATTTATCATCATCATAACCAAAAGGATAAAAAGTCTTGATAGAATGAAATTATTTTGTTTTGTCTTATAAAGCTAGGTGGGCCCTGATAAAGTTTCATTTTAAAAAGTGGGTCCCAGTGCTAAACGTTTTGCATCAACTGTTTTACAGCAATTATACCTGTTAGTGATACTTTATTGAGATATAGGTGGCAGAGGAGTTACAGAATAAAGGGGTGCTTTGGGAAATGGGCAAATAAATCATTTGAATGCTTCCTATTAAGCTCTGAATGTAATGTTTTGGCTAATATAGTATTATGTATAAATATATGAATATTTTGAGCACTATTTATATGTGCACCCCTCCATTCCATCATAAAGGGAGCTAACAAAACGCCAAGAACAATAAACAAAACAGTTCAATAACTATTCAAAAAAATCAATAGCTATCCAGTCAAAGATATCGTCTTAAGTAAGAAAATAGCTTAGAGCAGTGGTTCCCAAACTGGGAGCTGTGACTCCTTGGGAAGCTGCGGAAACCACCCAGAGGAGCCACAGAGTCCTCATGAAACCCCCATACTATGTACAGAATTTTAACCCAATGGGGAGCTGTGGCCAGTAGGTCAAGGGAACCGCCAGTCAAAAACATTTGGGAACAACTGGTCTAGTGCAAAAAACAAAACAAAACCTATAGTTGATTCTATTAACATTTTTTCTTTTCTTTTTTTAAAATAAGGCAGGAAATGAGCATGTCAAAAGGAATAACTGGGAAAGGTATATAATTAAAGTGTACTTGATACAGCTTGAATACACATAGTATTGCTTGCTTGCTTAATACCTAAATATATAGTATTTATAATGCACCTGAAATTTTTAGGCACTGTATAAAATACAACACAGACTCCACTCATAGCTTTATAATCTAAGGCTGCAATGCTAAAGTAAGTCCTACTGAGCTCAACAGGACTTACTTCTTAGACAAGCACAGAACTGCACTGTAACACTAGCAAGGCAAAATAGGAAAGTAAACAAGAAAAAGGAGCAACTGGGATAAATATCTTCAATGTTCTACATGTATCAATAACCGGGGACTCCAAAACAGACATAAGTTGATCTATTTTCGTAATATGAATTTACTTAGCATTTCATAAGGAAAAAAAGTTCTGTATTTCAATATTAAACATTCACTGACAGAATCACAATTGCAGAACCTATATATAGGTAATGTGTCATGTCTAGAAGTATGTTTTTTGTTTTTGTTAAAAACACAATACACCACATTTTGATTTTTAATATATTTTCCAGGAATTAAAATAGATTTCAAATTAGAAACAATACTATGGCTGCATCTGCTGATACTATATCAACCATCTAGTACACTTTTATTAAAGTGTTTAATAAAAAATGAGAATTTGGAATGAGAACTTGGAAGAAACACACAAAGCTTTCTGCCTTTTTTTCCACATCACGAATCTGTAAAAAATAAAAACATTATCAAACCCCCCTAGTCATATTGCAAATCCTCAACAACATACTGGTAGAATTCTTCTTTTCCAGCTTTTCCCTCATTTGTAGGAATAAGATAACCTCCATCAGCCAGCAGTATTCCATATCTTTCTAGAAAAGATTCCTTACTGAAAAATTCCTGGATGAAAAATTGAAAATCTTCTGCATTTCTGCTGTTAACATTCATGCATTGCTTGGAAACGCCAAGTGAATACAGCTGCAAAGATAAACAGAATAATTTAAGTTTTGTTATATAAGAGGCTCCGTACCCACTCATCCATAAGCATTTTAGAAATTGAACCACATTTCTTGATGGTTACATATTCAAAAGTATTACAAAATACAACATAATTCTGAAATAATCAAGTCTTCATTCAGAATCTCACAAAAAAGCCTTAAAAATAAATACCACGGAAATGAAATATTCCAATTACATGAGTTAATTAGCAACTAAGTATTAAGTAGTGCTTAAGTACACATAAGGCTGGGGTAATGCCAGTGGCTGGCACACTAGCCTGTCAACCGCCATCATGTGAGTGCCATAAGGCACATTGCCACCAGTGGTAAGCCCACTATACTAGCACTGGGCCTCAGCACTGGGAAGAGGCATTGGGGAAGTGCTCAGCAGTGTTACCACCGGCTGATGGTGAGGCTTCCTGGGACGGCAGGAGGGACGGAACTGGTGGGGGGAAGAGTGGCCCGAGGGGAGGATCAGGCACAGGAGGGGGCGGGGTGGAGGCAGACTCTGCCGCTGAATCCTCTGTTCCATCCTGCACCTGAAAGCCCGAATTGGACCTCTTTGGGTCTGCGTCCACTAAATAGCAGGGGCGGGTCTGAGGAGATCCACTGCCGTCAGCAGACCTTGACACAGGGTAAGGCAACAAATGTTCCCTTATCCAAGGAGACTCCGGCAGCTGTCCCAGCCCTGCAGGATACATTTCAGAGCCGCTGTACCACCAGGGCACAGGATGGGGCTGCCCTCAGTATTAAGTGTGCCACTGCTTTAGAAGAATTAGGAATATATCCAGCTAGTGAGAAGTTCATGAACATGTGTCTCTGAATACCATTTGCAAGGGAGCAACGGTCTTCATCTTTTACATGTGGAAACAGGATGCTGGAATAGATACCTGAAGGGCTTTTCTTATAGAGACAGACAGGATCCCCAGCAGATACTAATTCCATAGATAATGAAATCTGAGTGGGGGGAATTTTTCAGAATGCGCAGTGTTGCAATTCCTTATCTGGGGGCCGTGCGCAACTTCCCTGTTCCTCATAAGGCATCCCCATACCAATTCAACACATTCACAATTTAATTAATCCATGGATATTCATATACTTTATGACAATTGACCATAGGTACCTCTTTACTGGAATAAGAACCAGGGGATTTTTCTTCCACTGCAGCTTTAAGAGGAACTCGAAAAGCAGAAGCAGCCACTTTCATAAGATACAGACTGCCTGGTTGTGGACAAATTCTTTGCCTTTGTTTCTTTAGAATTCTCATTTCTTGAAAATTTCTGGCATGCTGAAGATGTGCTAATATTTTTGTTAAATCTGTCAAGAAAAATATTTATCAAATCCTAATGAATCTGCTGTAATTTAAAAAAAATTCCAAGACTACAGAAAGTACACATATTTTTAGAGATTACATGTCTAAAAAATTAATGCAAAGAATATTTTATTTTCATGACAGGAGCATACAATCTCTAATAAATATTTACAGGTAAATTGCCACTGATACATGTACTGCTATATTTGGGAAGTGGGACACACAATCGGGAGTCTTTTCTAAGTCTGTCTCCTAGTGGACCGAGTGCAGAATGCTCAACATCTGAACCGCTCGATGGTAACAGATAGGGAGAACACACAGTATTTTATTTACTTTTCCCATTTACATACCCCTCTTCCTCCAAGGAGCTAAGGGTGATATTCTTAACTCCTCTCCCTCATTTTATCCTCATAGTAAATGTGAGGTAGGTTAGACTGAGAGATGACAGGCCCAAGGTCATCCAGTGAGCTTCACATGGCTCAGTGGGGATTTGAACCTGGGGTCTTCCTGGTCCAAGCCCAAATCAGCTGGAGTGCAAGGGCACTCTGTCAATTAACTTGGTTAATTAATTTTTAGCTCCATGCCCCTCATTCAAGAGAGAAGAAAAGTGCCTGATCGTTTCCTTCAGATTTGGAGAAGTCAATCCTCAACAAGTTTAATTTTATTTTCTGAGCTTTTTAAATTTAAAATTACTAGATTTCATTTGGAAGTGTGCAGTCATCAATATGCTTTAGGTCATCCAACTACCTTTCATTTTCATCAAATTCTAGGGAGGGAGTGAAGGTTATGAACCAGTGCCTAAATTCAGGTGCTAAAGTGAATGCTGAGCAACAAACCAAGGCCCAATTCAGACAGGACAGGAATGCTGCTTATCAGGAGAGTTAACCGACTTAGGTGATACAGATTTTTAAAAAAAAATTCTTTTAATGTCTGGTCAAGATATTTTTGTTTTGCTTTATCAGGTGTCTGCATTAATTTCAATTTCCCTCTGCCCAGTATTTACACACACAGTTTCTCAATTTCCTGACATTTATAATAGCTGAATTTGTTTTTGAGTTAAATGGATGTTATTGTGAACTGCTTCAAAGACATTTTGGAAGCCAAAAGGAGGGTTATAAATTCTTTAATAAACTCATAAGAACATAAGAAGAGCCATGTTGGATCAGGCCAAGGGCCCATCTAGTCCAGCTTCCTGAATCTCACAGCGGCCCACCCCAGGTGCCCCAGGGAGGCAGGAGACAACAAGATGCTTGCATCCTGTTGCCACTCCCTTACACCCGGTACCTGTAGCCCACCACCTTTGTAAGGAGGTTGCACAATCCATCATTGCCTATAGCCCACAATGGATCTTTCCTCCAGAAATCGGTCTAATCCTCTCTTAAAGACATCAAGACCAGATGCCATCACCACCTCCTGTGGCAAGGAGTTCCACAGATTAACTACCCGCTGGGTAAAAAAGTACTTCCTTTTATCTGTTTTAACTCTCCCAAAACTCAGTTTTAGCGGATGCCCCCTGGTTCTGGTGTTGTGAGAGAGGGAAAAGAACATCCCTCTATCAACTCTGTCCCTTCCATGCATAATTTTGTATGTCTCAATCATGTCCCCCTCAGGCGCCTTTTTTCTAGACTGAAGAGCCCCAAACGCTGCAGTCTTTCTTCATAAGGGAGGTGCCCCAGCACCTTCATAAGGGAGGTGCCCCGTAATCATTTTTGTCGCTCTCTTCTGCACCTTTTCCAACTCCACTATGTCCTTTTTGAGATGCGGCGACCAGAACTGGACACAATATTCCAGGTGCGGCCTTACCATTGCTTTGTACAATGGCATGATAATATTGGCTGTTTTATTCTCAACCCCTTTTTTAATTACCCCAAGCATGGAATTGGCTTTCTTAATTGCTGCCGCACACTGGGTTGATACCTTCATGGAATTGTCCACCAGCACCCCAAGATCTCTCTCCTGAGCTGTCACAGACAGCTCAGAACCCATTAGCCTATAGGTGAAGCTTTGGTTTTTGGCCCCAATGTGCATCACTTTACATTTGTTTACGTTGAAACGCATCTGCCATTTGGCTGCCCATTCCCCCAACTTGGAGAGATCCTTCTGGAGCTCTTCACAATCCTCTCTGGTTTTCACCACCCGGAAAAGTTTTGTGTCATCTGCAAACTTGGCCACCTCGCTGCTTATCCCTGTCTCTAAGTCATTTATGAATAAGTTGAAAAGCACGGGCCCCAAGACAGATCCCTGGGGCACTCCACTTTTCACCTCTCTCCATTCTGAAAATTGCCCATTTACCCCCACTCTCTGTTTCCTGGCCCTCAACCAATTCTGGATCCATAAGAGGACCTGCCCTCTTATTCCCTGACTGTGAAGTTTCTTCAGCAGCCTTTGGTGGGGGACCGTGTCAAACGCCTTCTG
Source organism: Lerista edwardsae (assembly GCA_029204185.1). NCBI lineage: Eukaryota > Metazoa > Chordata > Lepidosauria > Squamata > Scincidae > Lerista > Lerista edwardsae. Next base: position 6,980,019 of record JAJKFI010000030.1, read on the forward strand.
AAAATCCAGGTATATGATATCCACAGGTTCACCCACATCCACGTGCCTGTTGACCTTTTCAAAGAATTCCAAAAGGTTTGTGAGGCAAGACTTACCCTTACAGAAGCCATGCTGACTTTCTTTTAGCAGTACTTGTTCCTCTATGTGTTTTAGGATTTTATCTTTGATAAGGCTTTCCACCATCTTACCCGGAACAGACGTTAGGCTGACCGGCCTGTAGTTTCCAGGGTCCCCCCTTCTCCCTTTTTTAAAGATTGGCGTGACATTGGCTATCCTCCAATCCTCTGGCACCGTGGCCGTTTGAAGGGACAAGTTGCATACTCTAGTTAAGAGGTCAGCAACTTCGTTCTTTAGTTCCTTAATAACTCTTGGATGTATACCATCTGGGCCTGGTGACTTATTTATATGTAGTTTATCAATTTGATCTAAAACATCTTCCTTATTCACCATTATCTGCTTTAATTCCTTAGTTAGGAAGGGCTGTTCGGGCTGTGGTATCTGCCCAAGTTCTTCTGCTGTGAAGACGGACGCAAAGAATTCATTTAATTTCTCTGCAATCTCCAAGTCCCCTTTTATCTCATCTTTCCCTCCCTCACCATCCAGCGGGCCAACCGCCTCTCTGGCAAGTTTCCTGCTTCTAACATATTTGAAGAAGCTTTTATTATTCCCCTTTATGTTGCTAGCCATGCGTTCCTCAAACGCTTTCTTGGCCTCCCGTATCACCTTCTTACTTGTCTTTTGCCAGAGTTTATGTTCCTTTTTATTCTCCTCACTGGGGCAAGACTTCCATTGACGGAAAGAAGCTTCCTTGCTCTTTACAGCTTCTCTAACTTCATTTGTCAGCCATGCAGGTACCCTCCTGGACCTTGTTGAACCCTTCTTTCTTTGCGGTATACACTCCCGCTGGGCGTCTACTACTGTCACTTTAAACAGCCTCCACGCAGCCTGGAGGGATTGGACTCTTTTTACCTTCCCTTTCAATTTCTTCCTAACTAGCCTCCTCATCTGAGGGAAATCTGCCCTTCGAAAGTCCAGGGTTCTTGTGTCAGATTTGCTCTGCACTCTTTCCTGGACATGCATGGCAAAACCAATCGCAGCATGGTCACTGTTCCCCAATGGCTCAGTAACACATACATCCCTCACTAAGTCCCGAGTGCCACACAATATTAAATCCAGAGTCGCCTGTCCTCTGGTCGGCTCCATGACTAGCTGCTCTAAGGCACAGTCATTCAACACATCAAGGAATCCGGTCTCTCTTTCTTGACCAGAGCAGCAGTTGACCCAGTCAATATGAGGATAATTGAAGTCCCCCATGATTACAATCCTGTCTCTCTTGGTCACTGCCCTGATTTGTTCCCTCATTTCAAGGTCACCTTCAAGTTTTTGGTCGGGAGGACGATAGCACACCCCCACTATTACATTGCTCTTACGGCCTGGTAGTTTAACCCACAGTGACTCCACGGAGGAGTCCGGCCCACCTTCAGTTTCTACTCTGCTGGATTCTATCCCTTCTTTGATATAGATGGCCACCCCTCCGCCAACACGCCCTTCCCTGTCCCTCCTATAGAGTTTATAGCCTGGAATTGCAGTATCCCACTGATTCTCTGCATTCCACCAGGTTTCCGTTATACCTACTATATCAACGTTTTCCCTAGCCACCAAACATTCCAGTTCCCCCATCTTTGCTCGGACACTTTGGGCATTCGCATAATAACACCTATATATGGGGTTCTCTAAGGAGGGACTGTTTTTTGATCCCTTTCCCCCTCCTCTCTTTGTACTGGACAAACTATCACTTACACTCAGGTTTGAAGTTCTAATTCCTACTCCTCCATTGTTCTTTGGTACTCCTCCACCCTCCTCTTCCCGTAGGGATGAGGAGTTCCGAACCGGACGCCACTCGGCTCCTGTCGGCTTTCCCCCAGGGATCAGTTTAAAAGCTGCTCTGCCACCTTTTTAATATTAAGCGCCAGCAGCCTGGTTCCATTTTGGTTCAAGTGAAGCCCATCCCTCTTGTACAGGCCTGGCTTGTCCCAGAATGTTCCCCAGTGCCTAACGAATCTAAACCCTTCCTCCCAACACCACCGTCTCATCCACGCATTGAGACTCCTGAGCTCCGCCTGCCTAGCTGGCCCTGCACGTGGAACTGGTAGCACTTCTGAGAACGCCACCTTGGGGGTCCTGGCCTTCAGCGTCCTGCCTAGCAACCTAAATTTGGCTTCCAGGACCTCCCGGCTACATTTCCCCACATCGTTGGTGCCAACATGCACCACGACCGCTACCTCCTCCCCAGCACTCCCTACCAGCCTATCTAGACGAGACGTGATGTCCGCAACCTTCGCACCAGGCAGGCAAGTCACCGTGCGGTCCTCACATCCGTCACAGACCCCTCTCTCTATATTCCTAACTATAGAATCGCCCACAACAAGGAGACCACGACCCCCCTCCCGCCGAGGAGCATCCTTAGTGCGACTGGATGCGGGCTCATCACCGGAAGAAGGGGCCCCCGCTGGGGGATCGATTCCCTCTACTCCAGGCTGATGTCCTCCAGCCCTGAGACTCCTTTCCCCAGCAGCTGAGGAGCTGCCTGGCTGAGAATGGGACGAAGCCTGCAAGTCCCCGGAAGTCTCACCATGAACCCTCACTACCTGTCTATGCTTCTCCAGGTTGGCAACCAAGGCCTCTAGGGAGCAGACACGTTCCCTGAGTGCCTGGAGCTCCTTGCACCGAGGACACACCCACGACTTATGCCCCAGAGGCATATAGTCATACATGTGGCACTCTGTACAAAACACTGGATAGCCCCCACCCAACTGCTGGCTGTCTGGCTCCATCTCTGTATTTATTAAGGGATGAACTGCCCTGCTTCTCAGAGAAAGGGCAGGGTCTGGGGCCCTGGCTTCCTCGCCCTGCTGCTTAAGTCGCACAGATGCGTAACGCGCTTTTACCTGGCACTTGGTCGCGGACGAGGCACTTCGTCGCAGGACAGCACTCGCTGCTCGTGTCCACTCGCTTGGAACTGCTCTGCTATATACAGGAGGTTCTGCCTTCCCTGCTAGAAAGCTCCTCCTCCTTCTCTGCTAGAAGCCCTTCCTTTCTGCCTGTCTGAAAAGGGGGTAGCCTCACCTGGACAATAGAGGTTGATTGCTGTCTAGGCAACCAGATAACACAATTGCCCTCAGAAGGTAATCCAATCAACCTCCTACAGTAGCTCAATTACCCTCTGAAAGGGTTAAATTACCCTCTGAAATTACCCTCTAAATTACCCTCTGAAAGAGTCACTCCCTGAGTACCTTAGTTCCCACCCTACTTAGAATTACTATATGTCCTAGTAATATATGCCTGACCTTTGTGGCACACTGTATTTTAGACCCCAAATAGTTTAAAACACTAAAACTTTAGTTTAATTTAGTTTAGTTTAACTCACACATACAAACATACCTTCATCTTTGTATTTGGAATTCATCACTGATATTTGTGTCGCAGTATCTTCTTCAAATAGCTCATTTTCTAATTCAGTGGTGGTTTTAGGAATCGTTGCAGGGTTTGGCTCTTCCTTTCCATCAATACTTTTGGTGCCCAGTAAGTCAGATTCTTTGCTGTTACCTATTTTATCCTCAGAAACACCTGACTTTGTTTTGAAAGGTGGTACAAAGACTTTTACAGGTCTTTTTACTGTATGATGGTTTTCCTTTTTCTTGCTTTCCTCAGTTAAGGGCTTCCTAGATTGGGTTAAAAAAAACCAGGAAATTTCACTTACCAGGTGAATTCCTGTTCCTGAAAAAGCACCCGAAAAAGGTTAAAAAAAATAGGCCATGAGCTGAGACTTCAACCATCAAAGTCCTATCTCTCAGCAAGGCAGGACCAAACTGGAAAAATGGTCACCCTTGTGCAGAGAAGCCATTAAACCATCGACACTACCTTGCAACTGGCCCTTCCTCTTCCAGGGAAATTTTAAAATTTATTGCTTAGAATACTTATATTTAGATTTACATCCTTGAAGACCCCAATCCTAAAGGTTCTACAGCTGGCAGTATGTGTGTACCACCAGCTGAACGTGTTGTGAATGTACCATAAAGCATGTTTGTGACACTGCACAAACAAACAGCGCTGGTGCTGGCCAACACCACTCAGTACTGGGCCCCAGCACTGGGTGGGAGACCTGCTGGTGCTCCAGCAGTGCTAGCCAGCGGCAAGTGCTATTTGGGGAGGGTGGAGGCATGGAGGGGGTGGAACTGGGCAGGTCGGTTCTGGCCCTAGGGTCATAGGTTGACAACCCCTACAATACACCATTTACCAAGTGTAAGCCCCATTGAACAAAATGGGACTTTTGAATAAGTCCCATAGGGCAATATAAACAGATGGCACCTATCCAGTAGGAGGAAGATCAACAAACTTATCTTTCTCCTTTGCAAAACATCAAGCTAAAGCCACTTTAGTTACTCCTACCTTCCAGAAACAAGGAGGAGGCTGCCCTTAAAGGCTGAAAACAAGGAGAGGAGGAGGAGGAGGAGCAGTAGTGGGAAAGAAGTGCTCCCCAGGAGGGCAGTTTAGGATACCATCTCACCTACCAAACTCATGGGCTATTGAGATCCACATGGGGTTTGTGACCAAATATTTAAAAACCCATGTGGAAAGCTGCAGATTAATTGTGGGGGGGATGAGTGAGAAAGGGATATTCTGTGGTACAAAAACAAAAGGGTAAGGAAACACATGCTTATTCCATGGAAAACGCCATTGCCACACGGATTTCTACATGCATGGTTTGGGCTTGTATGCACACCTAAAGAGGTGTCTGGATAACAGATACAGTATGCAATTCTTACTTGAAAGGATCAGAGATTACAGGCTTTAAAGAGATATTGTATGTAAACTTTCTTCTGTCATTCATACCTATAGAAAAACAAAAATTAGTTCAACATGTTCCACGATTTTTAAGTGTTAAAATTTTCCATAAACCTATATCAGCAAAAGCAATCAAACAGATTTGCCCTTGATTTAATAAAATAGAATAGAATGATTTGTAAAATTTGTCTTCACCTCACAAATTTTAGATTCCTATGTTTGTACTAACTAATGAAAAAGATTTACTGGATTGGTAGCGAAATAGATGCATGTATTTCCCATCTATATTAAAGATGAAAACAATTTTTGTAGAAATGGAGCTTTTGATCTTGGGATACTATTGCGTTTTCAAGTGTGCTGCAACAACTTGATGGAAAGAAAGGCAGAACCCACGAATGATTAGGAGTTGTGCAGAAGAGAATTTTAGCAGATGCAGCATCTCATTGCTTCTGAATATCCTGAATTGGCCCAAATGTCCTGTTTTGCACATGCCCACAGTTACAAGAGCATTCTCTGGAAAAAAAACGAGTCTATTTTATTGCATTAATTCTACCCAATACTGTATTTTGTTTATTCAACTACTTGTCTGTACTTTTTTACTTTCTGTAAGAAGCTACAGTAGCACAATGACCACACTGAACTTGCAACTACAGAAAGATTTCTGATGACTGAGATAATGTATCCACAAACACTTGAAATGTGAAATAAAAATGATAAGTATCAGTACTATATGGAAAGTGGATAAGGCATGAAGGTGAAACCACAAATACTGTATGGCACTTCTGTTTAATTCTCAACAATACCAACAAAAATTGGAGGGATATACACAAGAAAAATACAGTTACCATCTGGAGTGCTTTTTAAGACTTTGAATGATGAGTTGTCAGGTCTTTCTGACTGATTAAATTCAGGCAATAGTTTCCTTTTAATAGGAGGTTCTCCTAGAAACAAGCATTATTCAGCAATTGAAAATTTATTCTTAAGAAATACAAAGTCTAATCCTATACACACTTATTCAGAACAAAATTCCATCTAATTTAATGGGGCTGACTCCCAAGCAGGATGAATAGGGTTGCACCCTGACAGTGCTCAACTGCACCATTGTATAAACAGGTGGACCCATGATACCCAGATTTGGGACCCACAGATTTCGGAATTCACAGGGTTCTAAACCTGCAGGTCTGACCCGGACCCTCCAAATGCAACCAAAGCTGTGCTCTGGTCCAGTCCAGAGGGTTTTCTGAAGTCCATATTATGGCATTGGCTAAGATTATTGAATCTCATTGAAGGGGCCGGTTCCTACTTATTATGAAAACCATGCATTTTCTGATATGACTTGCTCAGCTCTACAAGCACGTACTTTGCAGTAAAGTGAAAAAAATGGCTACCAAACAGATGCACAAGATCAGGAAGCAAAAAAGTTCTTACCTAGAAGGCACCTACCAAATGTGTTTTCTACTTCCATGTGCCTTTTCCCAGTTCTTGTATTTGTTAGAAAATTATTCATTTTCCCAGAAGCCAAGTTGAATTTTTTTTTATTTTTCTGTATTTCTGTATCAGGGAGATCATCATCTTCCATGAATGCTTTGGCACTTTCTGAAGCTTCTGTTTCCAAGTAATTGTCACGAATTTCAGAGTAAGGACAATGAAAATTTAGGTTTCCTCTGGTTATGGTATTGCATTTTGTTGCATATTTTCTTTCAACTCTGTTCAGTTGGTTCATTTCCAAAGGCTTTATTTCCTTTGCATACGGTAGACACTCTTCCCGGTCTGCTACTTGCTTGTACTTCTCAATACGAGAGACACACACAGGTGTTTCATTGCTCACTATGTCCTTTTCATTATGATTGCTTGTTAAATAAACTGTGTCACATCTCACTTTTAGTTTAGATTTTGACACAATTTCATTTTCAGCTTCTGTAGCAGGAGGCTTTATAGGTGAAATATGGCCTTGCCTTAAATCCTGTTCATCCACAGCACAATCACTACTGAGGTCATTAAATTCTTTTATGAGCCCCTTTACTTTCTGGAGAGCTTTTTCAGAGATTTGCATTTGTTTTCCACTTGCTGTGCTAAAGCCACAAGGAATATTTGAATTTACCTCAAATTTTGCTGATGTTTTTCCTTGAGTTAGCTGTTTATTTTTTTGAGGGGTAGCTTTGTTCGTGACTGAAGATTCATCATAACCATAATTGCAATGTGATATAGAACCCTGGCAATCGGATGAATTATTTTCAATTTCAGAAAAAAGTAGTCTTGACTTCTTTAATGATTCTTCAGATACTTTTACACGTTTACCACTTGCTGTGCTAAAAAATCCGGAGTTATCTGTACAAAAATCTGCCCTGGCGCCACTGAGTTTGTTAGAAATCCATGCATTAGAATGCTCAGCCTTCATTTGAAAACAGGAAGTCTGAGAACTTGACTCTGGCCCAAGATCCAAGGGCACAGGTCCAGAATACTGTAATGGTTGCTCTTCTCCATGGCAGTATTCCCTGGTTCTGGGAAACTGAGACTCAACACAATTTTCCACTGCAGTGTTCTCTACACTTAAGCAGTTAGTAGAAACAGCACACTTCCCATTGTCCACGTCAGAACAGCTTTTCAGAATATCATGTTTTCTTGTTTCAGACTGAAATTCTGTATCCTGTTTTACTGGTTTGCAGCAGCTGCTACGAAGTAACTGTCTGGTCACTGTTAATGCATCCTGAGAAACTCCAACGATTTTACCACTTGCTGTTGTGAATGAAACTGGTTGAGTTTTCACCAACTTTGAAGTTGAGACTTCTGTTTGACTAGGTGCATTTTTTGGTAAGGTGTTAGCATCTAATTTTAAGTCACATTTTTGCATTGCATTACTCTCATTTTTCAAAACATCTTCCAAACTGCTAGAATTATTTTCTGCATTACATCTTTTTGATGATGCTTCTTGGGAAATGTAAATTAAGTTATCTGAGAGGGAGTTTCTCTCATCGCATGCATCATGCGATACACTGCTTGTATTTCTAATCAGCAAATCATGGACATCTTGCTTTTCATAAATACCTGGCCCTTCTTCAACATAAAAATGCTGCGCCATGTCAGAATCAATAAATATTTTGGAAATGTCATTTTTGCTTGACTCATATGTCAGATTGTTCTTTGCCAACGAGCCTTCATTTATTTCATCTTCCTTTCCCCTTTCATTATGAGATGCTAAACCAGACTCAGATGCACAAGTCTCTAGTGAACGAACTTTCATGGTGTCAGATTTCCCAGTTTGCAGAGAATCTTTGAAGATGCTTTGAGGATTTAGAACTTTCCCCCAAAGTCTTTCAGTCCGTTCTCCAAATTCATCTCCCACTTCGATAATTTTCTCATCCTTGTTCTGTTTTGTTGAAGCCTGAATACCAGGTTTGACAAGATTCCTGAAAGCATCCTCCTTTTTGGGGAAAAGATTTTGTTCTGAAAGAAGATGCCTTGCTTTGGCTAAAGATTCATCAGAGACTGCAACTTGCTTACCACTGGCTGTATAAAACCCCATTGCACTATTTTGCTTTCTTTTTTGGCTATCAGGGCCTTCTTGATGGTTGATTTTATTTTGGTTTAAGACAATATTCTTTTTGACAGAAGTGATAGCTCCATTTCTGCTGCTGACACCTGCCTTTTCATTGGAAGGTGAGGAAGTACTATCCAACTCTTCTCTTACACAAGAACCAGCCAACAAAGGGAGTGTTTTATGTTTTTCTGCAACCATGTTTCCATCAGCCCCAGTATGAACACGCTGTAGTGAATAAGCACTAACTGAATTGTTTGTTTTTTCTTGGTTTTGATTAGAATTCAGGTTTTGATTAGAATTCAGAGAAAGGTTTTCATTCTCATTTGCATCATTCAAAGTAAAAAAATTTTCTGTTCTGGTAACTTCAGCTAAACATGTAAGATCAGACAACGTTTCTTGTAAATTATACTTACACTGAGTTTCACCACAGTTTATAAAGTGATGCGAAACTAATATGTTGTGATTATTTTCAATGGCTGATAGTTGATTTCCTGTCATGTGAAGAGAATATTTTTGAACAATTTTTAAATTAACTTCTCTAGTACTAGAAATATGAACAACATTGTTTTTGTTAACGTTTGCATCCTTTGAAATATTTTCTTTCACAAAGGTAAAACTGTCAATTGCATTATTTTTCAACATATATTCTGCATTTATGTCTTTGACCCTCTGATGCCTAGCAATTTCTTTCATATATCTGGCGTTATTCCAACAATAAGTATTGCTTCTTTCTGATAAACCACTCTGAAAGTAAGTTTCATGAGGGTCAAGCATTTCACCCATTTCGTTTACTGCTTTGCTAATGATCTCATCAGACAGGTTCATCTCTGTGTTCATAATTGAACAATAATCTCCTAGATCAGACAAGCGGAGTTGCAAAGGTGCTGAAACACTGGGGGCAAAATGCGTCTTATTCCATTTTCCCATTAATGAATTAATGGCTGTAATCTCTTTCCGGCTCTGTCTCTGTGCTTTAGATTCCTCAGTTGTATCTATATGCTTACTAGGAGACAAATAATTGCCTTGCTGAACTTTTGTTCTGATGCATTCATCAAAATTAGTACCTTTCCACACTTCAGAATTTATATCCATTTTGCTTACTTCACTTTTATTAATGCTTCCAGATACTTCTACATTATTATTGTATAGCATAGTCCTTTGCTCTTTAAACTGTGTGAATTCAAATTGACTACCTGTTTCTTCCAGTATATTAGAAAGCTCTGTTACTTCAGCTTCTTGACTTGCTGTTAAATTTTTGGGAACATTCTGAAAAAACAAATTGGCATATTCAGGAAAAATGCTTTGTGTATCATTGCATTCTTGAAAGTTTACCTGAAAATCAGAAACATGTGAAACGTTAGTTGCCTTATTTTTAGTCAAGTTATTTCTCACAACTGAAGAATTCTCAACATTCTCCTGTACATTTTGAATTAAAACATTTTGTATTCCTTTACTAGCAAAATCTTCAAGAAATTGATCTTCTATGTCTCTGAACAGCAATTTGCCTTTTCTAATGTTGTTATTAGCCACTTCTATCTGTTTATTAGATGCTGTTTTGAAACCATCAAAACTTTGGGTTTTGCTAGAACTCGCATTTTCTAACCATCTTGGGTTATCTTTTATATTTTCTTTTAAGTCTAATGGACCAGATTGTCTTGAGTTTACATTTTTCTTCAATGCTCTAAGCTTAGTAGGGCCATCTATGCCAAGTGGTGTTTTCTTTGTCAGATACCCAGATTCAGCCATCTGAGTGCCACTTGCCAAAGAATGCTGTGTAGCTATTTCCAAGACCTCTTGCTTATTTTCCATTTTCAGTTGACTTGCTTCTGGCAATGAACTGGAATTTGCAGGATTGGCACATTTTCCACCACTATCTTTCTCTAAAATGTCCTTAATGGCAAAGAGTTTCTGTTCACACAGCTCTTTTTCTTGATTAGCAGCTTCAAAATTGGAAAGCAGAACTGCCTCCTCTTTGTTTTCTGTCTGTAGAGCTATTGATGGATCTGTAAAATGACGTTCTGTGCTTGATTTATTATTATATAAACTTCCTTGTAAAGTGTCAGGATAAGTACAGTTTTCTTCAGATCCTACTTCCTGTTTTTCTTCAATAACATGCTTATTAGAGCTCAACGTGTCTTCTGTTTCCTCTGAAAGAAATTGAGCCACAACAGTGATGTTAGTTGAAGTCACACCATTATTCAACAACATATCTCTCTCTCACTGCTTTCTTTTGGAATTGCTCAACTATACCAATTTTTAATGTCTTGTTGCCACAAGGTATACTGCTGCGAATACTTCCATTTCAATTTTTATATCTTAAAAATGCTTCTGCTACTGGAAGATTTTTTTTTCATTTTTGAGGTTATTGGGAATTTAAACATGGCATTAGTTTTCTGCTTTTGCATTTTCTAAAAATACAAACTCTTGATATACAGTACATTCTACTACTGAGAAAACCAGTTTCCCAACTGATTTCACTAGTCCATTTTTTCCTCACAATATGCATGCTCAATAAAATATAGGCTTTGCTTTGATCTATTGCAAAGACACCTCAATAAAACACACACAAACATCTGATATAAGAAAAATGTACACGTAACAATAAAGGAGTCCATACTGCTTGCAAAGGTTTACTGTAATTCTGCTATTCTATTGCCCTGCAATATAATTTCCTGAGAAAATAAACTACTTTGCTAATCATCATGTGTTCACAGAAACTGCTTCTTGTCTTTGAACCTTCTAAAGATTTGTTCTTCCCTCTGCTTACTTTTATCCACCATCAATTTTTTTCTTTCCTCTTACACTATTATAATTACCTATTACACTATTATAATTAACCCCTTCCCACATTGCCTTTTTTGTTCCATCTTCTCCTCCATCCCTTCATGTACATCCTATATATTTGATTTCCATTTTTCTGTCTTTTTTCTCCTATACTAGTTCTTGGTATTGCTTCCCAAAGGATCCCATGCAAGAAGAAAAAACAATGTGATCCTAACTTCAGCAACATATAAATGCAGCTAAAGGCAGAATAAATTAAGCAAATACCTACGCTTAAGGTTGACCTTTTCAATGCAACGTACATAAACTGCTAGTTCACAATAGACAAGTATAGTAAGTACAGGGAAAAACAAGGCTTTGGATTTGAATTTTAAAATCAGTGGATTGAATCCAAATTTGAACAAGCAAAACCAAGATCTCACAAAGGTTCCCTGTTCCTTCCTGCTGACTACAGCTCCTTAAGCACTCTAAATGCTTGAGGATCCGTGGGAACAGTATAGTATAGGGAGCTAGTCCTAGAATCTGGCAGAGACACTGTGCACTAGCAGAAGATGCCTTTTCCCAACTTCTGGGGAATTCAGACACAAACTGTAGCCCTCTGCACTGCACCAACACTGTTCTCAAGAGTATCCTTTCAGGAGTGGCTGCAGGAGGGTCAGAGAGCTACAGGAGGTGGGAAAGAGCATAAGGAGATGGGAAAGATACCTTGCTTGAACCATTCCACCTGCACAAATCTGGATGCCACCTAACTTGTTAACAAATGTAAACATTGTACCTTCATTCCTGCTGGCAGTTTTTGAAACTTCAGGAATGCAAAATGACACATGAAAAGCAGAAGCGCCATCTCTCTGTCTCGTTCCTTCTTCCTGATGCAGTGGAGTATTAGTTACTGTATAAATAAATTTCTTGGGTCGCCTTTTCAAATTAGAAATAGAGTTCCTGGTTGGAGAGCCTGACCTTGTGAGATCCACATTGTCGCTAGGAACTGGTGTTGAAATATTATCAATAGGTAAGCCGGAGGAAATGTTACAATTCTCATTTGAGTATTTTTGAAAGCAATTGCTAGGGGTTTCTGAGGCATCTGTGAAAGTTGTGTTTTCTATTAAGAATGAACCACTGCCTGACATATTTTCAACAGAAGCCTGCTCATCCTTACGAACTTTCACTGGTGTTGAGCTCTTCTTCCTAATAATTGCAACGGGTATTGGAGCATTTTCAGGAACTGGCAATTTTTGTGAAGACGATGCCCTATCTTCAGAATGTTTCTCAACATATGAAGATGAACCACTACAGCACGAGGACACTTTTTCCAGCTGTGTTATTTCAAGACCAGATAAGTCCAACTGAGACCATGGAGGAAGTAAAGATGGCATTTCCTTCTCTACGAGTATAGCATTCCGATTTTCTGAATATGTTTGTGTTCCGTTATTGTGAATGATCGCTCTCTGCAGATTACACTTGCAATTATTCAACTCTCTTTCATATTCTGTTATACTAAATTCTTCAGACTCTTTAATTGCTTCATTTTCTTTAAGTTCATCATGTTCCACTTCAAAGAATTTCTTCTGAATGGGTTTGACAGTTTCTACTTTTCTTAGAAAAGCTTTGTCACTGGCAAGACATACAGAAATACCGCTATCTGTGCCAGTTTCACACATATCTTCATCCTCTGGTGGCTTTTGGTTTATGGTTGACTTACTAAGAAATCTGCTGACATCAAAGGAGCCATCTATTGGCTTTTCAAAATCTGTAAATAATTACAAAATGATCAATATAAGCAGCAAAACTCTATTAAGAATTCTACTCAAGATTTCATTTATATTTTAATAGATGAAGCACTTCTAAACCATGTCGGTGCCAGACGACAATACGAAAACGAAAGAGTTATCAAATTATTTGGATCCCATTTCACAAGGTCTTCAGACTTGGGTCCTGTCCCCCTCCCTCCAACAACAGCCCCAGTGATGCATGGCAACCGTCTCTTTCAAACTGTAGAGAATTTCAAAAGCAGTATGTAAGAGAACATGGGGTCAAGCATTCAAAAACTAAAAATCCCCCAAATCTAGGTTTTGATAATGGAGTCACTGTACATATTTCAAGCATTTACTGAATTAAACAATAATTATGCTAAATATTGTGGTTCAGGAAAATAATTACACAGATAAATTGTCTTATATTTTAAAGATAAGCATTACAAAAATGATTTTAGAGCACCGAGCAAAGAATTGAAGAATGCATTCTATAATGTGTAGATATAAATAGCTAAGAATCAATGCTCACTAGCGCTTTCACTGTCAAGTTTTGAATATAAATCTTCTACTCCTGATGTAGACTGCACACTCACACTACTCTTCGTAGGACTTTTACAATACTTGGAGAAAAGACTATGCATGATCTGAAAACCAAAGAATGGGAAATTAGTACTTATTAGATAAACCATATCAAGATAAATCCAAAAATTACCTAGTTTGGCACATTTCTTCCTAAAGTCACTTACCAAAGTGATTCTTTCATCATGTCGCTTTGTTCCAGATACTGTATCATTTTCTCTAGCTTAAATTTCAAACAATATACATCATTAGTAAATATGCTGCAGCATGTTAGAATTTATTCATATCTGAATACAAGAACTCAGCTCCCCAGAAAAGCATTTTATATAATCAGAAGAAAAACAACATATTTTTATTCTGACATCATTACCTATTATTACTGTTGGAGAAAGTGTTGGGGGTGTTGCTAATGAACTTGACCAAGACATATCAGGATCTGTTTCTGCTCCCAAGCTTTCAGAAATACATTTTTGTGTAGGAACCTAAAAATATATCAAAAATTTTTTAATCTCAGGATCTGTGACTAGGTGAGAAGAAATCTAAAAATTAAACAATTACCTCAAAAAGCTTGGGTGTATGCAGCAAGCTTTCACTCAGCACTGAAAAATGTCAAGCCAGAGACAATAATTTGTTAGATCTTATCATAAACATACACTATTCTTAATACAACAAAGAATTGAATATAAAACACGTACCACACTTATTGCTCGATGGTGTTTTGAATTTTTTTCTTAAACCAGGGGGGCTGAAAACAAAATGGTTGCTGATGATTACACAAAAAGTATTCTTAAAAATTTAAGTACACACGATTATATCTTCATGAGGTATTTGCAGTTTTGACTAAACAGATGGGCCCGTGATACTAGTGGATTTGGGACCTGCAGATTTCATAATTTGTGGGTTCAGAAACCATGGACTCGGGCCCACCCTGGACCCTCTGAACCCGACCAAAGCTGTGCTCTGGTCAGGTCCAGAGAGTGATCTGAGTGCTGGGGGAATTGAGCGCAGCGGCATGCAGCCTCCCCAACCCTCAGAATGCCTGTTTCAGGAAAAGAATTGCATTTCCTGTTTCGCAGGGAAACCAGAAGTGCCATTTTCATGCCCTAATAAGGGATTCTGAGGTCTGGGAAACCAGAATTACCTTTTTTGCTACAAACAGGCATTCTGAGAGCCGGGGAGGCTGCACATGGTCTCCCCAGCCCTCAGATCATTGTCTGGACCCGACCAGAATGCAACTCCAATTAAGTTTGGAGGGACTAAATCTGCGGATTCAAACATCCATGGATTCACAGTGATTCTAGAAATGGAACTCCTGCAGATAACAAGAGCCAACCTGTATTCCGTAAGGTAGAAGATTTTCAGATACACCACAATGCAAACAAAATGCAGCTTGATAAGTCTACAAGCACCTTATGCTACAACATCACGCAACTGATGCTAACTACAATGGACCTGATGAGCTATGGAAATTCATCTTTACCAACAACATCTAAATTGCTGAAGAGGCATATAGCACAGAGATGAAAGGAAATAATGTATTTTAATGCAGTTGGTGCTCAAGCCACTGTGTTATTGCATTGCCCTTCATTAAGTTCTGAAACAGCAATTACTTTGACAATGATGACATTGTATAAGATTATAACCTCTTGACAGTGGTGGGATTCAGGGGGTTTGCCCAGGTTCTATAGAACCGGTTGTTAAATGGCCGGACCCCGCCCACTCGCTTACCTCGGCTGGCTTCGGGTTTTTTTTGGCTCTGGCTATGACGTCATAGAACCGGTTGTTAATTTATTTGAATCCAACCACTGCCTCTTGAGCAAAAAACTTCAAGATCCTTTCAAACAGTTTTGACTGCGACACAATGGTCTCACACAATGCTGCATGCTGCATTTGTCTTGCTTTTTGAAAATTTCCCCATGTCAAAATAACTCTTCACATCCTACTCCAAAAAGCCAACAAGCAAACCCCTACATGAATTCTGAGGTAGTACAGCTGTGCAAGAGAATAATACCATGGTAGTAACAACACATCCAAGTAATTCTGACTGAAATGTGGCAGCACAAATGGTTGCTTGTGCAACTAGTCAATCAAAACTTACGAGATCTGGGTGATACAATATTTACGTCTAAAATATATAGATATAAAGTACCTTGCAAAAAGACAGGTCTTGAAAGGAGAATTGACTACTTCATCTGATTGATCTAATGTCTCAATAGAACCCATAGGGTGGTGACATCTGCCTGCAATAAAAAGAAATAAGCAGGAAAAGGAACGAAGTTCTGCACTACTTGCATTCCTACAGGCAGTTAAATCGTGACAAAGCATAAGTGAGAATAGTGTGTCTGTTTTAGGTATGGGTTTGTTCATAAACACCATTAGAACTGCAATACAAAAACTATATTAGTGGGGAGAAATTAAATGTTTAAATGCCACTTACATGGATTTCCAAATATGTTTTTAAATCTAAATTTCTAAATATGCATGAAATTAATAAAAAGCAAATGAATAACATAATGGATGTTAAGGGAACATCACTCATGGGCTCTGGTCCAACATACCATGAGTAGAACCCATTTGTGAAATTGGAACTGCCCCTTCCTCCCTGTTATGTCTCTTCCAACCCCTGAAAATATGGTTCTAAGAGCCAAAGAACCTATCAGAATGGTGTGGTATGCTGTGTTGGGGATTACAGATGGAAGGGGTCGTAGGTAGAAAGACATCTTGCCTTGCACAGGCTGAAATCCCTTCCATTTAACTAGGGTTCCTTGGGATCTGACAGCCCCTATTTCTCAGCCCTGCAGAAAGAATATACTTGCCCATGCAAATATATTTTAGAGTTCACTGGAAAATTGAATTCCGTAAAAAGAAGAATTTCTTACTTAGACTCCAATCCAATATTCCAGTAGTGATGCAGCAATGCCATTGGGACATGAGCGGGACCATCTGTGGTGGTGGGGACAGTCAAGAAGGCCTTCTCAAGGTAAGGGGAAAAATGTTGCATTGCCTCGAGGCTGCACTGTGGCTGCATCAGCACTGGATCAGATTGGGCTGTCAATGAATAACCTGATACTCTGTATCATTTATCCAATAAAAATTACATTATTGCAACACATCCCTAAATCTTTACATTCCTACATCATACTTGTAAAGCTACTCACTTGCTTCTCCTTTGCTTTGATCCACTTCTTTCAGAGGGGAGACAAATAGTGGTAAGGTTTTATTCTGTTCTTTAAAAATCATTGGAGTTGATGCTAATTGGCTATTAGTAGGCAGCTTCCTCTTTGGTGTTTTAAAAGTACTTGGATCCACAAAGCTAGTTGTATATTCAGGGTTTTCTGGATTTTCAAAGTCATAAAGTGGAGCTTCTGAACTGAGTTCTTCGAACCAGTTGAAGCTTATTGGTCCTAAGTCTAAAAAAAGCAACACAGTATTGAGGGCAGCATTCTCTCCATTATAAATGATTCACACAAGAAATAAAAATGTTACTGTAGAATAGCAATTTCACAATATAGCCTCAACAAAGATACATAAAAAAGCATAATCTTGTCTTGTATACAGCTGACCAGAATAGGTACATCCTGAAATAGAAGGCAGTCAATACAGGGCTTGATGCAATTTTTAAGCCTCACAGATTTGCAGAATTTTTTTAAAAGTTAACTATGCTTTAAAAAAAAAATCCCCAAATTCATTTGCCAGCACTATGCCATTACATTTTGCCTTCATGATTCTGTCCACAGAAGTATGACACACTTCCAGCCATGACAGAAAGCAGCTGATGGAATTCAGTTGAGAGGGGGAAGGTGGGACCAGAGCCAGCCTTTAAAGCTGATCTTTAGGTTAGAGGGAACCTTCGGTTAGAGGGAAGGTTGAGAAGGAGGTTAGGATTAACCAAAGGAACCAAGAGGAAGCTGGAGAAAGAGAGGAGATCTGGAATGTAGGGACAGACTAGCAGGAGGACCAAGACTGGCTAAAGAAAGACCTGGCAGAAGGAAAAATAGGCAAAGGCTCCCAAGAGGGAGAGCTACACACCTGAGCCATCTCCTGGCATGTGGTGGGCCAGCTGACAGTCCCAAAAGGGCAGTCAGTCCTGCCCTGCCAGAGACCTGGGGGAGACTGTGTGCTAGAAAGTATCTATTGCAAAAAAGAGAGTATAGCCTGGCAAAGAGGTCAGGAGGGCTGCCTCTTTCTTTTGTTGTACACTGTATCCCCTGCCCAATAAATCCTAAATTGATTTGGCTTGCGGGATTTCCTGTTGCAACACTGCCCCCATGGCATTTGAGGCCCCCCTGGAGACAGAACCAACCCTTGAGCAGAAGATAGGGAGATGACACCATCACAAAGAATAAATTTTTGGCTTTCTCAGCTGACCTTCTAGGAGGAAGGAAAGGGGCTCATAGTTTTAACACTTATTACCAATTTTATTTATATAAAAAATATTTTGTCTCAGACGGAACAAACTATATACAAGCCCCTTTCTGAACATTTTCCTTTCTGATTAAACTTATTAGTTTAGATACTATAAATGTATCTAAACAGTATACCTAACAGTTGTACTGAGATTATTAAGAAGCATCTTTTTTGAAATTATGACTGCCAACTGGACAATATGAAGATACTGGCTTCACACAGTTAAGGAAGAATCTTTTCTAAAGACTTTTACACATGGGAGTGGTACCTGATTCACTGCATTGTGCTTTGAATATTTCAAAGAAAGATGGCTTCTCCAAAGATGTGTCCACATTCTTCTTATCCATAGCATCACTGGAACTGTCAAGTGAACCTGTAAAATAATATTACAGTGTTCTCAAAGTCAGCTTTTTATATTATATTTAGTGTGCACTCAAGTTCTCCATTTCTTTGCTTCAAAGAAGAAATTATTCAGGTGCAATTTGTGATTAACAATAGTTTCACTATTCAGAGAAATACTGTATTGTGATCTAAGGTGGCATGTTCACAGTCCAACGAACTACAGTTTGTTTTGGATTGTTTTAATCAGAATTCCTGCTTGATCATCCCTTTATACATACATGTTGACACAAAGAATTTAAAGGGAGTGACCAAGTATCTCTGAGTAGAAGCAAAGCCTTTCTTAGTAAGAATGTAACATATTTACAGTATGTTTAAAATGAGTTGCCTTAAAGTTGTTTTAGACTATTATGGGGATAAAATTGTTACTGTATGTGGGAGGGGAATGGTAACCTTAGCAAATTCACATGTAACCATATATTTCATAAAAGGCATTAAAAACGCTATAGTTAATAAAGGATGCAGTTAATTGTCAAATAACACATTAACAGGTGACCAGGACAGATTGGCATTGTTCAAAGTTTTTAAACAAGTTCATTGGTGGGAAGGAGGAATCTATTATAGCTGCACTCCTATACACA
Source organism: Lerista edwardsae (assembly GCA_029204185.1). Lineage (NCBI taxonomy): Eukaryota > Metazoa > Chordata > Lepidosauria > Squamata > Scincidae > Lerista > Lerista edwardsae. Next base: position 6,998,900 of record JAJKFI010000030.1, read on the forward strand.
CTTATCTCAGAGAAACTCCCACTGAAATAAATAGAAATTAATTTTGAAAAAACATGCATAGAAATGTGCTGTAAGTTACAGACACATCAGCCTAGTCTTTCCCAAGTGATAGAAAGCATTATTAAAGACAATATTATAACAGCAGAAAGAACCTCATTAATCCAAAAACCAGTATATCTTCTGCAAAAAGAAATGCTCCCCCTATCACTGTGGAATTCTTTGTGTAAACAAATATGTATGTAGAGATGACAGACTAGACATAAAGTATTCTGACTTTCCAAAATTTATGACATAGGGTCCCCCGAGGATAGAAATAGCAGGAAGGACAGATATAAAAACCACAATTTTCACCACAGATGTAGTGGTTGTCCCATAAAGTTCTATATTGTAATTTGTGCAGTTTAACTCATGCATACAGCAACTCTTCTTGAACCATTTTGCATAAGAAATTATTTTAGTGCCATTCAGATGCATTTTACTGAGATAATCTATTCTAGACTACAAGCATGCCCTGGTATCTGCAGGGGTAGATTCCTAGCATTCCCCACCCCCACCCCCATGGATAAGAAGGAACCTATGTTAAGTATAGGGTTCTCCCCTGATGCCCCCCCCAGCAAGATTTTTAGTAACCCATAATAAGAATAACGAATGATAAAGGGGTCCTGATTTGTGGATAATTGAAATAATGGATATGGGAGCCCACCTGTATACTCTTTGATTCATATGCCCTGCACCTGCTGGATTTATGGATGACATGTTGACTATGAGAGAATCTCAGGATATCTGCTTTTTAATTTTTTTCCCATATTTTCTATGAACACTGATCCAAATTAATGCCAAACTAAAACCTTATTCTCCTCAATATGATTTTCCTATAGATGGCCACAGGCACCTGCTCCTTGGGGATGGGTTTTAAGGAAGTGTACATTTTATTCCTTATGATAGTTGCAAAGTAAAGCAATCCGAGTAATCTGAGATATGGGAAAGGTCTTCACCCCGCATTACAGAAAAGTCTCCATCCCTGTACTGAGTATTCATAACAAGGAGATATTATTTTAGTGAGAATCACTGCTTATTATTTATATAGTATCAGCTAGTTCCTTAAATGTTAATGCTAGTCTTAAGTAGCTTTTCAGAAGGCAGAAAAGAGAGTGGTATGGAACCTTAAAGGCAGAAGCTTTAATGAACAAGAGCCGATTTCCTACAAATAGCTACAATTCTATATACTTTCCCAGGAGGAAGCCCCAGTGATTTATTACTGAGTATAGGCATCCAGGATCACTCTGTATCTTTTCAAGATGCAGCAAAAACAAAGAGTCTTGTGATACTGTATCAGCCTGAGGCTGCAATCCCATGCATACTTATCCCATGGAGCAGGGAAGGATTTATAGGTAGATTATCCCTTATCCAGACACCTGAAATCCAGACTATAAAATGCAGAAATTTTTGTCCAAGACTTAAAAAAAAAAAGCTCTTTGCAGTATGTACACTATAAAGTCTTATGCTATTCCCACCTACAGGCTGTAAGTTATATTCTCTGCTCTGTGTGTGTGTGCCACTGTTGAAAAATGTATGGTATCCTGCACCCTCAAATCTGTTTGTTTGTGGTTATGTGCTCTATTTGTGTTATGAAAATAAAAATAATAAAATAAAAATGTCAGGGAGGCCAGCAGACACTCAAACGGGTCACAATGAAAAGAGCAAGAGGAAGCATTTCTCATGACATTTCTGCAATTATTCCGAAATCCAGACAAATCCAAAATCCGGACACCTTCCCAAACCCAAGCAGTCCGGATAAAGGATAATCAACCTGTACTTTTGATCCTGGCCTGATCCAGCAGGGCTCTTATTATGTTACTTCTGAATAAACGTGCAAAGGCTGACACTGCAACTTGCTTCCAGAGCAACAGGAAAGAAGTTAAAAAGGTGAGCTCTTCCTTTTCTTTTCCGCTCCAAGCAACACACCAAGAACGAATCGCCGCTGGACTTGCAGCGCCAGTCTATGCAGGCTTACTCAGAAGCCCGACAGACGTCAATGGCACTTTGTTGTTATGTTGTTCAGTTGCTAAGTCGTGTCCGACTCTTCGCGACCCCATGGACCACAGCATGCCAGGCCTCCCTGTCCTCCACTAGCTTCCGGAGTTCGCCCAATTTCATTCTGTAATCCATGGGGTTTTCTTGGCAAGAGTACTGGAGTGGGTTGCCATTTCCTTCTCCAGCGGATCACGTTTAGTCAGAACATGGCATAGCTCACAGCTTCATTGGGCTACTCAAGCCCCTTCGCCACGACAAGGCAGTGATCCATGAACGGGCAATGGCACTTACTCCCCAGCAAACGACCGCAGGAGTTCTGCCTCCAGGGACCCGCTTAGGATCGCGCTGCCGCCGCCCAGGACAACCTGCTCAGCTGGAAGGACGGGAGGGATTGTTCCCGCGTCTCTCCATGCCGCCCGAAGGCGTAAAGACGCCTCCATTCCCACCTTCCCGCAACCCCTCAGCCACGCCGTTTCCCGAAGGAGGGGGTCTAACCCGGGCGCTCCCACCCCACCCGGGGAACAGACTAACCAGCAGCCGTGTCGCGTCACCAACGGCACCACTTCCTCAAAATACAAACTCTGGCGCCAAATCTCGCCCGCGCATGCGCAAGTGCCTTTTCTCCCTCATGGTGGATTCGGCGCTGCTCCGTGAAGAAAAAAGACAGGAGAGCGCTGCGCATCCGCCCGAGCAACTATTACAAGCGACCTCTGCTAGGAACAAGATGAAAACGGGAGAGGAGGAACCCGTTAGACTCTCATCTCTCCTTCCCGTCGGAGACGGGGATTGACGCGCATGCAGAGCACCTTGGGGATAGTTCACGCCCCTTGCGGCTACCAAGGATCATGGGATATGTAGTTCTGCGAGGGGAGCCCGCCCTATATAGCAAAATGCTCAGTACGCTGGTTGAACAACAATCGTCTCTGACTTTTTGGCGTGAAGACAGTTTGTTTTCCTGGACAGCGAACGTTGCGTTAATAATGCTGCAACTTAATTGATTTTTCTCTATATGGATGGATGTATTGTACATGAAATAGTTCATGTTCCTATTATTCCAAAGAACATTTTTACCAATATTAAAAAGAGATGCTAATAGGTAGCCTGTCTAGATTCTAAGTAGGCATCTGGCGTAGCCTACTTCTAAAATGAGTTTGCACCATCCATCACAGCCTGTAGCCTAAGATGGACTTTTCCTCAAGAAATCTGTTCTTGGTCCCCTATTAAAGGCACCTAGGCCAAATACCATCACCACTTCCTGTGGCAAGGAGTTCCACTGATTAATTTATCAGCTGTGTAAAAAAGTATTTCCTTTTATCTGTTCTAACTTTCCGAATGCTCAATTTTAGTGGCTGTCCCCTGGTTCTGGTGTTGTGTGAGAGAGAAAAGAACATCCATCTAACCACTATCCATCCCATGCATAATGTGTATGTCTCCGGGTGAAATCCTAATCCACTTTCCAGCACTGACAGCTGTGCCAATGGAGCACATGCTGCATCTTGCAGTGGAGTAGTAGTCATGGAGGCCTCCTCAAGGTAAGGGAATGTTTGTTCCCTTAACGCAGAGCTGCATTGTCCTTAAAGGTAAAGCTTTCCCCATGACCGAATGATCTAGTTGTGACCGACTGTAGGAGGCAGTGCTCATCTCTATCTCTAAGAGCCAGCATTTGTCCTAGGACAAACTTCTGTGGTCATGTGGCTGGCATGACTATACGCCAAGGCGCACAGAACACGGTTACCTTCCCACCGAAGTGGTACCTATTTATCTACTCACATGTTTACATGCTTTCAAACTGCAGGGTTGGCAGGAGCTTGGACAAGGGAAGGGAGCTCACTCTGTCGCGTGGTCTCAAACTGCTAACCTTCCGGTCAACAAGCTCACAGCTTAACAGTTTAACCCGCAGTGCCACCATGTCCCTCATTGTCCTTACCCCAGTGCTGGAAAGTTGGTTAGGATTGTGCAGTCAATCATGCCCCTTCTTAGGCATCTTTTTTCTGAAGAGCCCAAAACGCTATAGCTTATCCTCATAAGAGAGGTGCCCCAGCCCAGGAATCATTTTGGTCGTTTTCTTCTGTACCTTCTCTAGTTTCACTATATCCTTTTTGAGATGTGGCGACCAGAACTGTTCACAGTACTCCAGATGTGGCCTTACCATTGATGTGTACAATGGCATAATAATATTGGCTGTTTTATTCTCAACTCCTTTTTAATTATCCCAAACAAGGAATTGGCCTTCTTCACTACTCCTGCACACTGGATTGACTTTTGTGTTGTCCACTAGCACACCAAGATCTCTCTCCTAATCCACCGCAGACAGCTCAGAACCCATTAGTCTTATACTTACTTGTACGTATGTTTCCCTGAAAACGGAGCCTACCTCTATATCAGGTAATCCTACAGGATGTCAAGCCTGATTGCTCCCTGGAAGGACAAATACTGAACAAATACTTTGGCCACCTCATGAGAAGAGAGGACTCCTTAGAAAAGACCCTCATGCTGGGAAAGATTGAAGGCAAAAGGAGAAGGGGGGCAGCAGAGGATGAGATGGTTAGAGAGTGTCACCGAAGCGATGAACATGAAGTTGGGTGAACTCCGGAAGCTAGTGGAGGACAGGGAGGCCTGGTGTGCTGTGGTCCATGGGGTTGCGAAGAGTCGGACATGACTTAGCGAATGAACAACAACAACAACCTCTATATGAGTGGAGTTGCATTTTCTTCCTCAGAGACTGGACAAATATCTGTTCACGCAGGCAAAATAAAATTGCATGCATTATTTATATCAATGTTGGCTCCTATTGGGCAGGTTTGCAGAATTTCAGTATGGGACATTATATCTCAACCCAACAAATGCTCAAGCGGTGAAACAGGAGGAAGTCAACCAGGCAGTGGTCCTAGACAGAAATATGTACAATCCTACACACACTTACCTGGGAGTAAGCACTAAAGTGGGACTTCTGAGTATACTTGTAGAAGAGTGTGGACATGTCTACTCAGAAGTAAGTCATATTGTATTCAATGGGACTTACTCCCAGGTAAGTGTGCACAGGATCACAGCCTTGTGCTGCAACCCTACCCTCATTGAACACCATACGACTTACTTCTGAGTTGACCCACCTAGGCTTGTGTCCTAACCTGTATATAAGGTAAGAATACAGCTCTCAAAAAGGTTGAGCCAAATAAATGGCTTTGGGTTTCTGAGCCTCACAAATATTTACGCAGTGCTTTTTACATTTTCCACTGTGACAGGCATTGACTTAAAGATCGTCCAGAACTGGATTGGAAAGTCCAAACTCCCAATTTGCAAGCACTCAGTCCAAAAGAATCAGGTGGGTTTTAATGGAACCGCACTCTTAAATAAATGCGTATGAATCATGATGACCTTTCTGGATTCGAGTCTTGCTGTGAACATCTACGACTTTGGTCGACAGTCAGGAAAGGCGATTCCCTTCGCAGCCACTTTGTTGAAAAGCGGTATACTGTTTGATGATTATGATTATTTGGACGTCTCCTCCGCGTGGCTCTCGCAGCCCGGAGTGGTTCGTAAGGCGAGGGAGAGGAGCCATTTACACTGCGTGGTCGGCCCGGTGAAAACAGTGCACCCTCCCCTTGGGAATGCCATTTTAAACGAGTAAAATGTTGGCCACAGCTCAGGCTGCTCTTTTATACACGCTTAGCTTGTAGTCAACCCTACCGAACTCAGTGGAGCTGCTGACTCCTGAGCGGCCACGCACAGGTTTCTGCCGGTAAGGTTCGGAAACGCTGAGATGGAAATCAGCCTAGCTAATCAACCGGCGGCAATTATTACCCCTCGCGGGCAGTAATGAGCAGCAATTGGGCGCCCCAAGGGTTAAAAGTCGGCGCCGGGCAGCAGGCGCGCTCAATCACCAGCTATGGAGCGCTTCGTCTACCCGCCCTATGGCGTCTACCAGGGCTATGGGAGCACCTTGACCACGAGCCACAGCGGAGCCCCCCGGCCGCCCTCCAAGCAGCCCAGCTGGAAGCAGAGCAAGAGCAGCAACAGCAGCCTCAACCCTTATCGGGGGGTCTCGTCCGCGCCTTCCTCGACCTCGCCGGACTACCTGGACACCTACAAGCGGGCCCAGCTGAAGGCGCTGCTCTCGCAGGTCAGCCCGGGCCTCACCCCGCGGCTCCGCAAAGCCAACACCAAGGAGGTGGGCGTCCAGGTGAACCCGCGGGTGGACGCCGCCGTGCAGTGCTCGCTGGGCTCCCGCCCGCTCCAGGCCGTCCGCCCGCAGAGCAGCCCCTCCGACCGGCTCAGACGGGAGCAGCAGCCGCTGCCAGGAGTCTACTCGCCCATTCCGTCCCGCCGCCTCTTCACCCTGCCGGAGGCGGTGGTGGAACCCCGGGAGCAGGACGAGGCGCCTCCGGCGCGTTCACAGCTCGCCGAGGAGCCCGGGGAGAAGGCGGCGCAGTTTTCGGGGAAGGGAGAAGAGGAGCAGGAGGCGACGGCCGCCGAGGAGCAGGAGCCGCCCGAGAATCGGGGTGAACAACCAGGCCAGTTGCAGGGCGAGGCAGCCGGAAAGGGCAGCGGCCTCGGGGAAGGCAAAAGAACCACTTTTCAGGTGAATCACGTGGCACTGCGCCTTCCGCGCGTCTCGGCTCGCTTCAGCTACGAGAGCTTGGACCTCGTCGCCAAACACGTGCGCTCTGGAGTGAGGCCGAGAGCGCGCGGGGACGGCCTCGGAGGCGGGTATCTAGGGAGGCGGCCTTTCTTCTGCTGTGCAGGCAGTCCCGAGGGCTAGGCCCAGAGCGCACCTTAGTGCTCAAATCGTGCATTGCAAGTTTAGCACGAATGGGTACATTCGATAGTCCAGTTACCTTCACCTCGATCTGGGACGCTTGGTCGGTCTGCTACTGTCTAGTTCAGTGAATGGCTTCATTCGGGCCAAACTAGGCGCTTTCCAATTGCCACATGGATAGGGTTACCAGATACAAACTGGGACAATACCATGGTATAGGAGAGGGAATTTGGGCAAGTGCAGCTCAGCATGGGAGGATTTCAAAAGCTTGATATGCAATGGTTTAAAGGTACAGTATATAGGCACGCTGTCCCCGTTTGTATCTGGTAACCCTAAACATGGAGAAAACAGCTTCTGTAAGAGATTTGCTGTTAGCCCCCTCTAGAAGGTGCCGTTAATAGTGCTGGCTCCCTTGCTGCAGACACAAGCTCAAATCTTAACCAACTTTCGATGACTGTGTGCCACACATAGCTGTGCCAATGGGGCTGTTCTGCATTTTGCATTGGAATAGTAGTCACAGAGACCTCTTCAAGGTAAGGAGATTTTTGTTCCCTTACCTTGAGCTGCATTGCCCTGGTTCTGGAAAGTTGGTTAGGATTGCACCCACATTCTTGAATTTCACTAATTGTGTCCTTTAATGACTCTCCTTGGCCAATCTTTGAGGTGTCAATTGATCTTTTCACAGAACGTTGCACGTCATTCCCTCTTGGATGACAGCCTGCTTGTCCAGTGCTTGAAACCTAGAATACTGCACTGTGTAGATAGTATCTGATGTTTGATTTGGACTCTCCCCTCTCTTTTCAAACAAATCTGGGCATTCAAAACCTTTGTATTGTTCACCTTAATGCAATCCCTATTTTTAAAGAATATAAACACATTTCTAAGTATTCAACCTTGGTAAGCATAACTCGGAAATGAAAATCTTACCTGTAGTTTATTGGCAGTATTTCATGTTATGGAAGTAGTTGTGATGGTAGAACTGTAATGCTTTAAACTAATTTGTCTTCCCAGGGGTCTTAAATCTGCTGGCATTTGATGTGCAGCTGATCTAGGGGTAAATACTGCCAGCTCATGCATAGGAGATGCACCAATCTGCATATGACTTTTTAAACTTATAGATCTCCAGCCTGCTTTTTTACCTTGATCCCAAAGTGGTCTACAGTATTTGGGGGGCGGGGAATCACAGTAAACTAACTTTCCCTTTGAATAAACAAAACTAGATAACTATGCTTGCCAGAAATAGGATTTCAGCTGGAGAAAAGGTTATTGAACAGGGACATGTACACAATTCAAAGAGGTGGTGGTAATTACAATTTTGTAATCCACGTTGTACCCAGTATTTTTGGCTGTATTAGTGTGACAACTGACCGTTAAGGATGGACAGATAATGAAGGAATTGTCTGAGAACGCCACCTCATAACTTTATCTTAATTCGTGGGTTACTTCAAACAAAGTCTCATGACTTAAGTGCTCCAATGTTGGTGGAACTGGTTTGAAAACTATCAAGCAGTTTCTAAATCTGGGTCACAGTGGATTGAATAGCCAAGTAGGCCATTAACAAACAACTTTTGTTGCAGTTCCTGGAACAGAAATATGGCTACTTTCATTGCAATGACTGCAAGACCAGATGGGAAAGTGCATATGTGTGGTGCATTTCTGGAACTAATAAGGTATTTAAAGCAAAATTTTCTCTTCAAGATATTTTTAATATTATGAAAGGGCCACATCTGGCTAAAAGGTAGACAGTAGTTAAAAAGAGCAATCCTACTTGCTCTTTGGGCTGACGTGAGTCCCATTGCTAGCCTGTGAGTGATGCTGCAAGGTCACACCAACTTATTGAGGCCAAAACCAGATCCTGTGCCACCCAGGCTAAGTAAGATTGGCTGGGGTGTGTGTGTGTAATGGGAACAAGGGCAGATCAGGGTGGATGCACCAGTGGGAGGACCAGGCCCAGAAGGGCGTGGGACCAGCCTCTGGTACTTAGGCTGGATCATAACCCCTTTCCTTAGCAGCCCAGTTTTATGCTGGTGTGCTAGAATCTGTGCCAGCGATTTTGCTGGCACAGATCTGAGTAGCCCCACTGCAGTGGCTGGGGCATTACTCGGGGTAAGGGAACATGAGTCCATTTATTCCAAGTTGCACTGCAGCCACTTCCAACCCTGTGCTGGATACCTGGGCCTGCCTGTTCAGCGCTGCTCAAGTGCTTCATAAATGTTGAACTAGATAGCTTAACAGTATTAGCTGTACACCGGGGTATTGACCTGTCATCTTATGCTCAACTCTTAAACCTCTGTCTACCTTGTCCTTATCATGATTGAGGGAGGCAGAGTTGCAGTTTAGAAATAAGCATGGGATGTGCTACCTAAATCCTGAGAGGTTTGTCTCATGGATCCATGTCAACATTAAAGCTTTAATAGCTTGGTTAGACTGAACCAGTTAAGCTCCTAATCGTCTGATATTGTACAGTGCTGCATGCATTTTTCTTCATAGCAGTTGGGCTGTATGTAGAATTCTGACAAATGGACAAACTTGGGTGCACCAGGTTCAAGGCTTCTCTTTGTGGTAACAATCTTTGTTTTTCTTTAGGTTTACTTTAAACAACTCTGTCGCAAGTGCCAGAAGAGTTTCAATCCTTATAAAGTGGAAGCAATTCAGTGCCAGGTAAGCAGTGCCTTCTCTAAGAAGTGCTGGACATCTTGAAATACCTGACCTGGTCTACTTTACTGAAGGACAGTATTGGTAAAACTTGCAAACTGGTGATGTCTTAGCTAGTTGGCTCAGGAATTGGAGCATATCACTTCATCTCCGTGGGGAAAAAACTGCATAATTGATCCTCTATGCTTTGTATTGCAATAGCGGGTTCTTTTACAGGGGTGTCAAACTCATTTTATATAGTTGCATGCCAAGTATTGAGGCCCAAAATGGCATGTTGATAAAACCTGTAGCGCCATCTAAGTTGGAGTATGTCATACTTGGAACTCTAGCTATAGTTCATAGTCCCAGGCATGAAAATAGTGAAGATCATACGAGGTTTGCCTGTGGTGTACATCAGGCCCTATTCTTGGTTTTCCTTCTATAAAACTGCTTTGCCATTTTTGGGTACTTATTCAAATGGGGTAGGGCATGCAACTGTGTCTAGGGACGTGGTGGCGCAGCGAGTTAATCCGCTGTTGCTGGGCTTTCAACCGCAAGGTTGGGAGTTCGAGACTGCGTGACGGAGTGAGCTTCCGTCGCTTGTCCCAGCTCCTGCCAACCTAGCAGTTCGAAAGCACCTAAAGAGGCAAGTAGATAAATAAGGACCACTTCGGTGGGAAGGTAACGGCGTTCTGTGAGCTATGGCGTAGAGTCATGCTGGCCACATGATCAGACAAAAACGCCGGCTCTACAGGCTTTGAAACGGAGATGAGCACCGCCCCCTACAGTCGGTCACGACTAGACCATTCGGTGGTGGGGAAACCTTTTTATGCAACTTAACTGTAGCAATGGCCTTGGAACCTAGTAGAGATGTATTTGGAACATAGTAGTGGAATTTTCCTGGTTAGGAAGTACTTGTTAACCCAGTATCAACTAGTATTTGCCACCCCTCTGTAAAACAGATAATGATCTAGATAACACTGAATAGAAGACACTTTGCCAGTGTGAAGGTTGCACAAATAAAGCATAACAAGAGACTAATCATTCCTGAAAGAAGTTTTCATCAGTTTGCTAACAAGTGTCTTGTATCCCAAGATCTGTTCAAAGACCCGTTGCGCCTGCCCTCAGAAGAAAAGGCACATTGACCTCAAGCGGCCTCACCGTCAGGAGTTGTGTGGCCGCTGCAAAGGCAAAAGACTGTCCTGTGACAACACTTACAGCTTCAAATATATTGTCTAACCTGTTCTGACAAACTTGTGCTGTTCTTGCACTTGGCACTATGCACTTTGTTACTTGTTTCATAACTCGGCTTTGACTTTAGGCTTCTGACCTGGCATTGGATAATGGATAATGATTTTTGTAAGGTTAGGAAATATTCTTTGTAACTTATCAGTATATCTTGTAATAAAATTAAATTCTAGTTAACCTGTAGCATTCCTTCTGGTGATATATAGTGTATAGGAAGCAAAAGAAACCAAGAGGCCTAGAAGGATTTCTTTGTTAACAGATCTAAACCATCTCGGGGGATCAACACATCTCCTGTAGATAAGGCAGGCTTGCTGTCTTGCTAGAAAAGAACTTTAGGAGTACTAACTATTGAGTGACTAAGGAAACAATCCTAACCAACTTTCTAGGACCAGGGTAAGGGCAATGCAGCTACAAAGTAAGGAACAAGCATTCCCTTATCTTGAGGAGGCCTGTTCCAATGCAGAAAGCAGAACATGCCCCATTGGCACATGATTGTGCCCTTAAGATCCCAAATGAAGTTTGACTCAAATGTGCATTGAATAAAACATTGTACTACCTTCTTTATAAGGTCACTCATAACAATCCTCAAGCATGGAATGAAAACGGATCAATGCCTAGTGAGATGGTCACTAAATGGATTAATGGCAGTGGCATAGTAAGCAGGGGGGTTGATACCAGGCAGGGGAGGGTTTGCATGCGGCCTAGCCACTGAAGTGGAGAGAATCAGTTTGGGTCAGTTTGGGCAGGTTTGGAAAGGCACTAGTTTTGGCCTTAAGTATTATACAGGTGCCCTGAGACTGTATTTCATGCTATGGGAAGTGTAGAGGAACCGATAGGAGTGGAGAAAAATGATTTTTTTTTCACATGGAGGAACACATGGCTAGCAACATAAAGAGGAATAATAAAAGCTTCTTCAGATATGTTAGAAGCAGGAAACCTGCCAGAGAGGCGGTTGGCCCACTGGATGGTGAGGGAGGGAAAGAGGAGATAAAAGGGGACTTGGAGATTGCAGAGAAATTAAATGAATTCTTTGCGTCCGTCTTCACAGCAGAAGAACTTGGGCAGATACCACAGCCCGAACAGCCCTTCCTAACGAAGGAATTAAATCAGATAATGGTTAATAAAGAAGTTATTTTAGATCAAATTGATAAACTACATATAAATAAGTCACCAGGGCCAGATGGTATGCACCCAAGAGTTATTAAGGAACTAAAGAACGAAGTTGCTGACCTCTTAACTAGAGTATGCAACTTGTCCCTTCAAACGGCCACGGTGCCAGAGGATTGGAGGATAGCCAATGTCATGCCAATCTTTAAAAAAGGGAGAAGGGGGGACCCTGGAAACTACAGGCCGGTCAGCCTAACGTCTGTTCCGGGTAAGATGGTGGAAAGCCTCATCAAAGATAAAATCCTAAAACACGTAGGAACAAGTACTCCTAAAAGAAAGTCAGCATGGCTTCTGTAAGGGTAAGTCTTGCTTCACAAACCTTTTGGAATTCTTTGAAAAGGTGAACAGGCACGTGGATGTGGGTGAACCTGTGGATATCATGTACCTGGAGGTGTTTGACACAGTCCCCCATCAAAGGCTGCTGAAGAAACTTCAGTCGGAATAAGAGGGCAGGTTCTCTTATGGATCCAGAATTGGTTGAGGGCCAGGAAACAGAGAGTGGGGGTCAATGGGCAATTTTCACAATGGAGAGAGGTGAAAAGTGGCGTGCCCCAGGGATCTGTCTTGGGGCCCGTGCTTTTCAACTTATTCATAAATGACCTGGAGAGAGGGATAAGCAGCGAGGTGGCCAAGTTTGCAGATGACACGAAACCTTTCCGGGTGGTGAAAACCAGAAAGGATTGTAAAGAGCTCCAGAAGGATCTCTCCAAGTTGGGGGAATGGGCAGCCAAATGGCAGATGCATTTCAACATAGACAAATGTAAAGTGACATTGGGGCAAAAAACCAAAACTGCACCTATAGGCTAATGGGTTCTGAGCTGTCTGTGACAGCTCAGGAGATCTTGGGGTGCTGGTGGACAATTCAATGAAGGTGTCGACCCAGTGTGCGGCAGCAATTAAGAAGGCCAATTCCATGCTTGGGGCAATTAAAAAAGGGGTTGAGAATAAAACAGCCAATATCATGCCATTGTACAAATCGATGGTAAGGCCACACCTGGAATATTGTGTCCAGTTCTGGTCGCCGCATCTCAAAAAGGACATAGTGGAGCTGGAAAAGGTGCAGAAGAGAGCGACAAAAATGATTACGGGGCTGGGGCACCTCCCTTATGAAGAAAGACTGCAGCGTTTGGGGCTCTTCAGTCTAGAAAAAAGGCGCCTGAGGGGGGACATGATTGAGACATACAAAATTATGCATGGAAGGGATAGAGTCGATAGAGGGATGTTCTTTTTCCTCTCTCAAAACACCAGAACCAGGGGGCATCTGCTAAAACTGAGGGTTGGGAGAGTTAAAACAGATAAAAGGAAGTACTTGTTTACCCAGCGGGTAGTTAATCTGTGGAACTCTTTGCCACAGGAGGTGGTGACGGCATCTGGTCTTGATGCCTTTAAGAGGCGATTGGACGGATTTCTGGAGGAAAGGTCCATCGTGGGGTATAGGCAATGATGGATTGTGCAACCTCTTTACAAAGGTGGAGGGCTACTGGTACCGGGTGCAAGGGAGTGGCAACAGGATGCAAGCATCTTGTTGTCTCATCCTCCCTGGGGCACCTGGTGGGCCGCTGTGAGATACAGGAACCTGGACTAGATGGGCCTTTGGTCTGATCCAGCAGGGCTCTTCTTATGTTCTTATTTATCAAGCAAATAACTGCTCTAGTAGTCCTGCACTCAGTGTAATATTTATATCACAGTATAGGCCCAATCCTATTCAGCTTTTTAGCACTGATGTAGTGCCCAGGTAAGGGAACCAATGGCCCCTTATCTTGCGTCCTCTCCCCCCACCCCACATTCCCTTTGGCCATAACGGCATCAACACTAGAAAGCTGGATAGGATTGGGCCCTAAGAGTTCTTTAGCTGTACAGAGTAGTAGGTTAATTTGTCCCTAGCAAACAAATTAGGGCAGCCTAGCAAATGGACATACCGATGGAGATGTAAAGTCTGCTTGGAAAGAAAATATCAATTTATGGAACTATCTGAGAAACCTTGGGTACTGTTTGCATACTTACAGAATCATTTTTATTTATAAAACATTCTTCCAAAGAATTGAAGTCTAGGGAATTTGGATAGGGTAGCAATCAAAAGCATGCCATTGAAAAGGAGGCCCTTCAGTAAAGTTTGGGCTTCCCTACTTATGGCCAACCTTTACCAGGAGTGGAAGTAACAAGATAGCATGCCTCACATTCTGCTACATCTGGCAGGACTGGATGCCAGCAACAAAACTGAAAAAGCTCTGAAATGCCAAACTGCTTCCTATTGTTCTGACCATGGTGGCACACTGCTGTTACTAAGAAGGTGATAACCTTTTAAGTGTCATGACAGATTTTAAGATTATTCTAGACTACCAAGATGCTGAAAGGATACTATTAAAAGACAAAAAGAGCTGATATAGTAGAAATATTAAGCGCTAAAAGTGATACTAGTACTAAAATGGGAGAAGGAGAGGAACATTGACTCATCCATGTGTGGAAGGATGCTGTGACTTCTATTTAGATCTGTACTTGAGTTGTTACTGCAGAGATGGCCACTGTCTATTTTCTAGTGGTTACTGTAGAATGTGTGTGAGGAGGGCAGACATAGCTTGAAAAAGACATGCAAGTGATCAAATTCTAGAATACTACTGAAGAGTATCAACTGTAAAGACCAAGCTACACTATTACACATTTACATACAAAGTAAGAAAATGGAGCCTCTTGCACCCTTACATGTCAAACTGTGGGTATTTTTTTAACCATGTGTCGATTCAGTTTTGGAAGACTGGTATGGGTCACATTTTAGTCATCTTGGCCCTAAATATGCAGTGATGTGCCGTAAGGTCATAGCTCAATAGGGAGATATGATGGAGAAATCAATTTTCATAGTGCAAGCAAGAAATTAAGCCTGAATGGCATCAGTGACTCAAGTACACATTTATATTGTTATAAGTTAACATTCGCCTTAGAATAACAGTGACATGAGGAACACTAATGGTACCAATCAAACTGTACATAAACTGTAATGCTGAAAAAAGCCCACCTATTGTCATCCACACTGGAAGGCTTTCAGCATTGGGTAGAAATGCTTATATACAGCAGTATACCCTGTTGAGATTCTGAAACCATGTTTGGCTAGGTAGCTGGGACAAATGAATGCAGATTCATATTGTCCTCAAGGCTTTTATAAAAGTAGCTGCTTGGTGTGCAGTAAATGGGTGTGATTGCTCAATACTGGTTCAAAATCAACTGAAAAAGCTCAACATTCCAAAAAAGGTCCTTATAATAGTGATTCCAACTTTTTATCACCAGGGCCCATTTTTAAAATGACACTCTATCAGGACCCACCTTGCTTTATGAGACTACCTTACCAGCTGCTCAAGCCTCTGGTTTTATCTTTTTTCCTGTTGTGGGAGGCACATTCTGGAATGTTTATTGAGCTCCACATTCATTGGACTGGGACCATTCTGGTGGCCTTGCATTCCTCTTCATTTGGCATCAAGGCATGTTGCTTGTGAGTAATATTTTGTGGCTTTACTTGTGGCTAAGTTTTGCTTTCCATAGAGCTCAAGACATATTCCTTGTCAGATTTCCTTTTTGAGTGTTTTTTTGGGGGGGGGCATGCATTCATTGGATTGGGACCAGTTTGGTGATGTTGCATTCTTCATAGCCTGCCCTTTGAAGTCAACTGAGGCACATTTGCCTACTTGCAAGTAAATGCACGTGTGAAGCTCAGTTTCACTTTCCATAGGGCTCAATTCATTTTCCTTGTTGGCTATTAGTATGTCAGTTTCATGACCCACCAACCATCAGGTTGTGACCCACTGGTGAGTCCCACCCCATAGTTCAGGAAACATTGCCTTACAGATATTGACTCATTCCAGACCAATTAGTACATACACAATCATTTTTATCTATATGTATATATATTATGACTTTTATATTTTAGATAGATGATCCTGCTCTGATTAAAATATCAACCAAAAGTTACTTCACAAAACCTTAAGTGTATTTACAGAGTGAATAAGTGATGTAGACAATGCCTGAATAAGTGTCTCACATGTGCAAAAGATTTACATGCACTCATTGAACACTTGACAGCAGTAACTGTAAAAAAAATGCAAGAAAAACTTACATATATTACAAAGAAAATTCCTTAAGAAATGGAAGATGAACTTGAGATTTGCTTTATATCTTTGCTATCCAGATGTATGTTAAATTTTAAAAACATGCGAGGCAGTTCAAAATAATTTAAATTAGCAGTGTGATGCTTTCCTACAAAACGGGAAGTTAAGCCAAGACCAACCATCCTTAAGTAATATAAATATATTCATAAAAGCAACCCTCTAGTAAAAAGCAGCTAAAATCTTTTTTTAAAAAAATCTCCCTTGTCCATTCATAGGTACTTTGGTCTTAATAATAGACCATTTGCAACACAATCCAGTACCGTCCAAGACAGTAGCCTAGCAACATCAGGAAACGTACTTCATAGCAGCTTGGTTTTGTTTTAAAGATACAGTAATCATATTTAAATTACAGTGTACATTTAAATGAAGTTTTTTACAACCTCTTTCCTACATCCAGGCTCTCAGCTTTCAACCTGACAGTCTTACAAGGTCCTGTCACTAGCTTCATTCTGCCTATTCGTTACTTGGTCAAACAAAAAAAATTTTTTTACAAGGTTTTTAAAAAACAAAAAAAAATCCTCAAGTGAAGGAAAGATTGCACTTTTGCCAACTTAATATTATAGAAAGAAAATCTTGTTCAGTGTAGTAGTCTTTGGTATGTATGGAAGTCACTTCTTCAGTAGTGAATTGCAGTTGCCCAGTGAAATGCATTTTGTGTGTGCAGCTCAAAGGATTCTAGGTTACCTTTGTCCTCACAGTATTGCTACACGTTGAAAACTCTGCCCAAGTCCTCTTCAAAAAGGTTGTAAAGGTAACAAGACTGACTACAACTTGACCAAATCTTTCCAAGGCTGAGAAGGCATTGAACCATCTCACCCCAGCATGGAAGCAATTCCAACTTGAATGAGAAAGCAGGCATGAAACATTTGTCAGAGACTTGTGCCAGAAACACTGGAGTCTGGAAGGAAAGTATTGATGACACGATAGCTTTGAGCCCTGCGAATCATGTCCCGAATCTCTTTGTTCAGTTCCATCAGTTTGGTGCAGATTTCCGTCAGGCTTTGGTTGGAGCCCACCAGAGCGTAAGTGCCAGACTGTCCTAGTGTTTGGTGCCGGAAGTAAATATTCAGTAGTGTCTGGACCTCATCATCAGAGCTGCTTCCAAAAATATCATTGGGCCATAAGCTCCTGCAGGGAAACAAAAGTATAACAAAGTCATTATTGATTTAATAGGCTCTATGCTATGCAAGGAACAGGTTTATTGTTTAAAAAACGAATTTCCTTCCACACACATTTGCCTCTATGGTATATACATGTGAAGGCCTTAATGCTGGTAACAGCCATGGATACCACAACACGCAGCTACCTTTTGGTTGTATAGCCAATGTCTGTTACTTGAGATTACTCTTTTATACCTTGGTCTAGTATGTGTGACAGTCATCATGCTCACCCCCTCCCATTCTTTGGTACATGCAAATCCACCCTCATTCCTGAAGAAACAGCACTATACAGGGACAACTATAAATAGAACAGCCAGTTATATTAAGGGAAGCAGAATTTATGCAGCATCCTGTGTTAGCTTATTATATGATCCACATTATATCAGCACCTCCCAAAGTGTAGGTTGTAAGCCACAGGTGGGTCACGACCCCATGCACAGTGGCTCTAGGCCCTGCCACCTGCCCTTTCCCTGGTTTGGCTCCAAACAGGAGCCAGTCCAGAAGCCTCAAAACTTACTAGAACCTCCAGAAGCCGCTCCTGGCCCAGCAACTCACTCTGCTGGCCTCAGAATGCCCCTCAAAAGCCTCCACAAGCTACTTCCAGTTTGCTTCTAAAAACGAAGTGGGTTACAGAGGTTTCTGAGGGCCATTTTGAAGCCTGCAGAGGCTTGATATGGCATACTGCACTGCTGCCCAGGGGTTCACATACCCCAATCCCCTACCCCAAACTCCCACAGCACACCGGCAGATCATTCATGACACACCAATGTGCCACGGCACTGTGGTTGAAAATAGCTGGGGTAGATGTGGCCCCAATCATTAAGCACCTTCTCATTGAAATTGGATGCATCTGTTATGGCTATATTCCACCCATAAACACTAGATCTTAGCATTACCTCTGCATTAAAACTGTTTGACCCCAAACCCTATAAGCCAGAGTCATCTGTTTCAGTTCAATAGTAGTACATAGGACTTCATAGTAACAATCTCTTCAAAAATGTGACATTACATGTATCATCAAGGAGGTTGAACTTTACCTGCATTCCCGAATTTGGTGTAGAGCTTTTCCAAGCTCATTGTTTTTCAGACACTCTAGCATGGACTGAATGGCTACTTCAGTAGAAGTGAACATGGGTTCAGAGGCACCACACTCTATAATCAGCGGTTCGGTTGAAATGGCAGCATTAGCATCTTTAAGGTTCTTCTTTAACTCACTCAGCTCTCGTGACATATTCAAGAGCTGAGGAAAAGAGAATTACATTCATGAACACACTATTTCCCCCTTCCTCTTGACAACAAACATGTAAAAGCTGCCCAATTTCAAGGATAGATTTACAATTTCACTTCTCCCAGCCAAATACCTGGTTTCTATTCAAGTTGTGGAGATGTAGGAGATGAAAGTTTGGGGGGAGGGGGCTTGATCTTGTTAACATGTATTAAAATACACATTTGACTTCCCAGCTACCACAAATCTGATTTGAAATGTGCTGAATACATTAGCCAGGGGAAGCAAATTTGTTCATGACTCCACAAGGATCTGTGATTGAAAATACACCATCTCAGGAGAAAAAGAGCTGAATTGGCTCTCTCTCTCTCTCTCTCTCTCTCTCTCTCTCTCTCTCTCTCTCTC
>JAJKFI010000030.1:7023312-7034240 GCA_029204185.1 Lerista edwardsae
GTGTGTGTGTGTGTGTGTGTGTGTGTGTGTGTGTGTGTGTGTGTGTGGCTATTGAAGATCTTTAAAATGAATCTATTTTCATAAGAGTATAAATGTTGGTTGTGATATTATAAATTGACTTCTGGATCCAAATCACTAATAGAACTAAAGAGATAGGCAGTAATTAGTGAAAAGAAGTCTATTTAAATCTCCTGGCCCTGATCCAACATGTCCTTAGCAGTAGGCTGTGCACCCACAGTTGCACAGGTGTGCCTATATCCTCTTACTCAAGAAATACTCAGTTCTGATAAAAGCAGTCATCCATTGTGTGTGAGAGAGGAAAGAGATCATCAGCCTTTAACTCAGCTCTTCTCCACCAGCTGATGGGCACTGTTAGAGCTGACAGCACTCATATCATCCAGATCTCTCTCCTCACCCCATTTAGTAGGGAAATGTTAACTTGCTTTGATTGGGAAATGTTTTAAATGTGGGAAATGCAACTTGTTTTAATTCAGGGATTACCATTACTACATTGGAAATCCCCCCTTCTCTCAAGTGAGAAATCTTTATGGCCCAAGTTTACAACGTTGGTATGTGGTTTATTGTTCTGTCAGTTCCACAGGAAACAACCCAGCAACAGTGGTCTTAAGCAAGCCCCTAGTGAAACAAAGCATAACAGTATGTTCTGTTTCTCTGTAGATGTTCTCATTGGATAAAAATCTTAATGTTTGTATAAAGAAGAGCACTAAATCAAATGCACTTTGAAGTATGAATCAGCAACTGGCAACCTGTGGGTGAAAACAGGCCTAACAATGCACCGGCTGTCATCAGAAGGGAGTTAGGATGCTGCTGTTAGTCATGTCTGTGGAAATGCTGCCTGATTCGGATGCAACAGTAACAATTGCCTGGAAATATTCCAACTGACTTGGTGCTAACTAGGCTCCAGAATTCTTAAACAGAGTGTGCAAATATGTGTGCTTTCGGGGCAACTGCACACATGACCCCTGTTGCTTCTGGACTGACAAGCAGCATTAGGAAGGATGATTGCATGGTTGCCAAGTCAGAATTGCTTTCTCCTTTTCAGCTTAGTGCTTTGTGGCATCAGCACACATGAAGACAGATTGAAGTTATGCAGCAGAAACTTCTGTAACTTAAAATGGTGGTGATCATGAGAGCAGCAGCATCTAACCCTTTCCCTAAGTAATTTTGAGGGTTGTTGCTTAATACAGAGGATGGGGAAAGAAGTGTTCTGCCAACAGTGTCGGTGCTAGGCTAGCCCAATGACCAATCTATTTGTGGACCATGATTAAGTTACAAGTTGCCTCCAAATAATTAGGATGTACAATCTACAATCATTGTTCAGCAAATGTGATCTGTTTGGAGATATTCAATCATAAGCTATTTGTACAGTTTTATTACTTTTGTACATAAAGCTTTGTACTGTCACATGTCATGCAGCTGAATATGATCAGACACCATGCTAGCAAATATGAAACCAAACAAGTTACTATCAAATGCTGAACTGCACTGACAGGGGTTTGTCAGAGCTCATTTGCATCATGATGTACATTCTCACCTTTTTTGCATACCCTGAGGTAAAGATGCACAATAATTAGGCACCAAATTCAATTGCAGAATTGGGAGTTCTCTAGAAATAAGTTGAAGATTATGTGGAAAAATAAGCATAGGTTTTGAAATGTTTCCTTGATTGCTCTATAAATCAAAACATTTTGCCATTTGTCATGGGAAATTGGAGGGAAAATTCAGCTTTAGACCATGAATATGTGGTGGTTTGAATCCAGATTTGTGGCAACTGGTGTGTTCACTAGCAAAGGCTTAAGACATACCAGGTCAAAAGAATAGGCTACTAAATAAACCGTCCATTTTTTTTTTTTAAAGAATTGAAGAACATACTGGCATGGGCTGCTCAAATTCAAATAACATAGTATCTTCAATTAAGGGCTTTGAGTCAGTCTACAAACTGTTTTCTGCTTACAAATGATATATTTTATTTATATCCAACAGTGCAATCCTAAGCATGTTTACTCAGAAGTCATGCTATGTTCACTACTGTTTGCTCTCAGGTAAGTAGCACTGCCACCTAAGTCATTAACCAATGTATGGTTACAGGAAGCCATATATATCCTGATCTTGGAATGGTAATCTGTGCAGAAGTAGGCTTCTATGTGCAGAGCCATTTATTGAATTGGTTCTCACCTGCCACACAATGCTGCAAGGGAATAAAAGTCCCTGTATCCAGCATTTTGGGCTGCAGATGTGGTGATCGGTGTAGGGTTAGGTCTGCATGTGTACACATCAGATGGTTGCAGGTTCAACTTTAACAATATCGGTTGTCAACTTGGAGGTATATTACTTTAGGGACCCAAGACACAATATTTATTTATTTATGGCCCACCTTTCTACCCTGGGAAGGGCATTCAATATTGAGACTATGAAGATTACTGAGACAGCCATTTGTCAGTTAGGCACATGCCGATCTTTGCATGTATCTTTTTAGAAATGCGGTTCCTAACTTGGGAGTCATGATTCTCGAGGGACTGCATTTCAAAAATCCTCTCCCATTACGGGGGATGGCAACCACCAGAGATCCGTATAAGACCCGCATCCGTCACTTCCAGGTCCTCCCCGCTGCTAGTGTCAGGGAAGTAAAAAAGGTTTTCACCAGGCTTCTTATTTCCCTGGCATTAGTGGCAGGGAGGACCTGAAAGTGATGGGCGCATCGCCTACAGGTCCTCTGTAGGTTCCCAACCATGTCTTAAAGGGAAAGGAAGTTGGGAACCACTGCTTTAGAAAGACAAAGAATATCCAGACTAGCAAACATTTAACTTAATCGAAGTAATCTCGTTGTATAATCAGCTATTCTACTACTTTCCTTTTTCAAGGTGAAGTAAATGAACACAATTTTTAATGCATTACAGAAAGCATTATTCCTATTTCTCTCCTTTTTAGTGATACAGTATATGTCCTTAATGTACTTTTACAAAAACAGGAAAAATGTAGGTAACAATATTGCTAAATGTGGGTTTTACAGCACAGCACAGGATCAAAGCAGCCAAGGTCACTCCAGCCAAAGTGGAAAACAGAAGATTTAAAGGCATGGTGCAAAAGACCACAAAGCTGCTTGTGCTATTTTTCCCTTGTTCCTGCATGTGGTCAAAACCAGAGGAAGGAGAACCAATGCAAAAAGGAGAAAACAGATGATGCAAGAAAGCAAGAAAAACAAGCAAAATCAAACAGACAACAGATTTTAAAGTTGAAGAAACCAAGAGAACAGTAAAATTAAGAAGTTAGGAGGACAATCATGGACGACAGGGAAATATACCAAAGGAAGAAGCAAACCCAAAAATTGGGAGGGGGAAGCCAACAAATCAACAACCTCAGAACATGCTACAAAAGAAAAATTGTCAGATTGCATATTGACATTGCATCACATTATTTTAATGTGTAGAAAAGAAGCTGTCATTTCTCTCAGTTATTGATTGTCTCATATACTATTTTTCTTTCAGCCTGCCTCTATTGTCAAAAATGTTGCTGTGAGATTTCAGTTCAAGACCATATGGAACAAAATTTTTGGCTCTGCCCAAACTCAACATCATGATTTTTCAACACCATGATTTTTAGGTACCACAGTTTTCTTCTCTTCTTAAAATAGTTGCCCTGATCAGGAAAACATTCAATTACAAATGACTGCAAGATGGTAAATAAAATACTTTATATGTTTTTATGGTTGTATTTTTTTAATTATACACTGTCTTAAAAATCAGAAAGGAGGCATATATATCTTTCAAATAAATACATAAAATGTATGTAAAGGAATGTATTATTTTCTGTGAGCTGAATATAACTGTGGCCCTGATCCTAAGGAGCCCAATATGGGTGGTCCACTAGTACTGTCTGCGTCTCTTTCGCAAATGGCACTGTAAAGCGCCTCCAATGCCGGTGGTCAGCCTTACGGCTGGCACTGGGATAGCGCCATGGCAACACACGCCTTGGAGGGAGCATAGTTCACTGGCGGGTTCATGGGCAATGTGGCCTTTTGGGTGGGGCAGGAGGAAGGGGTGGAGCGGGGGCAGGATCGGCGGTGATTCTCGCCACTAGTTCCTGACTTCTGAGTCAGGCCATACAACTTTATTCGGAGTCTCTCACTTCTGCGCCAGCTAAAAAGCTGAATGTGCCCTTTCCCCACAGCTATCTGGCTGCCACAGGATGCAGCGGTAGCCACCTGACTACTGCAGCACTCCTGGGTGTGTCAGACAGTATAGGATTGGGCTCTGAGTTTGCTTGCACACTATTCTTCATGCAAATTACAGGCTGCTTTTTAAAAAGATCGATTAAAAAACTCCCACCATTGATAACATTCTGTAATCAGTCTGTACTGGTTTCACACTAAAAGGATAGGAGTAAAAGTACTTTAAATCAACACTTAATTTGTGTCAAGGGGGCCCAGCCCCAACATCTGCTTACAATGCCAGGGCTTATCCCTGGAATATATAGGCATCAATTAAAATGTCTTGAGCTGGTGTTGTGTGCCCAAGAAACAATGCAGAATTTTAGTGAACTGCAATAAAAAGCAATAGAACCAATCTCTTATTACCTTTTCCTCTGAGTCACCTGGCTGACAGGTAATAACACCATCTCTTGATCCCCCAGCAAATGTTGCCTTGCAGTTTGCCAGCCACTGTATTTTACGAAGAGAAAAACAGGCATTAGCAGCATATAACCTGCAAAGTGTTTGAGACCTCAACTTGTTGGTCAGATCATGTAATGTTAAATTTTGAGCTGGGGAGCTTGGTTTAATAATTATTAAACCAAGAATGTTTGTACCATATGAAAATAGGTGTACAGGTTTGCCCGTGATTCAGGACACACAGATTTCAGACTCGGGACCCTTAGTTCCAATCCATGGGGGAGGGGCCCACCTGAAACCTCCAAAGGTGAATGGCAACTGCCCGCGGGCCTCAGAATACCAAATATGGGCAAAAAAAATGCTACTTCCAGTTTTCCAACAAAATCCGGAAGTGACATTTTAGTGTTCTTATATAATAAGGCATTCTGAGATCCCAGTGAAGCCTTCTCCAGATCCAGTGATGCCATACGATGGCTTAAAAACATCACTCCCAATTTTCCTCCGAAAACCAGAAGTAGCAGGTTTTTTGCCCAATAATGTGCATTCTGAGGCCTGCAGAGGCCTTTGTTTGGTGGGTGATGTGGCCCCAAATCGCAGGTTTAAATACCTGCCGATTTCTGTATCCATGGAGGTTCTGTGAATGGAGCCCTCCACAGATAACTGTATTTGTGTGTGAGATAATACAATATTGAATGAAAACTAAACCACCAAAGGTGACTATTAAAGGTTCATTTGTAGTTCTTGTCCCATCAGATTTGTAATCTGAAAACAAAGAAACATGATAGGCAGATTCCCCCCCCCCCAATCAAGCAACCTTGCCAACAGAACATATACTACATCTTGCAGTCCTAATGGCCTCCTTGAGGACAGGGACATTTATTCCCTTACGCTTAGGCAAGTTTCAATTGCTCCAATGAATCTCTTTGATCTGCACCAACAATTCTGCTGATACAAGTCTGAGTGAACCTAGGGCGGAGGATCAAGCCTGGAAAGAGGGATAGGACATCAGTGAAACTGCTGCTACTGATAACCACCCCTTCCAAACCAGAAACTCCTGTTCGCCCACCATCCTGTTTTGCTCACCACTCACTGGCAGACAGTGGCCTCTCCATTAGCCTGCACATGCAGCTGCCAGCTATTGCACTGGTGGCCTTGTTGTGCATTTGGTAGAATGGCATTTTTTCTGGCATCTTCTCATCTCTGCAGGTGGAACGTGCATTTTGCCAGCAGAAAAGGGGGATAGGGTTGGGCCAACAGAAATGGAATATTGCAAACAATCAAACTTAAACTGTTTAAATTATTTTGTACTTTTTAAATGTATAACCAATTGCAACTATAAATACATAATAAGAAAAAGAATGCTTACAGAAAGTGTTGCTTCTTTCCTGTTGTTATAGGTGTCCAAATATTCTTGTAGTTCTAGGACACTGAATTTTAGTTTCTCAAGAAGTCCACAAGAGAGAAGCTGAAATGTTAACACAGAGATCCAACAGTGTGTATCATCTATCATAAACCTGTGTCCGTCTTGTACTACTTTAGACTGCAGGAGGGAACTTGCTTAACAGAATGCTGTTGCATACAACAACAAAATTTCCACCTAAAAAATAGATGTCAGGGAGATGGCCTCTACCTTCCTCATAACACCTACTATATAGTGTATAAGTAAAAATGTATACCTTAAAATTGACCCTGGAAACATAGATCAACTTATACATGGGTCAATACAGTAAATAAAGCTTTTAAGAGCAGCTGCTTGTTGAGGGGGGGGGGGAGAACTGGCCTGAGAAGCAGGACATGGGGGGGATAGAGCAGTTTTACATACCAGTAATTATTACTTACCAGTAAATGCAATCATTTTGGTAGCAACAGACAGCAAACAAAAAAGGTAGCCATTTTAACTTCCTCCAAAGAGAGAGAGAGTAGTGAATGCGCTTCTAGGAATTGTAGTGTTTGAGGGCTACTACTATGTACTGTATTGCTCACAAAGTCTACAACTCCTGTAAGTGCCTTCACCCTTCTTCGTTCCTCCATTTCTGTGCTGCCTCAGAACAAGGTAAAATGGCTCCATTTTTTTGCTTGGTTTCTGTTGCTGCCTAAGAACAATTACTGGTAAGTCATTTTCAAAGAATTCATACACTTTTAGGTTTTACCCCAACTTATGGGTCATAGCAAATTCTATTATTTTTTGCTTAAAACATGCCCTTGTCCTATCCATGAAATAGACTTATACATGAGCATTTAAATTAGTTTTTCTGTATATAACACTCAATCAAGCCCAAGTAAAAGATAACACTTCAGTGAGAACCTTGTCATTGAAAAATAGTTTGATCGAACTATAGTGCACAGGTAGTGCTTGCAAGCCAAAATGCACATGCTGAAAAGCAGTTGTAAAGTGTACTCTGGCAGCAAAGCCAGACCATACCCATATGTGTCACCAGATCGCTTGTTGCCTGCCGGAGCACGTAAACTACACCAGCAGGGGGCGGGGTGGGGGAAGGGAAGGATAAGATTGGGCTGCAAATCCTGTTGATTTCAATGGGATTTAATCTTTACTAACATTTGCTGGATTGTGCCCAGTAACATTTACAGTTATCAAAAAGCATTACTCATCATTTAGCAGGTAGATGGTTTACTGACATAATTGGATTGGGGGTTTACTTTGGACTTCGGTTTCAATGAAACAAATAGTAATCAAATAAGGCATTCAGTAAAATGTTTTATCTTGAAAATTGTGAGTGATGCTGTTCTGGATCCTTTGACCCAAGTCATACCACCTGTCTTATTAAGCTATTTTTGCACAGCTTAGATTTAATCAGTAATATTTACAAAACTAGTTCAAAATGAGACTATTCACTATGAATTACTTTCAAACTTATCTTCATTAAGAGGACTAGACTTTTTTTTTTAAATGAAAGATTCTCAGGTGGCCTAATTCTGCACCTATAATCCTGTTCAGTAGTTCTTTCTATATATTCATAAACCACCCATTTATATCAGTCCTTTCAATATAATCAGTAGGTCTCTATTATACCTCATTTATTGTTTCCAGAAGAACTAACAAATATATCAAGAAAAGAAGCAGCAGCAGCTATCTTTATCGTGGCACTTCTATGCATGGCACATTAAAAAATGTGATTGGTCATTTCAATATACTCACAGTTTCTGCATCTACGAAAAGGGTAGGGCATTCTGAACAGGATGTCAGCATCTGTGATGAACTCACAAACTTTGAGCCTATTCCTCGCAGATTGTCACCAAGGTAGCTGGCAGCATCACAAGTTAGAAAGCAGAATCTTTTCTGAATATTCTATGGAACAAAATTATGTTTATTGCCTTTGCTATTGAACTTTATGCACTTTTTATTTTGTAAAAAGTAGACAGCACTACTGAACTTGTTCTTTTCATACATAGCAAGAGTAAGGGAAAATACATCCATCCCTAGGGTATGCATTAAAACCTGTCATGCTTTGACTAGAAACTGTTAAGTTCCTGGAAGCTGTGCAATTCTTTATCCTGCTGGCAGAATTACAAACCGTTGCTAAAATACTGTTGTATGTTTTTCTCCCCTTCCTTGTTAGTTGACGTGCACACAGCATTGGCTCATTCTTTTTTGGCAACAACAACTAACACGAGAATTCTCTGCCCATTTCAGGCATTGTTTTGTTACCACCCAATGTCAAGTGGCCTATCAAACAATGTAATGAGTGTTCTGATGCCAAGTTTATAGCATGGGAAATCATGAGAGAGGCTTCTGTGTGTTTGGTTTTCCCTTCTGGCCAGAACTGCTTGGCATGGGCGTCCCTGCTGTTTGAGAAGATTTCTAACACACTGAAATGCAGCTTGAAACTATTACATAGCAAGACCCTTCCTGCTTTTCTAGCTTGTTTAACACTCAAAAGATATTTCTCTGAACAGTTGTCTGCTATATATCATTTTACCGTTCAAAAGCTCTATAGGAACCAAAACAGTTAATTTAGGGCTTCTGTTCGCTAGAAATATTTGATATTATTTTTTTATTATTTTATTTATTTATTATTAGATTTTTACCCCGCCTTATTATGCCCGAAGGCACCCAAGGCAGCATTACAATATATATATAAAAAACAATATAACAATTTACAATTAAAAACAATTAAAACAGAATTAAACAATACAATCAAAAATTAAGAACACAATTAAAAACAAATTTAAAAACAATATAAAAACAACAAGCCCCGTGGGTTATAATAAACCAGCCAGCCTGTCAACGGTTAAAAGCTTTTTGGAATAAAAAGGTCTTCAGCCCCCGCCGAAATATAAACAAAGAGAGATTATCCTTATCCTTATTATCCTTACCCTATCATCTCAAAAACTATTATGGAATTAGTTCTTCTGGACTTTTATAAGGGCATGATAAAGGACTGTTATCTGGGTGTAGCAGTACTTCATATACCACAAAATAGCTAAAAGGAAATAGAGTTTGCTTCATCAATAGTAGAAAAACCCCATTTTTCCCCCTAAAAATGTAACTAAAAAGCTACACTGAAGAGCACCAGGATGAGCTTGTGAGTTGAAAGGGTATAAATTATGGCAAGGCAGCAGCTCTCATCATATCCCTTGCAATGAATTGATCAAGACACCAGGAACATCTAGGTCACAGACGTATATTGTGTAGAACAGATACCAGGGCACTCTGGGCAAAGAAAGATATGGGTAGAGATTATAGAGGGAGAGATGGTGGTCCCTGGGAAGGGTACCCCTTACTCCTCCCACCTTGTACCCCATCACTCCAGAACAAAGACTGTGCAGCTTAGTGTAATGGGTTATCTTGTTCCTTGGCCCTATGGAACACAGTAGGTAGGGCCACTGCCTGTTTCCCACTAATTACATTATAATGGTAATTGACCTTGAAGTATGCATTTGCTTAATGTTGGAGCATGATCTAGAACTTAGAGCTTAGGATACTCCCTGTTCCTAAGATAAAAATGTTTGGGCTAGGAAACTTAACCAGGATTCTTATGTAATGACACCTGTAAAGTTTAAGTAGGATCTTGAAATATCACAATATTATTGTTATACATATTATTGATATACAATTCCTAGAATTCCTCACCTTAAACAGGGAAGAGAACACGTGAAAGGTATATACTGCACAGGAGCCATCCGAGTCACACATGAGCTGGTTGATGTGGCTACGCCAAGCTTCTTCTGCATCATCACAGGCAGCTGGTTGAAATGCAGCCAGAATAGCCGAAAAGAAGGGGGAAGGGGGAGGTGATACATTCCTGTCACCTTCACCAAAACTGGAACAAACGAAAAAACGTTAAGTTAACAGGGTATGTGTGAATTCATGCTCATATATATACAACACTGATGTTTTTATTTCATTACTCGATTTGACTGGTCCCTAAAATTCAGGACTGTCATGTGACTGCAATTTTCACCTGTGCTATGAGAGATTTGTACACCATGTACATTTAGTGTCATATATAGGCATACCTGGCAAGTGCATATTGATCCAACAGTCGACTGTCTCCTTTTTCTTCAGCCTCTGTCATATCTAGGCTAAAACTATCACTGTATTCAAAAGCTGCTGGCAGTTCATTTGTGGAGCCAGAAAGATCATCCTCCTGTATTGAAGTATCTTCCTCTTCCTGGGTACCTTCAGTCTAGGGGGATTGAATTAAGCACCATTTAACCTACATTGCACTTTATCAATAAAACATATGTATGAACAATATTGATAAAACAACAGATACAGGGCGCAATCCTAACCTGGAGTTAGGCCAGCACAGCTAGGTCAGCAAAGTTTGGCTGGCACAAGGGACACCCAAATTATGAGTCAGAGAGGCCAGCACACAGACGCGCGCCATCCTCCCTGATGCTGAGAATGGTCCAAACTGGCTTTATGGTGTCCCTTGTGCTGGCCAAACTTTGCTAGCCTAACTGTGCTGGCCTAACTCCAGGTTAGGATTGTGCCCACAGTGTGACTGACACAAAAATATCACTAAATGATATGGGATAAAGTTGCTTATATCTACAAAGTTATTAAATTATTCAAGTAGACAATTTCTTAAGTGTAAGTGTTGTTCTTCAACTGAAACTCCATGAAGTCATACATATCATATTGTGCTTGCATAGATCACAATTCAGAATTTTTTTTGGAAATGTTTTGGCTTACCCACTTAGCAGCAAGGTTTTTCACACCTTATGCATAGAAGGATTAGAGTTTCACATAGAGATTAGAGTTATCACCAAAGAGGCTCTGTTCAGATCACACACACACACACACACACACACACACACACACACACACACACAC
>JAJKFI010000030.1:7034250-7144831 GCA_029204185.1 Lerista edwardsae
CACACACACACACACACACACACACACACACACACACACACACACACGATTGTATTCAGAGTTTTAAAAGGAGTTTAAATAGCCAACCTGGAAGATACTGGCCAGAATGCTCCAACTTAGATCAGTGTGTGATTGTTCATTATGGAAGGTCTTCTCCTTAATCTACTAAGGGTACAACCCTAACCTGGATATGTGCCGTCCTCCTTCAAGAGTGGCTCAAATGTGCTTTATGGTGCATCTGTGACATTCCTAAGCCAGCACAAGGGATTTATGCCGCCAAACTCCAGGTTAGGATTGTGCCCTAAATCTCCCGTGGTCCTTGGGGGTAGGGTCATGGGGTCAGTCTGCACAGTAATTAGTTAATGAGGAGGTTCCTCTCATTTCTGTATTCCAGAGGTTATTGGCCTATATCAGTGGTTCCCAAACTGGTGGATAACAACCCACCAAGGTAACA
This sequence comes from Lerista edwardsae, assembly GCA_029204185.1. NCBI lineage: Eukaryota > Metazoa > Chordata > Lepidosauria > Squamata > Scincidae > Lerista > Lerista edwardsae. The sequence continues at coordinate 7,034,705 of JAJKFI010000030.1, forward strand.
GGAAGCAGGGAATTCCCCTTTAAGGGGAATGGCTCTGCACCAATAACATAGCCAGTGCTGCAGAGATTGCAGCACAGCTGCTGCCAAGGGACTTCCTTACTTACTGGGGGGCAGCACTGGCCTCCTGCAATGTCCTGGAGACTTGCAACCCCTCTGATATCTTTTGCATTAAAACATTACACATACACACATGGAAAAATAAAAAAATCAGGGCAAAATCCAAGATCCTTGTTTCACCATGGGGACAACAAACTGTCCAGCCATTTGTCAAATGACCCAGGAAGGTGACGCACAGCCATTACAGGCTCAGAACACCGCCAGACACTACTGGAAGGCACTTCTGGTCACCTCTGGAAGCCCTTTTGTCCCCAACCACAAATTCCATTATCTGCAGGTTTTAGTTCGTGGCTGGTGTGGGAACAGATTCCTCCCCCCTATGGATACCAAGGTCCAACCTGTATTTCCTTCTCACAGTGACTATGAGAATGACCTAAAAATCACAGAAAAGTAATATGACTATTGCTCAGGGCAACCATAGATATAACCTGTAAGAAAAAAAATCATCAACTGGAACAGCTTGAAAGCCAGGAATCTTTCTCTGTGTGCAAGTGCTTCTATGCACCAGTGTCTCCATGGGCTTTCTTTTCCAGTCCCAGCACATTATGATGCTTTGGAGGCCACTTCTAAAGTTCCTTTGTATTCCAGATGTAGCTTGCCAGGTGACGTTCATTCTAATCTTTCTTATGAACCTTAACACAATTCCTCATTTAGAGTAAAGCTCTGCCATCCAAGAGCTTCCCTTTTTACATTGTCTTAAATGAAAATAAATACCAAAATGTGATTATTCAGTCTGACTATACTAGAACTATCAAGTTCTCTTAAAACAAATTATACTGTTATTAATGCTATATAAAGTTCCATTTTCAGTTATTCTTGTCCAAATGAGAGTTTCATTTTCTTCTCAAAGACACCAGCCTTTTGATTTGTGATCTAACTCCTTGAGTCAGATTCATGTGCTTACAACATGATGGATTTTGACACTACATTGAGCATGACAAAACTGTCAGCATTCCCACATGAAGCATCTGAGAAAAGGTCTACTGCTAATAGTTTGAACTATAAAGTTTTGTTCATATATAAGAAGTAGAATTTTTTCTAAAAAGAAACAACTTCAGAAATAAATATATGGCATTGCTTTTACCAACCTTTGATAACTGTCCAAGGCAAGCTTCGATTCAGGCAGCAATACAAAACAGCTTTTCAATATTTTGAAAACTGTAGTCTATTATGGTAAATGGCATTTTGTGTTCTAAAAGTAGATGAACCAGACCAAGTCAGAGTCCAGCACAGGCATCTGCACAATAGAGCTCCCACATTTAGAGGGGAAAAAATGGAATTCATGCTTACACCCACAAGGCAATTTCTCTACTGCTCTATTAAAGTTAGTGAAAGTGACATGTTGGTTCTCAAGCACTGTTGCTTAAGGAACATGCATTCAGGCTGCACTAATTATGGCTGGACATGCTGTATTGAAGTGAAACATTTGATTTGAAAACACTAAAGTCACCTTTCTTAAGAGAAAACAATTGTATTCAACATATCTTCTATTTTGTCAACATTCTTAAAGAAATGCATTCACCTTTGAACTTTCAGACACCTGGAGATGGTTCATTTCAGGCAAAGAAGCATTGAAACTAGATGTTCTTGAACTGAAAGGAGGTGGAGGTCCTGAAGTTGCTTCACATGGTGTGGAAAGGGAGTCGATGTGGTTTGTGTCCTCAGAAGGGGAAAGCGTCATGATCTGTCAAAAAAGGAATAATCATATAACCTTGTGCACAAGCCTCATTAAAATGAATGGGAGCTGCCCAACAATGCTCTGGCGCACCTGTCATTCATTTTCAATAAGCATTAGCATTAATTATGCCTGCTGTATGAAGTCATTCCTCTATGAGTAGCCTCTAAATAATATTACTGAAAATATCAGAATGTTTTCTACTAGTGAGCGCTGGAATGTTTAGGCTCATAACTTTACTATTTAACTCATAAGCCTTCTGTGTAGCTCTTAAACAGAAAACTGACTTCAATATCACAAAAGTTATTGTTTCCCTCCCTTATTATGCTTTACTGAAAACAGAAGCTTTGTTTTCTAAATGTTGTATAATCAAATGTGATAAGAGTTCATACATGTACCACGTAACTGAACATCACTGAATAAAACACTGAATAGAACGTCACTGAATAAAACATCACTTATCAGATCTGATACGTTATTAGAGAACTTGTATTTAAATTTCTTTTACACATGCAAACTATAAAAAGCAGGCAATTAAGAAACACTTACCTACACAAGTTCTACCACTTCCGATTTTGTTTGACATTAGTTTGACTATAGGACATAGGGAGTTAAATTGCTTTTTATGTAACAGTTACCAGCAACCTGTAATTTAACTACTTACTAGCTCTGATTGCTCTAGGATTTGGCTCGTTGTTAGGTCCTCCTCCTCCGATGATTCATCAGAGTCTTCATGGTTTATTTTGCTTAGGCTGGGTGTACTTCCTGAAAGCTGGCTTTCTTCCAGAAGCTGCATATCACACTTGTCCAGACTGTCAAGAGAACGCCTGCGTACTCCCCAGTTGAAATTGTCCATGCTTTCACCCTGCAAGCACAGCATTGGTTTGTTTTCTCTGCCACTATACAACTATTCTTCCTATGAAAGTTCTACTTGGCAACATTTCAAAAGTTGGTAAGGATGTAAAGACAGTGATATCTTCATGTGACTATATTCATACATAATTACCAGTATCTGAAGCAATAGCAATTTCTAGAGGAACAGCTAACAAAACTGATCAGTGACTTCTCAATCCCTGCCCCTGGCTGTGCTCTTCACAATGTTATACCAATGTTGTTAATAAATTCTATTAACATCTATGTGGCTTAAGGTCCAACAATAAATGTGTCTTTGGTTCTAATATGTTTCCATTTTATTTGGTATGTAGCATCTGTGTTAAGCCCCCCCTGCAGGTCCCTGCAGGACCAAAGCATCAAATAGGGGAAATTTACCCCTACTCCTGATATGACATTCCAGTAGGTGCTATACATTGCCCTTTTCACTGGCAAGTATCAACAGGGGTGGGTGGGTGGGTGGGTCGGAAGCTCTAGACCAGTGATTTTCAACCAGTGTGCCACGGCACACTAGTGAGGAATGAATGGTCTGCAGGTGTGCCATGGGAGTTTGGGAGAGGGTCATTTGTTAGTAGAGCAATAGGAGTGTGAGCCCCCCCACCAGCAGCATGGTGTGCCGTGGCCATTTCAGCACCTTGTTAGTGTGCCAAGAGATTTAAAAAGTTTGAAAATCACTGCTCTAGACAATAAGAGGATGGGAGTAAAGCCCCCTAACTCCCTTTATGGTTCCAATCCACAAAGGACCAATCTGATTTGTGAACCACCACCACCCCCAAAAAAAAGCAAACCCTGAAACTAGCAATGTGTTCAATGTCACACAGATTGGCTACTACATTGAAAGTTAAAGATGGTAAGAGCAATGTCTACCCATCAGCATTCCTGAAGCATGTCTGTTTGAAACTATTGGAAATTGTTTAAACAGCTATAAAACATTCTCATCTGTAATTGCTTGTTGAATGCATTGTGTATTTATGATAACAGCACAACAGCAAACCACAAATAAAATGTTTTAGATTTTCTGTACTTACATAAATAAACACAATCCTAAACATTGAGTTAGGGTAGATCTGAATGAGCTTTCAGTTTTGCATGCACAATGCCAACTGTCAAATCAGCAGACTCTAGTTTTAATTCTTTCTTTACAGTTTAGAAGCTATTTTTCCTCCGGTACAAAATCATTTTGAAAATGAACCAATACTAAGTTTTGAAACAAAAATCATGCTCTATTTAAACATTTGCATACCTAGTTTAGATCTCAGTAATTCTGATAGACATGCTTAATTCTAGAAATGAAGCATGAACATTTGCAGGACATCTTTTACTGTTACAAATAAATGACATCAACAATCATTGCAGCTAGAGCTGAAACAAATGTACAGAGCTGAAACAAATTTTAATGCTATAATAGAGTTTAGGGGTAAAAAGTAAACAGATTATGAGATTACCATTATGAGTGTGAATTCTGGCACATTCCCCTGACATTTTGAGAGGAGAAGCCTGGGTTCTGCCACAAAAATGCCACAATCTCATGCATATGAACAACTGCTCTTACAAGCAGTCTACTCATTTGAGTAGTGGAACAAACTCGCACAGCATAGCAGCTCCTCTTTAGCGAACTGGAAGATTTGGAACGGGCAACTTTCCAGTTCACAGAAGCAGAGCTGCAGTCAAGCATCTGTAGATCACTCAAGTGGACAGATTTGTGCAAGTAAGCTGGCAGTTTATTGTGAGAATTGACAAGGCATGTCACTATCACAAATTTTCAAGCTGCTTCCTCACATTTTCATCTCAAATATTGTTATTCCAGGTTTTCTGCATTTTAAGTGTGTCAAACTATCCTATGCATGTCTATGCAAAAGGAAGCCCTATTACATTACATGGGACCTTCTTCCAGGTAAGTGTATGTAGCAGTGATTCCCAAACGGTTACAAGGGAGTTGGGAACGACCTAATTGTTTGCAGGAGAGGGGCATAGCAGTTACACAGTCCCCAGAATTGCCCTGCTGCCAGAGACAAAGGAACTTTTTAAACTTACCCCTGCCAGGGTACCTCGAGGGATATGGGGAGCCTGTGGACACCTCCAGGAGGCTTCCTGAGTTTTTTTAATTGCAAAACTAGAAATGGTGGCGGGGTCTGCAGCCTCCCTACACCCCCCAGGAGGCCTGCCTTGGCCCCTTTGTCCCCGGCAGCACCATCATCAGGGCATTCCCTTTAAGGGGGGGGGAAGCCCTGTGTCTGGTTCCCCTGGTGGGTTCTGGCCCACCAATTTGGGAACTACTGGTATATCGGATGGTATATGGTAAACACAGCCTTTGTGTTTGTTTTGGTACTATTTTCAATTAGGGAAAAAAAGAGTTGTGATGACAATCTGAATATAGCTTATTGTTGTCTCTGACCCATTCTCCCAGGCTTTTCCATTACTATTTTCTAAAATACTGGCAAAGGATGCCACATGGTGCTGACTGCTTCTCTATTCTATCCCATTACCATTCCCTTTAAGCTTATGGCACTGGCATACAAGTTTGGGATGGCAGGATCTCTTTACACAACGACACAGCAATCTAAGGGCCCCTGAGTTGGTGTGGCATATCAGAGGAACACACGTTCAACCCATAATCATGGCATTATGCAAGAATCAGGCTCTGTAAAATTTGAACTAAAAGCTCTTTACTAGAAGCCTGTAAATAATTTCTCTCTCTCTCTACAGAATGGTGACTCTGCACTTTTCTTATGATTTGTCAAATGCAAACATGACTCATTGAGAAAAGCCATACATGATTTTATTAATAATTAGCCACAATGGCATAAAAGCTATACATGATTTCTGGGGTTCATGGATCTCATCATGGATGAAATTTAGGAATCCTACCTTGGATACTACTGTAGAAGTAACATTTGAACCAGCTCTTAGTGTTTTTTAGAACTCAAAAACATTTCTAAAGCATAACATGAGGTGGGAACCTCTTCATACACATACATATATGCTTGCACACACACACAAGAAGAGACAGAGTATACTGCAGAGTACAAACAATGCATTATATCTACTAGCACATGTGAGTTCAAATAGCATCATCTTACCTGAAGCTCCTGAATAGCAGATATAACAAGTAGGAAACAAATAAAGAAAAGTATTTGTAAACATACTTGATTTAAACATACTCTTATACACATTTGCCCTACAATCTAACTTCATGCAATCTGTTTTATCAATTTATTCCTACCTTTAATTTTACCAAAGTTTAAAACACCATGATAATGGCTTTCACAGCTTAATTAACATATTAAACCACTACATCTGGCAACCTTGGAGATGACTTAAGCAGCAATTAATCTCTTTGCATAATGTTAAGATGGAAAACATTCGGGAAAATTTTGCTTTAGCCTAAGCTTCCTATTTAATTCATGTAAATACACAGGAAAACTAGGATTTACCAAGTCACGGTATAGGTCTAAATCAAGTAACTGAAATTTAATTAGGTAACATTTTTTATCAGGCCAGAAGTTGTTCCTATAGTCTTATTTGTTTAAAGGTTATTTGAGGACAAAGAGGTTAGGCTCAATAACAGGAAACACATTACACACTACATAATAATGCTGCTATTGTTGAAAATGAATGTGTTTTTTCCATTAAGGCTGTTACTTTTTTAAGGTTTTATATTTTGATGCAATCAACCTAGCTGGGGCTAGCTGATACTTAAATATGTATGTTTTCAGCATGGACCATGATTTTCCTAGTGCCTCAAAGAAGCAACCTCCCATGCACAACCTGTGGTGACATGATCACTTGAGAGAAATGAACTATTTCAAAAACTGCAGTGTTGAATCAGCCCTGAGTTTAACTGTCAGAGAGAAAGGAAGTCGCTAGTAGTAGCTAGACAATATCTAAATATTGACTATTTTGAGAGAAAAATTAGAGCTTTATTTTTTCTGATTATCTTTGTCAGCTTGCAAAACAACATCAAGGTATAAAATAAAAATGAAAACATCCTGTGGTGTGCTTGGCCTCTCACTGAGCTTCTGAGAGAAGAGAGAGGATCTGCTGCCTGGCAGGAGTGGACATGTTTCGGAGAGGGGCCATAGCTCAGTGTTAGAGTATACGCCTTTCATAAGCTCTCGGGTTTAGTTCCCAGTAATTCTAGGTAGGGGTCTGAGAAAGAATCCCTAACACACACGCTGGAGAGCCGCTTCAAAGGAATGTAGGCAATACTGAGTCAAATTGACTTACTGTTAGTAAAAGGCAGCTTCTTAGGTCCCCATCCTTCCTGTGATGCTGCTGCCAGTTATGCTCATATGCACATAAAACAAGCATCCCAAAGACATCTGAAATCTCCAGGAATTGCCCTTGCAAGGGAACCAACACCTGTGTGGTGCTGCATCTGAAACTCATCAGCTCAGAGAACTCGGGGGGGGGGAACCCAACACTATAGTCCTAGTTTAACCTTTCCATTTTTCAGACTCTTAAAATTTAGGCTGTAGACTTTTGGCATAATGAATTCACAGTGGTTTTTTTCCCAGAACAACAAAATGGGACTTTGACTTCTTTAGGAAAAAAAAAGTAAAAAAAAATTTAATAGCGCAATCAAACCTGGAGTTAGGCCAGCACAGTTAGGCCCACGAAGTTTGACTGGCACAAGGGACACCATAAAGTATGTTTGTACCACCCTTGGGATCAGGGAGGGCAGCACACATACATGCGCCATCCTCCTTGACTCCAAGAGTGGTCCAAATGTGCTTTACGGTGGCCCTTGTGCTGGCTAGACTTTGCTGGCCTAACTGTGCTGGCCTCACTCCAGGCTCTCAATAGATGTACTATCTGCTTTAGATGAAAAAGTGCCAGTTGATTACGTAAACTAATGATTTAAAATAAATGCCCATTGTGAGAATAATAACATCTATATACCACTTTTCAACAAAAAGGTTCACAAAATATTTACAGAAAGCAGCCTGTGTGGCAAGCCTTTTCTGGAAAGTTAAAAAAAAAAAAAAAAAAAAAGAACCACCAGAAAATGTTCTTTGTATTTGTCCGTTATCCTATAAGTATGGTTGCCATACTTACAACCTCTTCAAGTAAATACTAAATCAATGTTCTTTTGCCAAGACCTACCTTCTTTTAGAATCCTCAATTATTATTGAAATTATTAAGGTTGGTATACATGGATAAGTTAATATAGAACAGCCACCTTTCTGCAGTTGTCCTTAACTCCCCTAGCAGCCTGATATTCTTCACTTCCTAAGTGATTTATTATGACAAAACCTTCTAGAACTGCTGAATAGTTCTTTGAATGTTTTTCTACTCATCCTTTATGTTGCTACCTATCCAAAGCCCTTTGTATCAATTTCTGTTTCACAGCTGGATCTCATAATCAGCTATACTATATTCACTAAGGTACACAAATAGAGCTTCATCCTGTTAACACTTGGGTCAGTTCTGTTCTCTCTGCCAGTCAACTAAGATCCACTCCATAAGGGGGCCTACACAAAGAGTAAAATCATGTGGTGAAGCATCCTCAGATTGTTCCACTACAGAATGCAGGTGAACTGCATTTCTGAATATTCCCCTATGTTACAAAAAATCTCCACTCTGCACATAGAAATAACAACATCATGGAGAAGACTAGGCTATCCCACAGATATGTCACCACCACTCACTCTCCAACTCATACGGATATTTAAAGATGGGATTACCAGATACAAACAGGGACAGAGTGCCTATATCTTTAACCATTGTATAGAAGAGGGGATTTGAGCAGGTGCAGCTTTTTAAACCTTTCCATGTTGAGCCTTGGGAGTTTGAGAACTGTGGGCACAATCTTAACCTGGAGTTAGGCCAGCACAAGTTAGGCCAGCAAAGTTTGGCCCACACAAGGGCTACCGTAAAGCGTGTTTGGACTACTCTCAGAGTCAGGCAGGATAGTGCATGTCTTGTGTGCTGGCGTCTCTGACTTCGAGAGTGGTCCAAACATATGTCACAGTGTCTCTTGTGCCAGCCAAACTTTGTTGGCCTAACTGTGCCAGCCTAACTCCAGGCTATGATTGTGCTCTGTAAGTTGCTGGGGGGTGGGGGGGAGGGCAGAAGGCAGCAATGCGATCGGGAAGATTGTGCGGCTGCTGGAGGTAAAGAGTCTTTTTTAGTATTTATCACTCACAGCGCCAGCTTCCTGGGGGGTCTGGGGAACAAGCAAGCTAAAAAAACTAAAAGGCCACTTCCAATTTTGCAACAAAAACTGGAAATGGCCACTTTTTAAAGAACATTTTTTAGCTGTTAGGAGGCATGGTGAGCCCTGCAGAGGGGTCTGCAGGCTCCCCAGACCCCCCGGGAAGCTGGCGCTGCGAGAGGTAAGTACTAAAAAAGACCCTTCACTCCCAGCAGCAGTGCAATCTTCCCAATTGCATTGCTGCCTTCTCCCCTCCCCTTATATTAAGATGCCAGAGACAGAGCTTTTCATGCTGGGAAGTAGCCATGCCCCAGTTTGAAAACCTCTGTTAGAACCTTATATAAAGAACCACCTTTATTCTAATTATTGATCCATGAAGCCACTGTCTCTTATGACTGACAGTGGTTTTCCCATCCTTGCTGAATTTTAATTGAGAGTCCTTATAATTGAGAGTCCAAGGATTTATTCTGGAGCTGAGAATGTGAACAATAGGTTTCTCATGAAGTACATATCAAAAATGCCTATAGATGACAACTAGCAACACTATTTATGATGAAGAGCCTTGATTTTTTTAAAGATGAATCACTGTTATCTTTTGAAGACTGGAGTTCACTTTGCCAAATGCATTTCACGTGAACATGTTCTGCTCCACCTAGCATTCCTTTTTTACAATGCTGACAAAACACATTACAAGACAAGTAACTTATTTTGATTGCTGTGGAATTTACTTTCAAGTTGGCATACTTATCACTGCAGCCTAAGCAGATATTATGCAGAATATCTATCAACCATGGCATTGGTCTACATTTTAAATACCTAAGAAGAGCTGATCTAAGGCCTACATTTTTAACATGGGTTATCATCTCTTTATCTGATCTCATTCAGAACAGCCTAGACAGCAGACGGTACAACAGCACCAGTCACTGGCCCTATGGGGATCTTCAGGAGCCAGCTGCCCCTTTCTTCACTCTTTCCAGTGAGATATTCTCTTGTTCTTGCCAGGCAAAGCTGCCAAAAATCTGGGCTTTGTTAATTTTGGAAGACAGTGGAAAAAACTAGTTAACACACTTGCCATTTCAATCTGTCTGCTTTTCCTAGAACAGAGCCAAGGTGGTCTGTGGCATACGAGAGTGCAATTACTTGGGAGGAGGAAAAGAAAGGGGATAGCATCTGCAACAGTATGTGACATGGACATACATTCATACAAATGAATGTGTCCCTTCAAAATTGGAACTAAGTGGGGAGCAGTGACATGTGGGGCGGGCATGGCAGGACTACCTTATTTGAGTTCCTTGAAAATAATTTGCTGCCATTTCTGTGATCACTTACAACCCACTGACTGTAAACAGCTGGTGCCTGTAGGTTGTGTTTGCAGGATCACAACCACTGCAGAAACTGTGGCTGCACCTTTTGAAGAACTAAGGTAGAGCAGGAGCACAATATTGATGGAACACTGAGAATATTCTAGCACTTAAATCTGACTTCTTTACATCCAGAGCAGAATAATAATTTCCAGAGGGAACAGATCAACATTACCAGTAAAAATGCTTTTTTAAAAAAATGAAACAAAACAGAAAACAAGAAGTCTCAGGCCCTTAAAAACATATGATGTAAACTTTGCAGCAAGATATGGCCTTGCAGCAACAACTCAAATTAAAGATGAACTGACAGGTTTTTACCTGCCAAGACCTGAATACAGGCCCTTGGGCTCTTGTTTTTCTTCTAGATGAGGTGATGAAATCTCTAACATGTAAAGCAGTGCAGAATGCAATCAGGCTGCTACGTGCACAACTGCTTTATGCTGCACATACATACACCGTTCTAAATATAGGTTTTGAAGGTCACTTATAAACTAACAGATTATAAGACTGTTGTTTAACATATATCTGTGAAATTCAGAGCCTGTATTCTTTTAATGGTAGGGCACTTCAGAAATACTTCATCTTTGAAAGTATTATAGTTAACGTTAACGTATGAGAAACATTATTTGTGTAGTTGATTAGAACATTCCAAGTTCAGCCTTCCAGTAACAACTCTGAAATGGGTACCAAATTATGTCTTGAGTAACAAAAAGCAAATAAAAGTAAAAAAGATGTATACGAGTAAGGAAGGGTGTGGTAACCTGCCAGCGTTAAGTTACTGCACTAACACTGTGTAAGCATTCAAAAAAGTTCACTCAAAATGAAGCTTACAGTTGCTTAGTTAAACCTCTGCTAAAATATAGAGAGAGCATTATTTGCTGTGGGGAAATGTTCAAATATGGTTTAGTCTGAGGTAAGAGCAAAGTTCTTTCAAAGAGACTGTACTGTACCTCCCCGTCCTCCAGCTCCACATCCAGGAAATCGAAATCCCTGAAGACTCTGAACTGTTGCTCGCTGTTTGAATCGTCCATGTTCTCTTGCTCACGTGCTCCGTCCTCTGAGGCCCCCAGGCTTGTTTGGTGCTCGATCAGATCCAAATCTCCGCATGAAGAAAAAATTACCTATAATTTTAAAAGGAACTTTCTTTTAAACACTATTCCCCTGTGGCTCTGCCAGAAAACTCTAATGGGCCATTCAGAAGGCTGTAGTTTCAGTACACACCTAATTCCTTCAGTGGGTATTTTTAGACGGTTCCTTTTTATTATTTATGTTGGACAGGTGCCTTCAGATTAAACTTGTACAAAGACACAACTCTGAGCTGCAGGAACACGTCCAAGCTACCTCCTAATGGGTCCAAGACCAATGCTGCCTTGGTGTTTATATGCATTTATGGAAAATAAACGCAACTGCAAGAAGGGCAAGCAAGGCAATAAATCTAGACTTCGCTTCCAAAAGCCTAACAAGTGAAAACATGCTGATAAACTGGATGTGTTATTCAGGTAAGCCTGCGATATCCACGGATTTGGGACCTGTAGATTTCAGAATCCGTGGGTCCCGAACTGTGGGGGGAGGCGCATCTGAACTCTCTGAAGGCAACTGGTTGCCTCCAGAGGGTTTTCTGAGGCCTGCAGAGGCCGCACATGACAACCCACAGCCTCCATAGCCTCAGAATGCCCATTCTGAGGCCCTCAGAAAACCCTTCCTGGCCCTCAGAAAACCCTCTGGACTCAATCAGAGCACAGCTCTGGTCAAGTTTGGAGGGTGGGACACCTGGAATCCCTGGATTATGAGGGCCACCTGTATTTTAGGGATTTTCAAAAAGAAATATTTGTTTGAATTATACATCTGGGCAATAATCTTCTGTGCTCTTTTCTGGGACTAAACCCCACTGAACATAGTGGAATTCACTTCTAAATAAACATACTGTTAACTGTGATTATGCCTAAAACACTAAGGGTGCAATTCTAAACTGGAGTTAGGCCGGCTGGCTTAGGAGTGTCACAAATGCACAGTAAAGCATGTTTGCATCACTCTTGAAGTCAGGGAGGCCAGCACGCGGACGTGTGCCATCCTCCCTGACTGGTCCAAATGTGTTTTATGGCGCGTTTTTGACACTCCTAGGCACAAGGGACTTGTGCAGGTTTAACTCCAAGTTAGGATTGTGCACCCTCAACAGCACTATTTTGGGTAAATCCACTGAGAAGTAAACCCCATTGGATTCAGTAGGATTTTATCTCAGGTATAGGACTGCAATCTAAATGTCTTCTTGTACAGTTCTCATTTGTATCAATAGAGGTTTACAGATGATAGCTTACTCATGGATTGTGCCCAGAGTATATTTGGATTAGCCAGACTAAAGCAAAAGAAAGCCAACCTGCAGCAGTAGTTGGAGAAACTCTCTTATTTTAGAGTTACTTATCTGTCATTACTTTGAGAAAAAAAGAAGAAAAGTGATTGCCAACAAAGGTAAAAAATGTCTCCCTATTCTAACCATGCCTATGAAGATATAGCACAATGTTCCTCCACACTAGAGGGAGCAAGATACAATGCTCAACAAGGAAATGTTTCTATTTATTCATATTCTAAACATGATGACAAATGACAAATGAATTCTTTGTTTATTATGTTTTAAAATAAAAATATTGTCAGATGACAAAAACAAAATAATTGGTGAACCAAACTAATATGCAGGGTGTTTTTTTACTGACTTGCCTTTGCAAATAGGTACCAACAGGCAACCTCCAATTCAAAAGAAATCCACAAAATTTCTTCATGTTGGCCTACTGACAGTGCAATCTAAACCAGTCTCTAGGCCGGCACAAGTCCCGTAAAGCGCATTTGTGCCACTTCTGGAGACAGGGAGGCTGATGCACAGACATGTACTTTTATCCAATCACCTTGTGTGATTGAATAAAAGCTTGTGTCACCTTTGGAAGATCTGCCTCACACTCTGCAAAGCACATGTTTGGTAAAGGAATAAAGGCCTCAATTCAATTTGTCAGGGCTTCATTGTGGAACTCCAGTTTATTTACTTCTGTTTTTATTATATTTTGTCCACACATAGAGACATAAGAGATGTGAAATTCTAAGATGTTTGAGTACTATAATGGCTGGAGGCAGACAGCCACAAGGCTGAAATAAACAGTGTCCAATAATTCTGGAAGGATTTAACCAGAGAGTCACACCTTAGTATTTCTCTTTAGAGAGCATCCCCTGATAAGAAGCAGATAGGAATATTATTGTCCATGCTGCTTCAGTTACTTACATTTAAACAAAGAAATAGCACACATTGCTGATTATGAAAGGATAGAACCATGCCAGCAAACAGAAGATTAAATTTAGAACAAAACATTTAAATAAATTTAGCAAAAGGACTATAGGAGGAAATATGAAACTTACTGAAGGGTTTTTGCTCAGACCAACTTCTTGGCCACAAAGAGTGAGGACATGCACCAACTTTTCTTTTGTTCTTTTCTTTTAATAAAAAGAGAGAGATTTTAAAACAAATATCTTGCATATAGGAAAAATTCCAGAGTGTTGTGTATTTATCTGCTAATTGTTTTAAGGAGTACAGCTCTATTCCAGCAACCAGGTAGGAATTTTACCTGAGAGTACTGAGGTCTCTTCCAGCTAACAGGAACCAAAACGTTGGAGTTAGACCCAGAAGACGTTGAAGAAGTGCTACGAGTGACAGGCATTATTCTGGGTTTCCCATCCCGGCCTGAAGAACTCTGGAGTTCATCATATCGTCTTCCAATAATTGGAGTCTTGAAAGAAAGATATGAAGAGAAAGATAAAATCATTGGCTTAAGTCTATCTCCATCTTGTGGGCCACAGCCATTTTGCAGTACAGGTAGCTGATCCCTTATCCAGACTACTCCAAAATCCAGACAATTTTGTCCAAGACTTTCGCAGTGAGTTAATCCGCTGTTGCTGGGCTTTCGACCGCAAGGTTGGGAGTTCGAGACTGCGTGACGGAGTGAGCTCCCGTTGCTTGTCCCAGCTCCTGCCAACCTAGCAGTTCGAAAGCACCTAAAATGCAAGTAGATAAATAGGGATCACTTCGGTGGGAAGGTAACGGCGTTCCGTGCGCTACGGCGTAGAGTCATGCTGGCCACATGATCGGACAAAAACACCGGCTCTACAGGCTTTGAAACGGAGATGAGCACCGCCCCCTACAGTTGGTCACGACTAGACCATTTGGTCGTGGGGAAACCTTTACCTTTTTATAGAAAGAAGGTCTTGCTTATGGCAACTGGAGAGTCAGCACTGCCCATGCTGGGCCAGCACCAGTCAGCATTGCACCTCAGCAAGGAGAGAAGGACTGGCTGGCACTCCAGAAATGCTGGCCAGCAGTAAGGATTCTCAGGATGAGGGAGGGGAGGCGTGAAGGGGTGGAACTGGGCTGGGAGAGGGAGGATTGGGCCTGCGAGGGCAGATTCTGCTACCTGACCCCTCTTACAAGCCAGGCTGCCTGACACAGGTTTCCTTGACTCTGTGCCCGCTCAAACATGGTTGCAGAGCTGAGGAGACCCATTGACGCCGGTGCGGTGTTACTAGGGGTAAGGGCTGTTTCATGGAAGACAGTGTATAAAATGTTACACTGATCTATATATTTTTCCATTTGCATCAGCTTTCACAGCATCATGCACTGCCAATATTTGTTTCTTATGACAAAAAAATAAACATACCTCAGAAATATCAAAGTGAAACTCTAAGGTTTTTCCAGGCAGTTCCTTGGAAGCATTGTTCCACACACGATGTATTTCCATTTTCGAAAGATCACTGTGCTGGTAGGAAGGTAAAACCAGACTTGCAGAGCGGGAAACTACCAATTTCAGTATATTTAGTGCTTCCCGCCAGTGAATACTCTGGAGACAAATGTTCACAAAAATGCATCAAATTATATATAAAATGAAAATAAAAAACATAATTGAAGGTACTGCCTACAAATACAATGGGTCATTATTAACTAATTACAACAAAGGAGGCCCAAATATGCTTTATTGGGCATTTGCAACACTCCTGGGGCACAAGACTTGTGCCAGCCCAAGTGCAATTTTGCTTTGGATTTTGTTCTGAGGCACAATCCTAACCAACTTTCCAGCACCGGGGTAAGGGCAATGCAGCTCCAAGGTAAGGGAACAAACATTCCCTTACCTTGAGGAGGCCTCTGTGACTGCCCCCCAACTGGCACAGCTATGTCAGTGCTGCAAAGTTGGTTAGGATTGTGCTCTGAGTCAGATAATTTGGTCCATCTTGGCCAGTGATCTACAGTGATGAATGTAGTTCTCTAGTGTTTCAGATAGGGGACCTTCTCAGTCCTATCTGGAGATGCAAGGAATGGAGTTTAGAACCTGTTGTATGTAAAGGATGAGCTCTATCACTATGGCCTTTCTGTTGTATTCCTGCTATATATTATATTATATTATATAACACCTTCCTGTTATATTCAAATTGGCAAAAAATGATTTGCACTTATTCTGGGAACCATGATTATGCTCCTTGGTTTGCAAAGCAAGCACAAGCCACAGTCTCCCGGATCAGAAGCAACAGTAAGCTATGGTTTGCTGCAAAGCACAAACTAATTAAATGAGCACGAGAGGAAGGGGAGAGTATAAGAAGCTTGTTCCCATAGTGCAAAATCATGGTTTGGCATTGTGCATGAACTGACCTATTGTTTGGAGAAGACTGAGAAAATAGCAAAACCTGGTGCACACTAATTCTGGAGTGCACAGTCTCCTGGGACAAGCATTTTCTACCCCAGTCCCCTTCTGAACTCCATTCAACTCTGGTAGCCATTCCTTGCATAAAAATTCTGAGCTATTCAAAAACATAAGCTTGAAGGCAGAATACATTGTACAAAATGAGTGAACACAGGCAGACATGTTGGGATTTTATAACCAATTCTGATGGCAGAACGTAAATTTCATGGGTGTAGAATTTGAAACCAAAAGCCACAACAAACATAAACCCTTATACAACAATCATTTGTGACAGCCTCTACAATGCACTTATTCCTAAACTCATATGTAAGTATTTAAAACTTCTGAATAACCATTAGTTTTTTCACCCCTTATGAAGCAATACTCACTTGTACATATTTTTCAATGGTCTTTAACACTTCCATGTTAAACTGTTTTACAGGAATGCTTGATAGGTCCATGTAACTAAGAAGACTATAAATTATCTGCAGAAGTGACTGTTGCATGCTGGGAAGCCCTTTTTCCAGTAGCTATGAGGAATAGAAAAAGATCAAAAAACCTATCAGCCCAAAATTAACCCACAGCCCTTCTCAAATCAAAGAGCACCATTACTGCTAGTATATAAGTCTAATAGCTTTTTCCTAACCAACTTTCCATCGCTGATGCAGCTGCAATGCGGCCCTGAAGTAAGAGAACAAACATTCCCTTACCAGAATGCAGCACATATACTGTTGGTATGGCTGCATTGTAGCTGGAAAGTTGGTTAAGATTAGGTTGAAAGTGATTAGAATTGTTTGATTACAACCTAGAACGGTTACAGATGGAAACCCTGCACTTAAATTGTAGTACACTTAGCTACAGACAATCCTCATTATCCGGTAGGGTTAGATTCCTGGAAATTCTTGTGGATAGCGAATTTGTAGAAAATGAACCATTGATCCTATGGGATCATTGGGGTTAGGTGCATGGGGTTCCTTATCTGCCATCAGAAGAATCCAGCAAGGACCCTCAGGAAGCGAGCAAAGTACAGCAGGCAGTGCCAAAAGATATTTGAATGCTGCAGAGACCTTCCAGAGGCTGTAGGGATCCACTAGATTATTCTAGACTATTTTATTCTATTCTAGAATATTCTAGACTATTTTTTCAAACTATTTGAAATTTGATGTGCTGTATTTCAGCAATTTTTAACCAGTGTGCCGTGGCACATTGCTATGCTATGATTGGTATGCCACATCATTCATGTAACAATTATCCGTGGGTATGCCATGAGAATTTGGAGGAGGGTTTTTGGGAAATGTGAGCCCCATCACCACCAGCACAGCAGTATGCCTTGTCAATTTCCAAAAACTGGTGGTGTGCCTTGACAATTTTAGCACCTTGGCAGTGTGATGTGAAATGAAAATGGTTGAAAATCACTGCTGTATCTACTATACTGAGCACCATAATCTGGTGACATTTCAGAAAGATCCTTTGAGAAATATGCAGTGCTTCTGTCTGTGTGTATGTGTGGGGTGAAACTGCTTGTGATGTGTGTAAGAGAGAAATTAAAAAGTGTCTGAGAAAGTTCCTAGGAGAAGCATCCTAAACTAAGTTCCTAAACTAGTTCCTAAACAAAGGTCTAGTTTTAGACTGGGATCTTAAACCTTCAGAGCCGCTGCAGGTTCTGATGGCGCCTGGGGAAGGGCGATGATGTGTCACAGTTGCCCCCTGAACCTCCGCCATGCCCCCTGTACAGCTTCCCCATGTACTCTGAGGCCAGAATCACTCCATTTTAGAGCGAAACAGACACAGGGGTAGGTGGGCTCATCTGCGCTCGAATGTTATCGTCGCCTTCACTAGAGGGCCTGCTGGCACTCATGGCAGGCACAATACCGCACCACATGGACATTCTGCCTCTGTTGCCCTTAGTCCTTCAGAAAAGCATAAAAGCACTAGCGAGTACAAACATACCTCAGCCAAATAAGTAACCATGTTCAGAGTGATGTCAGCAAATGCTTCATGAAGGTAACGGCAGACAACATTTACCCACGTTGCACAATCTCTTGTGTAGCTGTGTGTTTTATAAAGGGTCATGACATGAGCAAGGTTTGACAGCTTGGGGTTCTTTTCTTCTAAACAGACCTAGCAATATTTGAACCGACAATTATATTAGGAGCAAACCACAAGTAATCCTGGGTCTTAGTAAAATCTATGTAGCACAAACGTTACCTGAGCAATCCTCTCTGCTATATCCTTGCAGAATTGATTTGGGTTGTCAAAGTGCTGAATTAAATGAGGCAGGAGGCACAGCACATTCAGTGGGAATCCTTGGGAATTCAAGAGGAATCATTAAAAAAAGTGGACATTTAAAAAGTCACGACTATTTACAGACATTAAGGGCGCAAAGTGGAGTTATGCCGGCATAAGCTAAGCCCCCAAAGTTTGGTGAGCACAAGAGCCACTGTAAAGTATGTTTGGACCACTCTCAGAGTCAGAGAGGCCAGCACACAGACATGCGCCATCCTCCCTGACTCCGAGAGTGGCTCAAACACGCTTTACGGTGGTGCTTGTGCTGGCCAAACTTTGCTGGTTTAGCGTATGCTGGCCTAACTCCAGTTTAGGATTGCGCTCTAAACTATATTGTATGCAGTCATAATAAAGCTATATAACATCTTAGCCTTAAAATGTTATCAAGCCAACATTTGTCAAGCACATGAAAATCTGGTATCTGACTAAACAGATAATATTGCACTGTAAATCCATACACTGAACAGAACATTTAGATTTACATGTATTAAATAGCAATTATTTTTATTTAAAGGCAAAAGTAAATTATTTATACATAACATAGCAAAGCCGTTTTCATTGGCCTAGCAAGGAACATGTGCCATTTGACCTCTCCCCTCCAAGAACTGCATCTTCCGGCAGCCACTTCCACCAGGCTGCAGCAGAGAGACCTAGCGGGACTTTGCCTGGTTTGGCAAGGACCGGTGTAATACTGTAACTAAGGATAAGTGCATGTAATTCAAATAATAGCATTTTCTTCCATGCTTTTCCCTGCCTCCCCTCCATCCATCTTCTACACTGTGAGCCATTTTCTGGCAGAAATCTTTTCATTCCTTTGCTATGTAAACTACTGTGGAAACTTTTCATTTAAAAAGTGGTACATAAATATAAATAAATGAATAAAATACATCCTTTGTATACCTATAGCTTGGGAGGAATCCACCATGGACACTCGTGATACTGGGGTCAACAAACTGAAGAGCTGTAGTGTAAGATCAGTAGTAGTAAGGGAAGTGAAACCTTTAAGGAGTAGCTGTTGAAGCCCTGAGAAATCTGTCCATTTCAACTGCCCTTGTAGCTTCTCTAACTTCTCTCTGTTTTCTGCTTTATCCAGTGGCAAATGAACAAGTAGCTTATTCAACAATCTTAATGCCATTAGATATTCAAACTCAAAATCCGATTCCATCAAAGCCACAGAAACCCAGAAGATGGTAGCCAAGAGATTGGTTGGATTATTAATATTGTTTGGATCTGTGAGACTGTCTTTCAAAGAGGAGGAGCTCCTAGTTTTGGAGGAGAGTCCCTGCTGGGTGCAAGCTTGTATCCTGTCCAACGTGGCACTACGAGGAGGATCAGAGGATCTATCCACGTCACCAAATTTTTTTGGCACTGAAAAGCTCCTCTGATGTCTGCTGCGCTCAGCAGTAGTTGTGTTGCCACTTGCAGCTCCTGGATTCACATTGAGCTGTCCTGTACTCTTCCGATTTGCGGTCAATTTTGAGCTTGATGTTAAATCTGGCGATGATGAGCTAAACAAGCAAGCAAACAAAAATGATTTATAAGGGCAAAAGAATTTCACTGTTCCTGTAACAGGAAACAAAAATGCCAACAAGTGAAAAGATGTATGAAAATTAGGTTAATTGTCCACAGATTGTCTATATATTGTACACAATATGAAGTTTCAGGAAGCTCTTGCATGTACACATGGATAGTCTATAGTTGCAATCAGGAGCAAGAACTGCCCAAGGTGTATAGAGAAATTTTGCTAAGAGAGTTCTCTTGAACCCAGGAAAAGTTTCAACCATGAACTGAAACCTTCCAAACAGGCTAAGAGTAGGTGCTGGGTAGTAACTGGATTCCCACTACATGGTCTTTTTCTACTTAAGCGCAGGCTTTTAAGCACCAACAATGAAATAAACAACCACCATAAATTACGGACACCTAGTGGCATGTAGTTTTAAATGTTGTTGCTGCTTTGAGGCAGAGGTTGACAAGACAGTGGGCCCTCCTTATCCGTGGGCCTGGCATCTGCGGATCTAAAAATTTGCAGATATCAATCCCATGGATGGAGAGCCTCAAAGGACCTGAGAAAGCCTCCCAGCTGTGACTGGAAGGCACTTCTGGTTTGCCAGCAAACCGAAAGTGCCTTTCAGTGGCATTCAGAGTGGAGGTCTTTTGAGGAGGCCAGGAGGCATGTGCAACCTCCAGAGGCCTGGGCACAGCCCCCAGGTAAGTTATTGGGGTACCATGCTGGCCCCCTATGGATTCAATTATCCACTGTAATTCCAAATTTCCTGTGCTGGTCAACTATTTTATTAGAGTCCATGTTATTTGTGTAGTCGTGGGGTTTAGAGATAAGTAAAATACAAAATTTTGGTAAGTTTTGCATTGTTTAAATGATATTTTTCAATTTCAGCTAGATTTTTTTGATTTATGGTTCTTAGGTGCGATCACCACTACCTTTTTCTTTCATCTTACAATCCATTCAATTCTATCTACATTCATACCATTTTTTCATATGTAAACAAGAGCTGACTGTGTGCCAAACTTTATTAACTTGTGTGCTCTTATGGACTGGTTTGTAGCAGACTTTGAGTAATGTCCCAGCTTTCTTATGCAGCTTAACTGGAAGAACTGTGCATTAATTTGCCGAGACACATTTTCTTGAAAGGAATGTTATAATTAAAAGGGAAAATCCTACCGAGACAAAACTGTCAAGAGATCGCTGTTCTTCAGACAGTCATACAGATTATCTACAGTTGCCTCCAAGGTAAGAAGGGCTTCCATAACGTACCCCTGCAAAAAATTTGCACAGTTATCTATGTATTCACAGTAATATTACCCAACATTATTAACCATCGTAGGCACTACTTCTGCTCCACTTTCCATTTGATGATGTTAATTGCAAATTTTATTATGTGTCCTTTGAATTTATCTGGGAAAGAGATAGAACATTTATGAACGACTGACAACATGGATATTTTGAGAAAGAGAAACACAGACTAAAACAAAGAGATCAATTTTAAATCACTTATTCAAATATTAAATAAGTGGCACAAATCAAAGTCTAATGCCATCATTACAATAATTGATGCAGCTGCTTTTATGGGGGTGAGAAGGTATTAGTCCTACTTACAGTGAATGGGTTGTTACATAAGCAGAAGCTGCAATTTTGATGGTTTAGAATAGATTAAGGTTCAATGTGGCATACAAGATTACGGCTTTTGTTTGTGGTAACCAACTCACATAATGGCAATCTGGGATATAGCTACACCAAAAAATTATATAACAGCATTATAACACTTGCAATTTCATTCATTTTTCTAATAATTTCTAGCAGTGATTCTGTCACTTTGCACCAAATCTTTGGATCAGATTTTTACTGGGAAAAAAGCCACTTCTATTCACTTGCAATGGAAACTTTTTTCTAGTAAAAATAGCAGGACGGGAAGGTCCAGAATTGGGAGCAGAACCATAGTGACAGTAAAGATGCTTTATCCCTTGCCACAGTTTCACTACATTTAATGCTTCGCTGTGTGAAACAGAAATGAAAAATCCAATAGGTCATGATATGCATTTAGGATAACATGTAGTTGGCCCTTACCTGTCATGTTTGCACAGTCATCTGTCTTTTGAACAAAATACACCTCTTTGCAGATTCTGAGCAATATTAAATGTGATAAACCGAACAAGAAGTCCAAGGGTCATGGATGGCCCTGAATTTCGTCTACGTTCCTCCACAAGACTGGTTTTCATTCTCTCTTTTCTCTACTGGAAAGCTTAAATCCTGGTCATTATTTATTCTGCAAATTGCTTAACTCCATGTTTTCCAATTATGAAGCTGAATAGAAGTGAATGTTGCCTGCAAGGTTGAAGCCCTCTACAATGCGCTGCTTTCAGAATCATAGGTGTGATGAACAGGAGCCTAGCTTATGAAAGTATAGCCCGGTGCAGAGGGCAAAATGTTGCCCCGGAGGTGACATCACAACAGAAGTGACATCAAAGTTGTATTTTTGTTTTCTCCGGTTTGTAACCATAACATTTGATAGAATGATAGATATTATACTCTGATTTGTTTCACTGCATTCTGCATGAGATTCCACATTGGATGATATATAACATGACAGTATTATTCCTACAAATTGCTATTTTAACAAACTGCAATTTTTACATGATAGTCGTATTTCTGTTTTTTGGCCATAACCTTTGACAGAGTAAAGATTTTATACTCCGGTTTGTTCTGTATTAAATTACCTTTCCAATGACACATAACATTATGGTATTATTCATACATACCAAGGTTTTAATTTTGGCCACTAGTTTCAAGCTCAGCTTGTTGCCCCCCTGAAGCTTGTTGCCTGGTGCAATTGCACCCCCTGCACTTCTTTAGCTATGCTCTTGGTGATTAATTTCTGAGTTTCCCCAAGTGCCCATTTCTTTCTTTCCATTTTCTATCTATTTCCTTGAGTTTTGAGCAGTTTGAATCCACAGCAGCTTCTGTAGCTTCATAACAGCAGCTTCATAACAATGTTAAATCAGGATTCTTATACATAAGCTTCCTGAAGAAATTCTGTAAATAATGTCACAGTCAGTTTATATCACCGTAACCAAGCAAGTTGCACTCGGTTGTAAATGACCTAGAATTTCAAAACATTGTGTAGAACAGAGGACAATAGCATTCATGTACCTGAATCTCTTCCCCATGTTCTCCTATAACTTCCACTAATCTTGAAAGGAGGTCAGACAGTGCATGTGCAGAAAGAGGTTGCTTTAGAGCCCGAAATATTTGGAAAGAACGGCCAGCATAATGCCTTGAGGAACTGGAAAGAGCTGTTTGCAAAGCAATCTCACTAAGATGTTGCTCCAAGTGAAAACCTAATCATAAAAAAAAATTCTAGGTCAGTATTTTCAAATATTCATAGTTAGACTTCAGTGTGGAATCTGACAGAGGATACTTTACAAATGATATTAAAAACAACAAGGATAACAGCCAGCAATGGACAGACCATGGTGGGGAAGCTACCTTGATGCAGGTTTAAGTACAGTAGCTATATTTGCAGAAGCTCTTAATTATCACTGAGGACAGCCAGAAACAATGAGCCGAAGTCAGAAGCCCAATCCTTAAATTATTTCCTAACTTTGACCAAGATGCTTCCATCCTAACATAACATGGAGGTGTTAGTAAAATTCTCTCATTCAGGGCATAATCCTATACTGTGCTGGAATGGCGAGGCCGGCTGGCCAACGCCATATCCTAGCACAGTATAGGTGAGGCTGGACCCTCCCCATGATAAGGGAGCGTAAACTCCCTTACCGTAGGGGAGGCCACAGCCTCCCTTATGTGCTCCTCGGATCTGTGCCCGCTAAAGAGCAGGTGCAGATCTGAGGAGACCGCGCAGCCCAAATTGAGGCCACACAGTCTCGTGGACGGGCTTAGGAACCCCTCCCTCCCTCCCTCCCTCCAATCCCGTGCCATCTGTTGCTCGAGTGCTGACACTGGGGTGCAGATCGGTGCCCCCGTGTCAGCGCTAAGCAAGCAGCGTCGGCGCAACACCATTGCGCCAACACTGCGCGGTATATAGGATTGCGCTGCCCGTTATTGATAGCTCTCACTCTACGCACTCTTACAGCCCAATCCTGAGCTGCCTGGCTGCCACATCCAGCAGCAGCCAGGCAGCCACCGGAGGTTCCTTGTTGGAAGGGGAATCTTCACTCCCTTCCTCCAGAGAAGAGCGCAAGGCAGATAACGGGTCCCCTCCAGTGGTGAAATTCAGTCAGTTCTCACCTATTCTGCAGAACCGGTTGTTAATTTTAGGTTGGGAGAGGCAAGAAAGGCAGCGGATGGCCCTGAAGGCTGCCCTGAAGGACATAGAACCGGTTGTTAATGTATTTGAATCCCACCATTGGTCCTCTCGCCTCTGTGCCTGCTATTTTGCCAGTGTCGAGGCGAAGGTGTACATTTCGGGCTGTGCACCCCACCAGGCAAGTCAGGATCCAGCAGTGAAGGTTGTCACCGGTTCCACCCCCGCTCTGCCCTTCCCCCCAATTCTGCCCTCCCCCCACCTGGAATCAGCAAAACGCCAGCAAGGGGTAATTTTTAAAACTCAGTGGTGTCATGTTGATGCCTCTAGGCAGGGAGCTCCAGCAGTGCTGCTGCATGGGTGGCATGCCCTTACTGTAAGCCCTTACGGCATGTTTGTGACCTTACCACCAAGACTATGGCAAGGCCGGCCCTGCACCACTCACAGGTGGCAATGTGAGCCAGCGAGCGGTGAGTGCACCGCTCACTGGCATCGCATGCTTATCGGGCAGGGTGGGAGGGCGTTTCTGGGCATTTCTGCTTGCATAGGTGGCCAGGTAATTCTAGATTGGGCTGCCTATCTTAATACTGTAATTGGTTTACTTGTCAGTAATCCCAAAACTTCTAGCTGAAGCTTACTTTGCACAAAGGGGTATCCTCAGAACTGAAAAAGGAACCATGCCATATAGGGGAAGGAGTGCAGCTGTGAAGAATGTTAGAATCCTGCCTCAAGGGTGATTTTGTTAGTGGCAATAGCAAGCAAACTCCCCTAAACCAAACCCATGCCACTGTTTCTATAAAAGCCAATGATTGTTTACATGTTTTTGCTATACACACAGTTTTCCAAGAACGTTACCCCTTGGAAACATTTAGAGCTGCCTGTATTAGCATTACAGGGAAGGGCAAACATTGGATTCCAGATCCTCAGAGATCACCTGGAATGTGCCAGCACTGTAGCTTCTATACTAGCTAAATGCTAAATGAATTATGTCAGTGAGATGACAAGTCTGAAAATATATATTTGCACCAGAAAATTAAGATACATTTGATATTACCGTATTTTACATGAAAAAATAATCTAAAATCAAATTATAACAGTAAATCTATTGTCATTAGCACTCACAGAATTACAGCAATTAAGCTCTGAGGAGATCTAGGAGAAAGCATTGCAACCTGACCAATGGAAGAGAATTGGCTGAAGTGTTTCCTTACATGAAGGTCACCATAAAAGGTTCAATACCTGACTTGGAATCTTTAAAGACAGAAACAACATGACGCAAGAAATTGGTAAGTTGCTCAGCACTCTTTGTATTCTGGTTCTTGGGCGTGATATCTTCATGGCACCAGAGTGGACCAAATGCCCTTAAAGGAAGAACATGAACATTAATTTCTTTTTAGTATTGAAATTAAGGTAGCTTCTTTCAAATTGTGTAATATAACTGCAGTGCCTCCCACCACATGCATTAGAATGAGGATCTGGATATAAATTGATTCAATCCCATTAGCTTTTATGGGAGTATTTTGGCTTACTTAGTTTGAATATTGGTCTGAATAATTTCAAACCCTGATACAAAGAACTACAGTGATTTGTATCTGGTTTGTTATATGTGGGGGTTCCGTTCCCAAAAAACCCGCGGATGCCAAAAACCATGGGTAACTAAATCTGAGGCTCAAGGCACTTTGACTCCTGACCCTGACACAAATTGATGCTTTTTGCAGCATCAGGGAAGCCACTGAGGGCACTCCGGGCCTCACAGCCCCATCAGGATGGCAGCACAACCCCTAAGTAAGCGCTAAAGCTCCTGGCACCATGGCACAGGGACACCTGGCATTGTGATAGCTGCAGTGTTGTCAGTACACCCCTGCAGCCCCAGGCCCCGCCCCTGCAACAACTAGTGGGAACTACTGCTCTAGAAAGTAACTAAACTATATCTGCCACCTTTAGTCATTAGAACTTATGTACAGAAATTAGAAAAGTAATTAGAACTTATCATTCGCCAGAATTACAAGCAGATTTTTAAAAACATAATGGAAGTCTATTCACCCGAGCACAGGATCTTTTCTAGTGGCTGCTGCTGCTGGTGTTCTGCATTTTTTAGATTGTGAGCCCTTTTGGGACAGGGAGCCATTTAACTGTATTATTTGCCTGTAAACCACTTTGTGAACCTTGTGTTGAAAAGCGGTATATAAATACGATTGATTGATTGATTGATTGATTGATTGATTGATATTCCTCCATGAGCCCTTTGTACTAGGATTTTTAACCTGTACATTTTGTTAGCTCCTACAAATAGTAGGATTAGGAGTTTGTTCTGACCATAGGATTGCCTAAACCTACACTGGCATGTAGCTTTCAAGTAACGATGAAAATAGTAATGTTTCAAATGATATGCAGCTATACTTTAATTCATACGTTCTTTGTCCAGGGCTAATTACCTGGTGGTCAGAAACTCAATTAATTTGTTTGCCTTTTCATCTGTCTCCGCAGCTGAGTCTATGTCCTCTATCTCCTGAGTGATTTGTGGGAGGTTTCCACTGCTCCCTCCAAGGCTGATACTGGAGGAAGTAGAGCTGGAGCTAAGGCCGGAGTCTGGCACAGGAGAAGACTGATACTCCCTCAAAAAGTCAAAACCACCTAGCAGCAAGAGAAAAGTGGAAGATAAATATGGAATGTACCACTGGTATTTGAACTTCGACAGGAAGCATATGATGAATGCACCTTTCAAACAGATGCCAAATCCTCACAGGAGTAGAAAAACAGAAGAACAATAGTCAAATCTGCGCCATGTGTTGTAAATAGAGGTGTGATTTTTGGGGTGATAATGAAATGAAAATACTTAGCACCGCTTTCTGTACTCATTTTGTACAAACAAAAATAACCCAAAGTAAGTGAAAAAATAAAACCATTTTCTAACACCTAATTGAATGGGTAATACTGTGGCTGTATCTGCTGGCATTATACCACCTGTATCACCTACCTAGTACCTCATTTCCATAAGGAGATCGTTCTGTGTGACATTAGAAGCAAGGTAAGCGCTATTAAAAAATGAAAAGGATTATGGTATGTGTATTACTCAGGTATAACAGCATGCAATATTAAAGGATAATATTTAAGTAATTTGAACATAAAGTATGTTATTCCAGGTTTACATTATTTTGTGTGTAACAACAACAAATGAACAGGCTTAAAAAGTAATCCAGCTTCATTTTTTTTGCCAGATATTTAGATAAGAAGTTTCACTGGAAACCTAACAAACTATCCTGAACTCTGCAAGTCATTTTATTTACTCTTTCTATCTACATTCCTTTTCAGAGGTGTTTTTTTTTTTAATCATGAAACTCATTAATCTTCATTTGTTTTGGCTACGCACCAAAACAACTGGTTAGAGAAGGAGAGGAGTGAAAAAATGTCAAATTAAATTTCTGCTCTTTAGAGTTCACCAAGTTCAGTTCCCTTGGATCTGAGAAGTAGTTTACCACGCCATGAATTTTTCTTAATTGTTACTAAACATCAGCTAAAATGAAAACTCTTCATGTAACTCTGTTTCTCAAAAATATCACTTTGTTTCCTCCAAAGACAGTGAATATGCTTTCGAAGAATGCTTTTCAAAAACAATTATTGCCCACCCTTAACTTAAAGAATTGAAAGAGACTTGACAGATCTGAATAATTTGAATACTATTGAAGATTACAACTTCCAAACCATTATTCCATTAGTGCAATACTTACAGCCCAATCCTACCTAAATCCCACCCTGCTGATGCAGCTGCACTAATGGATCACATGCTGCATCCATGATGGGGGGCAGTTAGAGAGATCTCCTCTGTGTAAGTGTTGTCCCCTTACCCTGGGGAAAGCCTCCACCACTGCCACAGGACTGCTCAGATCTATGTCTGCTGTTTCACTGCCATATGTCTGAGTTGTGTAACGTTGGGGGAGAGGGAAAGGGCAAGTTGGATATGGGTGCATGTGAGCTGATCCCACCCCGACTTCACCTCCCTCCCTGCCTGGGAACTCCTTCATCCCTTCCCCTCCCCACCCTGTTCCTTCCCCAACACAGTCGGATTCACTTTTCCCAGTATGGCAGTGGGCCTTCTGCACTGCCACCAGTCATGGCAGCGCGTTCAAAAGTGCGTTCAGAAGTGCGAGAGTGACTCCAAGCTTTATGGTGCATTCGCTCTGCCAGCCTAACTCTAGGTTAGGATTGCACCCTAAGTGACTAGATGAAGCAGACAAATGTAGAAGGAGGGTGTGATGCACCCTCTGCCAATCTGTCACCTCCCCCAGTCCACCATTTAAAACAGCCCTTCAACCAGCCCTCATAGATGGGCAGCACCTGCTTAGGACCAGGGTTAAGGCAACAAACCTTGATTAGCACTAACCATGTAATCATGTCCACACTATGCCAATGACTGTGCTAGAAGGAAGAAAGATGTTTGCCTCAAAACAAAATAAAGATAAACCCCAGTAGGTGGTCTTCATTACCTGTATAGAAGTATTCAGGCAAATATGCTGACTGGACTGTGAGCGTCTTGGTTTCATTCACCTCTCTTGTTTGAAGAAGCACTGAAGCAATGGCTTGAAAATTGCTATTACAGGATAGAGCAATCAAAAGAT
Organism: Lerista edwardsae; assembly: GCA_029204185.1. Lineage (NCBI taxonomy): Eukaryota > Metazoa > Chordata > Lepidosauria > Squamata > Scincidae > Lerista > Lerista edwardsae. The sequence goes on from JAJKFI010000030.1 coordinate 7,063,293, forward strand.
GTAGCAGTAGTTTTTTACTGTGCTCAAAGACTTCAGGGCGGTAATGGTCAAGACCTGCAGGAAAGTGATAAGAGCAATAACTGAATACGAGGTATAAACAAGGTAACATTCCAGAAATAGCAAACAGACATAACTCAAATTAGTGGCATGCACTATTTTCCCCTTCTTCTCTCCCTACAGCACACTTCTTTAATTTTGAAAGGCAAGAGGTGAGTGGAACAGGCTTCTTCCTTCTTTCACTGTAATACAGGGCACAATGCAATATATTTAGGAGTATGTAGTTCAGTGAGGTTGGTGGTGAGAGAAAGTATGAAACACAATGAACTCTAGATTTAATAGTCTAATATGAGGGATGCCCGTTAATACCGAAAGACTGTTAAATGCGGATATTCCTTCCTCCCATTTGTCTATTAAACCCCTATCTTACAAGAGCTCCTATGCTGCTCCACTCCCCACCAGGGCACTCAAGGATTGGAGGTATTCTTTCACCCTTAGAGTGCCCTGGTGGTCAGCAGGGGGGCAGTAGCAAGGGAGCTCTGTAAGGCTGGTAAGGATAAGAAGGGGCTCAGGGCAGGCATACCCACTTTCCAGGGCTCCACTGGGATGGCACTCCTAGCTTTCAATTTCACTTTCATTTAGGACAGTCTAGGAATAGACACATTCCTCCTTTGTTATTTCTGAAGTCCTTTCAGGGCGCAATCCTAAGCAGTGCCGGACTGGTGAGGCCGACAGTCCAGCGCCATATTCTGCGCTGCTTAGGAGAGGCTGGAGCCCCCCCTCCATGGCAAGGGAGCGTTCGCTCCTCAAATCTACGGCCACCTCCCAAGCCCGCCCAGGTCCCGCTTCAGTCAGCGCAAGAAAGGCTCCGCATGGGCGCAGCAGGACCAGCGCTGCCTGCAGTGCCGGTCCTGCTGCTCTAGCACCGACGTGAGAGTGCCAATCAGCGCTCCCGCATCAACGGTAGGGCCATCGCGCCGACGCTATGACGTAGTGTCAGGCGACGGGCAGTGCAGGATTGCGCTGCCCATCGATGTCTGTTAAATCAAGGGTTCACTGTAATGTTACCTAAATATCCATGGTGGATATGTTCCTGCTGAACATAGATACCCAAAACTGCGGATAACGGCGAACCCAGTAACTGTTGCACCACACAAGCCCTCCAGTCTGGCTCCTCTTCACGCCTATTTGTTAGTGCTTGCCCTCCAGTCCCAAAGAAGAAGCCATTCAGAGAGCAACAGCTAACAAACAAGCACAAAGCTCTGTGCAAACCCTCCAAACTGCTTCTTCTTTGCACTTGGAGGACAAGCACTAACAAGCAAGTGCGAAACAGAAGCAGTTTGGAGGGCAAGCACTAACAAGCGCTAACAAGCAGGTCCAAAGAGGAAGCAGTTTGGAGAGGAGCAAACTCTATCCCCTCTGGCAGCAGCAGAAGCAACTGAAGCAGGAAGCATGAAATACTGACAGGTGGGCAAACAAAACAAAAAGATGAGTCGTGGGCATAGCTGCTAGAGGAATTGGACAACAAAGAAAACAAGAATGCTATACACTTTCTTTTAGCAATCTCACTTATCCTAGCAGTTCTAGCATTCCTCTAGCAGCTATGACTCTATGTTCTTGCTGTTTGTTTCCTTTCGCAAAGCGCTCCAAGAGAGTGGAGCACAACCAAGGGCGGGCAGAGATTGGATTTGAGAACCATGGATAAGTGAACCCATGGATATAGGACCTACAGGTACGTGGGGTTCGCCTGTACATGTTTGCATTTATAGACACAAACTTGTGTAACTTTTGTTTTACATCTGGTGCACTAACTGTAATACTGTATATTATGTCCATATAGTGATTTAAGTGACAATGCAAAAGAAAAATAATATACAGTACAAGAATGACATGTCTGAATAACGAATACAATAGTCAAAGTTGATAATTTCTGGCAACAAAATATTGAAACAGCTTTAAACTGCATGAAGATGCAAAATAATGAGTAATAAAGGTATAGTTTACTGGGAACTCAATTTGAACTTCAGTTCCTGCTCAATATTTCTTACCTAAGAAGAGAGCATGCAATAATAAAGGGAGATGGAGGGCCCAATCCTCTCTTACACTGTGATCTACCACCATCTCAGTCATAAAGATGACAGCAATATTGCACCTAACAGGAAAAATAAGGTCACAGGAAAAATAAGGTCAATCAATTCAAAAGGTGAACGAATGAAAAAAGCAACAGCATTCTGTGCAATCACCTACTAACCAGATGATCAGATAGTCGAAGAGTAGCTTGGACCAAATATGACAACTTCTAAGCTATGGAGGACAAGATCAAAACTCGATACAAATACTAAAAGCAATTAGCTTGACTGCTTGTTCCAGGAAAGATAACAGAAAACAACAGAAAATGTGTTGTCCAAACCCCACATCCAACCCCCCATCCCCCAACTGGGGCCGTGTGGTGTGCTTGGACTTGCACCCGCTATATAGTGGGTGCAATCTGAGTAGCCCATAGGGATGGCTGGCGCCTACCCCAGGGCCAGGGCAAAGTCTCTCTGGAAACTTATAAAAATTTTCTGTACTCTTCCCCTTCTCTCCCCTCCCATAGATTTGCACCATTATGCAATCCCTTTCTCTTAAAGCGTTTTTTCTCTCCTTATGCTTACAGCTTATATTTAGGACCTAGCTGAATGAATAGCTAAGAATGAAGGTGCAATCCTCCAACAGACGTAGTGCCAACGCAACATCGTTGCATCAGAGCTGTGTCAAAGGCGCCAACGTGGGATCACGGATGAATAGCTTTGGCCTAAGAGCGCCGGCAGAGAGTCGCCCTTGTGCCAGCCGAACTCGGGTGGGAATGGGGTTGAGATGTGGCCATTAGGCCACATCCAAGGTTCCAATTGGCTTCCTCTGACCTGCGCCTGTGATTTCACGGGCACAGATCCAAGGAACCCACAGGACAGGCTCCAGTAGCCTCCCAAACTGTGCTGGATACAGTGCAGGCCCACTGGCCTGCCTGTTCCAGCACAGCTTAGGACTGTGCCCTGAATGGCTGAGATCTTGTAATATGGCATTATTTATTTTGATTTCCCATTCCCAAAGATTGTTAATTATCTCCACAAGTTCATTTTGTTGAACCTTTCACCTTTTGCACTTTTCAGCTCTCCTTCCTTCTCTACTGAATCACGGAGCTGAGCCTTTGGCCACTACACAGGATCCCATCATGAATTAGGGCCCAATCCTAACCAATTTTCTAGCACCGATGCAGATGCAATGCAATAAATGTACTTTTATCTTGAGGAGGCCTCTGTGACTACTCTCCCACTGCTGGATGCAGCAGGCATCTGGTGGCACAGTTGCATCAGTGTTGGGAAGTTGGATAGGACTGGGCCCTTAGTCTTCCCAGCGTGCACATGTGTGTGTTCAGATGGACACCAGGTAACTAAAGATTAATGCTCATTCAAAACAATAATGTGTTTATTCCACTTATGCTGGAAAAAGCGATATGCTACATGTTGCAGGGGTTTGTATGTCAGTTTCTTCACCATAGGAGAGTTTATTTTAGTCACTTCGTACGGAGAGTTCAAACAGCATCCAATCTAATGAACGCGTTCCAACTTGCATTCACTTCCCATCCTACGCATCTGGTCAGAAATTGGCGTAGCTAAGTGGATAATATTTGTGTGTGCAGCTGGATACATGCTGGACCCAATCAGAGCACCAAGCACTGAAAGGTAACAGTAATTTTTTTTTTAAACGAAGCCTGCTTTGCTTAAGTTATTGATCAATTCTAGTCAACTTGCAGTTACTTTATAATTAGAAAACTGTGGCCATGCATATCCATATGATCACATGTGGAATAAATTAGTTGGCAATATTTAAAAAGACCATTAAAATGTAACATGTTCCAGATATAACAAGTACTTGATAGAAAAACGGCATTACTCACAGCATATTCCTACCTAATTCCCTGCATGGTGATGCAGCGGCACCAACATGGTGCCTGCTGTATCCTACATAAGGAGTTTTGGCATCTGGAGTTTTGGCATAAGGAGTTTTGGCATTCCTAGGAAGTTGTAAAGGCCCCTGCTGGCCTCCTCAGATCTGCGCCAACTATATAGCTGGTGCAAGTCCAAGTGGATCCATGAAGGCAGATCAAGCTTAGCTGACACCAAATCTGCCTCCTTCCTGGGCCTGATCTGCCCTACTCTCCATTCCACCCACCCCAACCTGTTCTACCCCCCCCACCTCCCTCCTCCCCATGCATGATCCATGCATGATCCTTCATCAGCAGGCCTCTGGAAGGCTGTTTGAAATGGCCAAAAAATGGCCAAAAAGCACACCACACCACCAGAACTAGTGTTCTAGTAGGAGGGAAGGGGAATAGGACTGGGCCATCAATTTGTTTAAAACTACTGGGCATTATGTTGGTGGACCATCACTTTAACATTCAGCTTACCTATGGAGTGGTCCTCGTGGTGTAATTGTTTCTGGGAGGTAGTCAACAAGTGGTGCCCAGCATCCTCCATTAAATGGCATTGGCAAAGGCTGTGGTTGCTTGGTTTCTACAATATTCAATAGCCAGCTTGTGTATGGAGAAACAGGATCATCTGCACAGTAACATATTACAGCAGTTTAATAGACAAAGAACCTAGTGGTGTTCTCCCTCCAGATATTTTACTGTAGATAATACACATCAAAAACATATAAACATATGTTTCATTATATATGGCTCATATCAGTACTGACCTAAAGCAAGGCGATTCAGATAAGGCACAAGTAAGAGTGAGACATTTAACACATGAAGCTCAAATCTCTTCAATATTTTTAGCAGCTAAGAGTCCGGATCACAAAGCTTCCAGTGACTGAGAGCAGACACCTCAGAAATTGGGCACAATCCAGCCAAGTTAAAGCTGGACTGTAAACTGGATTGTATAATCCAGCCAATTAAATCCAACTGGGCACAATCCAGTCAGTTAAAGCTGGATTGTAAATCCTATTGATTTTAGTGGAAGAAATCTAAGTATGTGCTTAGCTATGACTGGATCATTTCTATCATGATTGTTTATTCTTATTGTTCACAATATCACACATAACCAAATGCCAAGCCATACTTTTGTCATCATCATAAGATCCTCCAGAGCTATTGCTGTATCTTGATTCCAATCGGTTATGTGCTCTGATCACATTGCTGAACCTTTAAAAAACAAACAAACAAAATGTTCCTTAAAATGTTAATCTGGGTTCAATTTACAGCTGGGTTAAATATTCCAGGAAGAAGGTCACCCAAACGTCAATTCAGACAAGTAATCGTTTCATTACAATGAATGGTAGCACTCCAGCAAAACAAAGGGGCCAGTTCTTGGAACTGGTCATCCTTGGAACTGTGAATGCCCAGGAAACATATTGTTCCTTGGAACTGTGTATGCCCAGGACATGGTAGCAGACACACCTAGTTTCGAGAGCCAGGCCTATGCCCACTCTAAGTTTACAATATTGCAATGATTATCAACATCCAGACTGGGTTACTTAGGACAATTATGGATCAACATGTGCACTGGCATAGCTAAGCCATTTGATACCTGGTGCAAAGAAGATTTTGTAGCACCCCTGCCCCTTTTGCAGGGTATCTAGGCCACGGGAGACTCAAACTTGCAGTCTTTCACTCTTTAGTTACCTGCTTTTACCCTCTGAGCTATTCCAGCCTCTTTTAAATACTTGAGCAAAGTGAGGGGATACAGCCAGCAAAAGGCAGAAATTTCAACAGAAGCTATTCCTAGAAAGGCAGAACATTCAGCTAAAATTTTGTCTGCTTAAAGAAATAATTTAGCTGAATGTCTGCCTCTCTGGGAATAGCTTCCGCTGAAATCTCTGCCTTTTGCTGGCTGTATCCCCTCTCTTTGCTCAACTATTTTAAAGAGGCTGGAATAGCTCAGAGGGTAAAAGCAGGTAACTAAGGGCCACAGCTCTAAAAAAACTAATCCCTGCTGTAAATATTATGTTTAAAAAAATTTAAAAAGGCCGTGGGTTGTATCAGGCAATGCAAAACTAATTTGAATGCATGGACCTGTTAACACGGGGAAATCCCCTAAATAAAAACATGAGGAACCCTGGAGAAATCTCAGTGAGGGGAGAGACCCAGCCCATGTGGAGGGGAGCGCAGCAGCAAAGACATAATGGAGCAAAATTCAGGTCTCAGCAAGCCAAGGCTAGGAAAATATAGGAGCATAAAAGCAAGCAAGCAAGCAAGCAAGCAGTATTTATATACCGCTTTTCAACAAAAAGTTCACAAAGCGGTTTACAGGCAAAAAAATAAAGTTAAATGGTCCCAAAAGACTCACAATCTAAAAAAATGCAGAACACCAGCAGCAGCAGCCACTAGAAAAGACACTATGCTGGGGTGAAGAGGGACTGTTACTCCCCCCCTGCTCAATGTAAGAGGAACGCCACTTGAAAGTCATCCCCAAAGTAGTCCCAGACTGTTGCCCCCCAGCAATGTGCAGCTTGGTGTGATGGATTTCATAGCCATGGTACTTCAGCAAGCTTAAAAAATCTAATTGGATAAAATTGTGAGAGCAGTGAAGTTCATCACACGTTGGATCCAATTCAGGTAATCTGATTATCACTGAGCTGCAACTGCAAATGTTAGTGTCACAATTCAATAAAGTATTTAGCATGCTTATTTCTAATGAAGTCAATGAGTTTGAATGCACATCTCCACCCACATGATCTGAGTAAGAGACATCTTAAATGTTTCCAAACTTATTGTTTTAAATAAAAAGTAGTTTTATAATAAACATTTTATGTTCTCTTCTTAATACATGCATGTTTGTATAATCTTGTGCTTTACTACTTTGTACTATTATAATCTGAGGCTGCAATTCCATGCTCACTTATTTGGGAACGGGTCTTACTGAACTCAGTGGGACTTACTTCTGAGCATATATGTATGGATTTGGACTATAAAACTATCAAAATAATGCTATGGAAAATTCCATAAGGTGTATGTAATTATCTTTGATGAACTGCAGCATCAAAGCATTTTGCTAACTGTGAAACAACACACATTACCCAAAAACCTGGACAAGTTGCTTTATGATTTTTTGGTTAGTCTTCGCTAGTAGGTTCAAAAAGAGAAGCAATGCAACATGGCAGCTTCCCCCAGATTTTGCCTTCTTAAATTATCTCCAGCAAGTTTTAGTGTTGCGAGGTTGGTAGGCTAAATATACACAATTTTATTCAGATGCAACTGAAGACACAGGCAGGCAAAATCTGGATCAGAGAAAGATAAATGTTTGAATGGCACTTCTGGGTTTCTTGTTGGCTGCAGCCTGCAAGCACCCCAGAAGTCCCTGTGACAAAAGAGCTGGCACCTGCTCTGGCCAGCTTGTTTTGGCGGGAGGCATTGGCCACCTTGGAGAGAAAGGGCTGAGTTGCGATCCTGGCTTCTTCCCTGGAATAGCCTCATGACCCCCGCCGGCAGATGTGGGTAATTCGGACCCAGGACAGGAGTATCAAACACTTCTAGTTCTAGAGGCTTCCATTTCATATGAGAGAGAGAGAGAGAGAGAGAGAGAGAGAGAGAGAGAGAGATATTTTGACTCAACAAAGTACAAACCTTTCATCTGTTTCTTTCACAATTCTGTTGTCTTCCATGTCAGGAAAACTGTCTTGGCCAGCTACTACAGTATTACTGCTTGATGTGGTTCCTGTATATGTAAAACCAAAAACAAGAATATATGCACAATATGCTTTGGAAAGATTTTTCACTCCAACCAAGGGAAAGAAATGCTAATCAAATTATGTTTAGAGCACTTTCTTACAACCAGGACCAATTAAAAAAAAGATAGCCTTTACATGTATAACAATCAGTCAGCTCCACAAGCAGTCCTTAGTCCATCAGAGTTGCTTCATACAATGCTCAAACATGTCCTGTCCCCCCCCTCCGTGGAAGACTGCAGTATAATACAATGGTTTGACATCCCAGTCCAAAAATTTGCATTAACTTACCTTTAATCAAAAAACAGAAGCAAATACCACCTGCATGATATCAATGTGCAGTGTAAATATACCTAATCCTGTTTGTTTGCTGATGCAATAGGATCTGGGACCGGATTCATAGTAAAAGCATCAGACAAGACCTACAGGAGAAACTTGAGGACTAAATACTTGCCATTAATTTCAAAGGAAGTTCAGTTCTACAAGACTATGTGCTTGTGAAGTAAATCTACAGATATCTAAAATACTTTACAGAAGTAGTAGTAGTAGTAGTAGTAGTAGTAGTAGTTATTGTTCAGTCGCTAAGTTGTGTCCGACCTCTTTGCAACCCCAAGGATCACAGCACGCCAGGCCTCTCTGTCTTCCACTAACTTCCGGAGTTTGCCCAAATTCATGTTCATTGCTTCGGTGACACTATCTAACCAACTCATCCCCTGCTGCCCACTTCTCCCTTTGCCTTCAATCTTTCCCAGCATGAGGATCTTTTCTAAAGAGGTGGCCGAAGTGACTTTACAGATATTACTTATGTGTTGATGAGATATAAGAGTTTGAGAAGCTCTAAGGAAGGAGCTGGAGAAAAATGTAACATGTTAACTGTGGTCTGAAGCAATATTCCTGCTCTCTTAATGCAGAGTATCTTTTAACATTTAAAGCATAGTGTCAAAAAAAGGTTACTGCAAAATACATATGAAGACATGAAGCTGATGATGAATCAGACCATTGTGAGTTGTGCAACACTGTGAGTTGTGCAGCAAGGTTTCAGTTGAGGCCCTTCCCCGACTTTACCTGGACTGACCAGAGCACATATTTTGCCTGCAGAGGGTCCTACTGTTGAGCTACAAATCCTGTCCAGGACAGGAAAGTAAAGAGTGTTCATTTCTTACCAGAAGCAGCAGCTGAAGCCTTGTTACTGGCAGTAAAGCGATAAAATGGAGGATTATCACAATGCTGCACTATGGGGTTTACTGGATCCGTTTGCTGCAATTCAAACAGAAGCTCTTCCATTGTTTGAATAGTGTTGTTCCGACACAAGTAGATGGCAACTTTTTTAATCTGAAGAAGAAAAAAGTATTTCCTTGCCTCAACACAAAATGAGTTTAAGTAAACATGTATAATTGATATTTTTGAAGCTAAAGTGCTACAATCTATTCACAGCAGAACTGTCCTTACCTATACATCTACCTTCTCCCAGCTGCTGCAACATGCCTCATAGCACATTTGTGATGGATACCATGCTGGCCCAGGACAGGATTGGGACGTTAGTGTTAGTCTCAATATACACTAACTTGTAGTAGAATTTTATTTTGTACAGACATTGTTTTGCTCAAAGGACACAATGCAAATATTTTTAAAAACCACTTACGTAAGGTAAAAGAACAGTATCACTGCTAACCCCACACAAGCTTATTAGAAATTGCAATGTTATTCTCAAGTTGTTGCTCCATTTTTCATTGTTAGCTAAAGCATTCCAGACATTCTCCATTTCAGGTCCAGGGACTTCATCTCCATACTGCAGAGAAAAACAAACACTGAACAATAAAAAGTAGTACAGAAAGTTTTAGCAAGACAAAAAAACTCACAAGAAAAACTAAAGAAATAATCATTCAAAAATGTGTTAATGGATAAGAAAACTGGTACTTGAAAAATGAACTGGGTACTGGAGATCATTGATCAGCTTGTATACGTCTATTGTTTGAACTGATCACAGTTCAAACAATAGATGTATACAAGCTAGTCAATGATCTCCAATACCCAGTTCATTCTGAAGGCAGAATTCTCTAATCGATCAATTTACTTGTTTGTACTGTAGAATAATACCATTTATTAAAAGATGCAGTGGAATTCCTATTTAATAGGTATGTGTTTACACACTTACCTTAGCAGTCATATACATCAGATTGTTAAGCACCAATGATGTGGCTTCTGGAGAGCCCCAACCATTTCCTTTCAGTCCACATGTGACAACTATTTCCCCATCTTTGCCCTTTATTTCATCCTCTGGGCTACTAGGACTTGAACCTGGCAGCAGAAGTCTATTGTCCACAAGTTCAAGGTTATGAAGCCATGGTAGTAGATAGGTAAGCATGATTTGGCGCCCATTTGGATGAGTTGTTGGGAATCGCTGACTTACTTCTAGAAAACAATAAAAGCAAAGCTTATACATTTAGAAGCTTAGACTATGAGATACAGTATTTAATTCAACCATCTTCCCTGTCAAGCATTTTTCTGGAAGGCTTTAAGAAAGGTGATTTCACAAGAGCTTGATTCACATCAGAGGCAAAATTCCAATTTATATTGGAGGAAGAATATTGGACATTTCATACTTCTAGCAACTAAGTGATGACTCAGGTTCACTTTCTTTATCTGATTACCTTAGTCCTGTAAAGTGAGAGAACATTCCCAACAGACTAAAGCACAGGTGAAATGTTTTAATGCAAATATCATGCAAGCTTAACATCTTTGCTTGAAAAGCAATGAAACTGAGCTAATAGCCACTGAAAACTAAAGAACGGACAGAGTTTTAGAACTCAAACATTCTGTTTAGCTTTCAGAAAGTACAGTACAATGAAATAACATTTACATATGATCAGTGGTGTCATCTACTCTCTCGCAAGCCGGAACGCTGGGCGGGACTTGAGTGATTGACAGCCCGTCGACTCACTTCCGGTTTCTTCGCGCGCCCCGCGCGGCTTTCCCTCGCCTCGGAGGGAGCGCCTGCTCGCCAGGGGGGATGGGTGGGGGGCGCGCCGGGTGCCTGGGCAAGCAGGCGCCCCCTCCGAGGCGAGGGAAAGCCGCGCGGGGCGCGCGAAGAAACCGGAAGTGAGTCGACGGGCTGTCAATCACTCAAGTCCCGCCCAGCGTTCCGGCTTGCGAGAGAGTAGATGACACCACTGCATATGATAAGAAAAAGCAATACCTCAGTAAGTATTGAATAGAGGCATACCCAGAGGGGGATCACCACACTACGTTTTGTAAGCAGCTGCTTCTCCACCTCTTCGGAGCCATTCATAGCCAACGTAGCCTCCATTTTGTCTACCTGCTGGGAATGACTCCAAAGGGAGCACCTGCTTGCAAAACTTAGTGTTGTGATCCCCCTCTAGGTATGCCTCTGGTATTGATAAATATACAGTAAAGGGGGGGAAATGAATTAAAGCTAGGGCCTTTTTATCTGCGAGTGATTTAAAAAAATCTGAAGGGAAATTAAACACATGGAATTTGCCCCACACACACATACTCCGAACCGGACCAGAGCACTGCTCCAATTGAGTCTGGTGGACTTTGAGCCCCACCGAGGCTGTGCGCGTTTGCATGCAGCCTCAATGGGGTTCAAAACAGCTGTTTCAGCCAAAAAACCCTGCAACTTCCGAGGTATTTCCCCAGGCCTCGTCTCATAAGGGCATTAAAAACACAACTTCTGGTTTCCCCTGAAAATTGTAAATTGCGTGGGGGTTTTGTGTGTGCCAAAACTGCCATTTTGAGGCCTACCAAGGCTGCACAAGGCCTTGCTGGGTTACAGAAGAGCCTGTGGCAGCAACCAGAGTGATTTCTGGTCTCCCTTGGAAGCTTCAGATTGAGCTGAATTTGATTCAATGCTGGTCCTGGGGCCCCTGCATTGAGCCAAATCCGCGGATTAATGATCCATGGATAATTAGGCTCAATCTATACTTCTATTCCAAAATTTACCCCAAGATTCACTTTTCTAGAATATGCATAATTACAAAAAATAAGGTCAGAAATGGTTCACAAAGAATAATAATTATATCACCAATATGGCAGAGATCCAAAACCTAGGATTCTGACTCTATTCTCCATTCTGCTGTTCCTAGTACAAAGAAGTGCAAGAGAAGAGAAGCTCATCAGAGATTCTGGCCCCAATTTGAGCAAATAAACCTTGCAGGATAATAAGTCACCTTTCCAGCACCAAAGCAAATTATCCTCAGCTAAACATATCAGTGGAAAGTTGTACCTGAAAATAGAGGAAGTGTAAGCTCAGGATACATTCTTGCCAGTTCATATGACAGATGAGCTAGTGATACACTGTAAAGTGGTGGCAGCGGACCATGAGTCCCATACAGAATGCTGCCAGGTCTTTGCTCTGCTACTTTCTTGGAATAAACGAAGAGCTTGGACTCCAAAATCTATAACAAAGAGCAAAAATTAAAAGCAATACTACTGTTTTTCTACATTTTAATAATATTTTTAAAAGGTAGTATACCACAAAATTATCTATAGAATATACAATATATTTTTAAAATGACAATAGCTTTAAAATGACATAGCTTTTAGCATTGGCAGCTGGGGCCAGTTCACACTCTTATTATTAAGGACAAAAAGGAATTCTTTCACATCTGTTTCCTGTCCTCCTCTCTCTATGATGTCTTTGGCATCAGCCAGATCAGTAATGCCTTCTTTTCAATCAACTGTCCCTTTGGCTTTCTTTCTCTTTTCTATTGCTAGCTCCATCTTGCCTTGCACATTTTTGCAAGGTTCCCCAGTATGGTCTAGTACCGTGATTCTTAAACATTTTAGCACCGGGACTTTTTAGAATGACAATCTGTTGGGACCAACTGGAAGTGATGCAATTAACCTGGAAATGATGTCCTCTTGCCTTGCGGGGCCAGAAGTGACATTATCAAGCCCAAAAATGGTTGACACTTCCGTACAACAAAATCAAATTAACAGCACAATCCTAACCTGTACTGAAACAGACAGGCCAGCTGGCCTGCACTGTATCCAACACAGGTTTGCTAATCCTGGAGCTCACTGTGAGGCAAGGGAACATTCGTTCCCTTACCCTGGGGTAAGCCCCAGCCGCTCCAATGGGTCTGCTCAGATCTGTGCCTACTGTTAAGCAGGCGCAAATCCAAGCATGCTGCAATGGCCCAAATCAGGACAAGGGTCTGGATGCAGCCTAATGGCTGCATCTGTGCTCCACCCCACTCCCTGGTCTGCCCTGCCTGAGGGAATGCCCTCCCTGCCCTGTTCTGTGCCTTCCTGCCTTCCCGCCCTGTCTAAAAAAGAGAAGGAGGGAGGGTGAAGCAGCATCACAGAGGGAGCCCTGTTGGATGAGTGAAGGAGGGCGCTGGGAAGCCTTCTTAACTGATTCTTCCATTGAACAGCACACTGTTTCAACCGAACTCTTAGCCCACCATCTCAGGCAGGTGGAGATGCCAGTTAAAAAAATTGCAGCTTAACCAAGTGCCAGATAACACAATGTTTGCTATGTACAGTTATTTGCTTTTCCAAACTGTTTTAGGATTAACAAAATTATTTCATACATGCCTGCATGAGTTGCATGGAAATTTCATAAATCTCTCTGTTGGTGTCAGATGCTTTGAACAGGACTAAATTCAAAAGCGTCACTATATCAAAAGGGTAGTTCCTGAAAGAACAAACATATGTTTATGAGCAGTTTTGTTCTGTAAGGGTTCTTTATTTAGAAATCAAATATCTTTGCTGGTTTTCCAGAGCAGCTGAGTTATGGGCAGTACAGGATAATCAATAGAGCCAAAACATCATATAAAACTATAAAGCCAAGTACATCAAAGTCAGTTTCACACCCTCAGATACAAATACAACTCTTTTTCACAAAGGCAAATGTGAAGTTATAATTTTTAACTACAAAAAAACAACACCAAGGGTTATTTATTAATGCAAATCATATACACCTAAAGGCCCAATCCTAATAACACTAGCACCAGCATTATGCTTTTACCACTGGCACCAAGTTTTACAAAAATGCTGTAAAGTACTCTAGCGCCAGTGGTACAAGCGTAATGCTGGCACTGACACCAGTGGCAGTCAGCACTGGGCCTCAGTGCTGGGAAGACCCACTGTTGGAGCGCTGGAGACGTTACCACCATCTGGTGGTGAGGCATCCCAGGCGAGGGTGGGCCAGAGGGAGGACTGGGCCTGGGAGGGAGAGGAGATGGCGGCAGACTCTGCTGCTGAATCCAGTGCCCCCTCCCGAGCTGCAGAGGCCTACGCGGGCCTCCTCGGTCCTGCACCTATTAAATAGCGGATGCAGATTCAAGGAGACCCATTGCTGCCAGTTGCAGTCTACCTGGGGTAAAAGAGTAAATGTTCCCTTACCCCAAGGAGATTCTGGTGGCTTCCCCCAGCCCCTCTGGATACAGCAGTGGCCATTTGGTGCCGCTGGGGCTTAGGATTGGGTTCTAAATTAATATGTAATTCAGCATCTAATTTCCTGGAATCTCAGAATGCATGGCCCTGGCTACTGACACTGTACTGCTAACTTAAAGTAATTACATCATTTATTTCCGCATACAGCAGGTAGCAACTTCAGGCACTCAACTTTCAGTTTTGTCCGCTTTGAACACGGTGATAAAATAGACAGAAATTTCAGGAATGTGAAGGCATATATCCCTGAGGGTATTGTTGAATATAAATACAGGAAACCTTGTTTCTGTTTAATTTGCCGCAATGCCACAATATGTTGTTGGTTATTTCTTAGTGAAATTCCAGAGTGCATTTTAATATTTATGTCTCTCAGAAATGTTCCACAAGTGCCCCAAGGCTCAGAAATAAAACAAATTTTGTTATGGTTTTGTGGAACAAGGAGAATCAGGGAAGAGAGTCAATTTTTAACTACTCTTGGTTAAACAACAGACCTTAACAACAAGAGAAAAAAATATCTTCCCTGTTACACCTGGAGTGGTGTTTCATGTAACATGCCTGAACCAGGACGTTTTCTGCCCTCTGGGAGGAACTCGCACCCCTTTCAGTGAGCAAGTGCTCTTGGAATTGTGTACATAGGGGAAGTCTGTCAAAGGATGTCTGGTAGTGCCGAAGAAGGGGTTAATTCAGCTTTAGCCACAAATAACCCCTTGGACAAGATTGAACATGGGGCTGAAAATCCCATATGAGCTGAAAGATATAGATGACTCTCCATGCATGTATTTATTTTCTATCTTTTACTAGCACTATGGAAATATTTCCATATTCCATTACCAGCATTTTTGTGTTAAAAAAAAAAAGTATATGTCACACCTGAGCCAGTTTTTTTCCCCCAGAATGGCACAAAGACAGAGTGGTCTATTTTGCAAGGAAAGCAGAAAAGTTTATTAGGCTTCCTGCCTAAGAAAATGTTCATTGATTTCCACTTGCTCACTGAAGCTCCTGTTTTTTCGTCTCTACAGCGTGAACATTCAGAAGCTATACTAACCAATGTTTGGAGTGGTAACTTTTTCTTTAACAGTTAACATAAATTACATACAGTTACATAGAATTTAAGTCTATTCCTATCTGAAAGTTATGCGGTTACTTAATAAGTCTCTGTTATGCCTCACCAATCCTCTTTCACATTACAAACTCCTATAATGTTCTACTTGAAGAATGATTAATACCTGCTTCCACACACAGTTGCAATGGCTTTGAAACATCCTGAAGCAAGCTGGTATGATCCAGTATAACATCGGTCTATAGCCCAGTTGAAGAGGTTCATTTGGTCAGGATTTAACTCCAGCAACAACACAACTACTTCACAACCAAGTTGATGAACCTATGCACACAGAGAACAGTATAGGATTTTGTAGAAATGAGTAGTATTTGCATTAACTAATTAAAAACATAAACAAAATACCAGCAGCCTTGTTGGATAAGACCGAAGTACACCAAACCACCCATTCTGTACCAGCAGTGGCCAGCTAGCTGTTTCTGAGCACACACAACTGGGACATGAAGGCAAGGGCCATTCCCTGTTGCTTTCACCAACATCAGACCTAATCAGAAATATTCTACACTGAACATGGAGAATCATTTTAGCTGTTAGGGTTAGTAGCCAATGGTAGAAATACTCTCTAAGCGTTGTCTAATTTGGGGGGAGTGGGAGAAATCTAAGCTAAATGGCTCTCATCAAGGCTGATAATGAATTCCATGCATTATTTTTATATGGTAGAATAATATTTCCTTTTCCTTCAGACCTGAGCCTCCTGCCAAATCCATGTTGAAAAAGGGACACATTGCATGAAAGAAAGACCATCACTACTGGTATTCATACTGAATATACAGTTGGACCCCAGTATCCGCAGGCCCGGCATCTGCTGACTTGACTCACCACAGATACCAGAGGATACCGAGGTCTGAATTTAAGTACCTTAAAAATATATATGAAAAAAGGCACTAACATTGGAGTTCCTACCATTTTGTAGCCAAATTGTGCCATTTCCAAGCCTATATAACTATTTTAGTGCTGAATGTCCCACTTCTGGGTTGTGCAAATGTTCCTTTCTTCTTCCAGCCTCGCCCCAGAAATTTTTCACTTTAAAGGCATTTACATTTGGATACCAGTATCCTGGATTCCATAACACAACCCTTGCAGATACCAGGGTCCAACTGTAATACCCTTTTGGTACCAAATCTTTCAGCTTCTTAAACAATAAAAATGTGATTTTCCATGAAGTAGCTTATTGATGGAAATATACCATGCATGATCCAGTGCAAAAACTTCCTGCAGTAGCAAATGAATGCTTACAGAGTGTGTACAGCTGTTCTGCTAATACAATGGAACAAATAGTAATATTCTGGCATTTCAAGGGTGTTTCACTGAAGTTGCAAGCAGCTACAAGATGTTCCAAAGTATAGAAATTCTTTATAGTAGCCAAGCCTGCATAGCATGACACAACGCCACAACACAATGTGGACAGAATTTGAGGATGAGTGGGGGAGAGTTCCCTGTGTTTTCAAATGATTCTTTTAAACTCTCTCTCTCGTGGTTGCAGGGAAAAGCACAGAAGCACATGAGCCAAAACTGTGGGCAAAGCTTCTATAGGTGAGCCAGGGGTTTTAGTGGTCAGTCAGAGTTCTCTACCTTAACAACTCTGTGCCCATCTGATCCTAAGCTATGTATCACAATTCTTTATATCTTACCCAAATGTTCTAAAGTTCCAAGACTGAACTTAGAAGGAAAACAAGATTTTCCCCCCAAGTTTACCTTATTTGCCGATTTAATTTCAAGAGCATACAAACTGCTCCATCTATTTACACAAAAAAACAATGTTATTGTGGGAATATTTTAAAAGAAATTTAGGCACATTTAATGTGGCACAGATCCAGCATGCAAGGAAAAACAGAGAACGTCTATGTTAGTGGTCCCATCTTCTCCTAAAGCTAGTACCCTTTTCAGCCTTCCTCTGAAGCACTGCCCACTCACTTTGATTCACCAGAAGCTATTTCAGTAAGCTGGAGGTGTTTTTACATTAGCATTTCAGAGAGCTTGCAGTCAGGTGGGTGATATATGGAGTGAAAATTCTTCAAACAGAAAGGCAAATATGCATTGATATACTGTCCTTGACCTTTTTATTAGCAGGACATTAAAACGCCTTGAATATTTCTTTAGCAGAAATTCAGATTACCGTATCTGTAATGCAATCCTATGCATGATTATTCAGACAGAAGCTCCACAGTGCTCAACGGGCTTACTCCCAGGTAAGTTGTGTATAGGATGCAGACCAAACCATACAAAATATATATACAGATCATACTGGCTTCTGGGTAGGAGCAACATTGTTTGCAACTGCATAGTGGCCTGTATTCAAAAAATGCCACATTCAGTATTTTAAAAGCATGTATCAGTGCTAATTTACTCACCCGTAAATCTTGACAAGCTAGAATGTTATCAAGCCATTTGTAGAGATAACCATCAGGGGAAAGACCTACATTATCAAATACAGGGCCACAGCACAGGACTGCTGACATTGCCTAACAGAAAAAAAGGAGATTGATTATGGAACTATAACTATGCTTATTTCCTTGCTTGTATGTTTATTTTAATTTATCTTAGATAAATTCTAAAATCTAATAGGAGAAGCGTAAATTTAAAACACAATGTAAAATCAAGCTGTGAAGGCGTGGAAACGCTAAAGGGGCTTCACTGAGGCTACTATAGAAAAAGTGGTGTTTGGATTGTTGATGAAAGGGAGTCTAAAATATTATAAGCTAAAAATAACACAGCTAAAAATAACACAACACAGCTAAGTATCACAGCTTAAACAGAGCCAATAAATGTCAGATGAAAATGACTTCCATTGCTTCCTATGTCAGTTTATGGATTCTCACTTTCTCCCATTACATCCCCACAACACAATTATCCTGAATCTTACTTCCCCATTCTGACAAAGCAGCAGCACCCAGTATACTGTCAATGTGAAAATATTCATTAGTAATCATAGAAGTAATAGTTTGCATGGCAGCCTGAACCATTACTCATTTTCAGTGAAAAAATACTTAATAATCAGACTTTTTTTAAAATCTAGAAATTGTTTATTACAGGAGTGGCCAACATGTGGCACGCATGCCACTAGGGGCACACAGATACTTCCTAAGTAGCACGTGCAGAGTTGCCATATATGTTCAAAAAAACATTTAAACAATAAAAACGAAAGCACCACAGCAATTTATGGTTTGCTTAATTTCTTTGCTACTCCTTACACATCATCCTCTCCAAGTTGTTAACACTTCAGTGGATGCACTCAGAGCAACTATGCCTACTCTGTTTGATTTCCTTTGGTTGGAAAATGGGAGGAAAGGCAGGAAAAAACGATGGACAGAAGGAAAAGCCAATAGGGTGGACGCTAGTGAGTTAAAATTCCACTAACAAGCGGGTCACTTACCCAAAAATGCCAGTATTGGTGGAGCACTGAAGAGGTGAGGGATGGGCTTTAGAAGGTGGGGGGCTGAGCGGGGGAGCACTAAGATGGCCTTTTCTTGCTCTGTACCTTCATGTTTCTTGCTCTGTACCTTCTGGCACTCAGATATACTGCTCTTGAACTTTGAGGCTCTATTTAACTAAAGTGGTACTTGCTAAAAGCAACATTAAGGTGGAGTAGCACCTCCAAGATTCTCTAAATAAAAAGTGGAATGTGGTGTGCTGCAGGTTGGCCACCCCTGGTTTATTACACTAAGGGTGCAATCCTAACTTGGAGTTAGGCTGGCACAGTTAGGTCAGCAAAGTTTGGTCAGCACAAGGACCACCGTAAAGTATGTTTGGACCACTCCAAACATCAGAGAATCAGAGAGGCCGGCACACAGACATCCTGACCTCAAGCATGGTCCAAACGTGCTTTACAGTGGCCCTTGTACTGGCCAAACTTTGCTTGCCTAAGTGTGCCAACCTAAATCCAGGTTAGGATAGCAATCTAAGGCAAATATGCTGCTTAGAATTCAGCTCTGAGTGCCAATCTTCCCCTCCTCTAAACAAATAAATACATTAATATTTAATACAAAATAAATGAATAAAAATAGTATCAACAAATACTGCACAAAAATTTACAAGCCATGATTAAAATATTAAAGACAATTATTCCTGGGAAAAGGAAGAAATAAATGTAATTTCTGAGAAAACAGAGCCATCATGCCTCTTTTCAACTTTGAAATTATGAGTTTAATTAGCATTACCAGACAAAGAGTTTTACACAGTTGAAGGAACCACAATGTACCTTTAAAGCACAATACTGGTATCTTGTAATCTGGTGGTTTCTATCACTGTAACGATCCAGTGGTGTAAACATGATACTGAAAGGTCCAGCCCATTGACTAAATAAGATGAAGAGGTGGTGCCTCAAGCTTTGCTGAGGGAAAAGAAATCTCCTGTGGTGAACTGAAGAAATATAACATTAGCTCTGTTAATTTGCTAACCAAAGGAAAGCACTAGCATAATTCTGATATATTTTGTAGCCGTAGGATAGCTCCTGGCTGCATGCATTGACAAATTTTTGAGAAAATGCACTATCTAGGCCAGTAATGGCAAACCTTTTGGGCTCGGCGTGTCAAAACTTAGGAAAATGCTTAACTTGACTCTGCTGGCGTGTCAATCCCCCTCCCGAACAAAAGAGAAACAATTATATATATATTCATTTATTTAAACAAACAATACAGTCCAATCATGTGTGGTGTTAGGTATTCTATAAAGAAACATCAAATAATTACAAAAATGAAAAATGAGTAAAACAATCTCAGTTTTTGTCAGGCATTGGTGAATGCTAGTGTGTTACACCACAACGTTGTGGTGTGTCACCTTTGACACACATGTTATAGGTTTGCCATCACTGATCTAGGCAATGCATTCCAACTTGATCCCAAGGAATAAATGACACAGAAGCAAAGATGCAACTGCTAGAACCAAAATCAAGAAAGCCATGTTTATGAGTCATTTGTACAGGCTTTCTCAACTTATATACAGGAATGACTCAAAATGCTTTCCCACAGCTGCACAGTAGTTTTCTTAATGTGATACATCTGTATGCATGCTAAAACTCTACCCATGGTGGAGGATCATGATTGTGCCCCAACTGGACATTCATAAATTGAACTTTACATATGCCTAGGTGTACATATGCATGGTCCAACAGAAGTACATGCTACCTGTGCAATCGGTATGATTTTGAGATGCACGGTTTGCATGAGACAAAGAAAACTGTCAGACCATTCGTCTATCTACCCTGGTATTGTTAATAATGACAATGTCAATGGGTACGTCACTGATTGAGCCTGGAACCTTCTGCATCTAAAATATGTTCACTACGTTCCACCTGTAACTCACCTTTAAATGGGAAGAAAATCTGAAGTCCAATGTATAAATGCCAGGGAGGGTAGGGCATTTCCTGGAGAGTTTGGGAACTGCTGTAAATCTTTGTGGGGGAGGGGGGAATGCAGCGACACGACCCTCAGGATTGTGCTGCTAAAAGGGCTGAAAGGGACTTTTTTCTACTTACTAGTATAAGCACCAGCCTCCTGGGGGTGCAAGGAGCCCTGCAGAAGCCTCTGCAGGGCTCCCCAAACCTTGGATTATCTAAAAATAACTATCGCGACCCACTTCTGGTTTCTTGAAGGAAGTAAAGGTAAAGGTTTCCCCATGACCGAATGGTCTAGTCGTGACCGACTTGTAGGGGGCAGTGCTCATCTCCGTTTCAAAGCCTGTAGAGCCGGCGTTTTGTCCAAGGACAAGCTTCCGTGGTCATGTGGCCGGCATGACTCTAAGCCGTAGCGCACGGAACGCCGTTACCTTCCCACCGAAGTGGTCCCTATTTATCTACTTGCATTTAGGTGCTTTCAAACTGCTAGGTTGGCAGGAGCTAGGACAAGCAACAGGAGCTCACTCCATTGCGTGGTCTCGAACTCCCAACCTTCCAGTCAGAAAGACCATCAGCAGCGGATTAACCCGCAGTGCCACCATGTCCCTGCTTGAAGGAAGTGGGTCACCTTTATTATTTTTAGATATTCTGGCTTCTATGGGGCCTCCCGCACACCCCAGAGGCCAGTGCTGATACTAATAAGTAAAAATTGGCAGTAGTGCAATCCTGGGGAAAGTGCCACTACATTCCCCCTTCCCTCCCCTTAAAGGGACAGCACTTCTCAGGCTGTGGCATCCCAACACCCAGTTTGCAAATCTCTGCAATAGGCTATGGACTTTGGGTTCTGAGCACCTCAATATACTGGAATGGAAGCAACACTGAATCTAAAAACTAATTTTACTTTGAAAAAAACCCAGCTATTCTGTTATATATTAAAAATATTTATTAGGTACACCTGGAACAAGAGGATTGTGTAATGAATGAAAGTTCTTTATTAATAGTGAAAGAATTCCTTCCAAAGAAGACTGCCTCATGTTTCACATGCTCTGCATGCACCAGAGCCTGTGCAGCAATCAGCACAGCTGGTTTAATACCTAACAGGCAATGAGATGGATCTAATGGAAATTTTCAGGGAACACGGAAGAAGTCTTCAGCTTGCCAGTGCTTAGACAAGAGGTTTCTCATGCTGTCTCAATAAATGGAATACGTTCAATTTTCAAAGCAATCATTCAGCACAAAGGGCACGCTACCATGCTAAATTAAGCCTCTGCTACAAGAAAAATCAATGATCACTTCACTTGATGGAAGCTAGTTTTCTGGAGATGAAAGTCAACTGTTCCTTTGCAGTTTCTACAATTGCCAATTGGCAGCCACAAATCAGCTGACGTACTGGGATAGAGGCCAATTCGGGACTACTGCACATTAGAAAATTCTTACACCAAAAGGTTAGGATTAATGGAAAATGTGCATAGATGTGGACAATTATGTACATCAATAGAATACTTTGTTTTTTTATTCTGTGTGCACATGCCAAAATGCACACACCTACACTAGTCATATATATCCAACTACATCCAAGTTTCACTCTGATTTCCAGCTAAAACCTGTGCTGCCAGGCTCCTATATGAGCAGCGGTGGCAAAACGGTTACGTTTGTCCTCTTCCCCCAAATAAAGCTGCAGGTTCTGCAATGGGGCTACTGGCAGTAAGTGGAGCAGTGCCATGTTGGACTCTGTGGCCTGCAGTGGGGCACAGATTCTGGCAGTGGCTTACACCCCTGCCTCGGGCCACTCCTCCTCTCCTGCCACCCAGTTCCACCTTCCCCCACCTTCTCCCACCCTGCCCCCACCCTGAAAAGCTGCTCTCTCTCCTGGTGGGAGCACTTACCACCAAGCAGTGGTGAGACCTCCTCCATCTGGCACTGGGACCAGCACTGACTGCTAGTGCTGGCCCAGTGCTGGTGGAAGGGCCTCCAATGGTGGCATGAATGTGCTTTATGGTGCATTTGCGACACCTGGAGATTGTGCTGGGCCAGAAACAGTGGTGCTGGCCCAGAATAGGATCAAGCTTATCATCTCCTCATTCCACAGCACTGCTCTCTTTCGAAGTCCCAACTGTCCCAACTGTTTCGAAGTCAAAACGAAGTCCTACGTTTTGCTTCTCCTTTAGGCCTACTGAGATCCCTAGCTTCCTAAGCCCAAATTGGATCTCTGCTCTAAGTCTTCCTGCCTGGCCCAGACAGTGGAAGCCAGAGGCGGAGAGCACCTTTGCCAATGACTGTGTTGAAACACCTCTTTTTTGACTAGCTTTTCTAGGACATCTGACAACTCAGCCAATCAACACCAAAGTTTTCAATACTACCACCCCATCACCAAATTTCTTAGCCTATTACAGAAATATAAAAAGGATGACGGATTCTCAAAGGCTTTGTACAGTAGCCTAGAAAAATTATGCTTCATGTAATTCACAGTGTTAGTCCATCCCTGTCCCTGATGTTTCTCTGCCTATTCCAATGCATGTCTGCTAAATTATTTAGAAGCTTGTATTTTCATTTGCATTGTGGTTCTATAATGTACATAGAGTTATCATATCTCCATACCTGGCACACACTGAATCAAGTTGGCAATCATTGCACTAAAATGGGCTCGCATATCTTTTAAAATTTCAACTTCCTTGTCATTTTCAGCTTCCAATAACATGCGGGTCAAGTCAACATACTCTAAGAATAAAGCTCCAAGTGCCAAGGTGTCACGTTCCAAAGCTCCATTTGTACTATGACAAAGAAAAGAGAGCATTTTACTGAACCATCTAGCTAGGATATCATTTCAAGAATATAAAAAGAAAGCATAGAGGACAGTGATGGTGAACTTCTTTGTTTTGCTGTGCCAAAAATCCCTAACTTGACTCTGCTGATGTGTCACTTGCCCACTCACACCCCAAATAATAAACAATTATTTACATATTTATTTATTTATTTTTAAAAAATACATTCCAATCATGCAGCGGCGGCATTCAGCCGGTACGCTGGGCAGGAAGAACGGGTGAGCGGCAGCTCGCCCGTAGCTTACCGCTCCATTTCGCCGTCTTCCTCGCCCCTGCGGGGGAGGGGAAGACGGTGAAACGGAGCGGAAAGCTACGGGCGAGCTGCCGCTCACCCGTTCCTCCTGCCCAGCGTACCGGCTGAATGCCACCGCTGCAATCATGTGTGGAGCTATGGATTATACAAAGAAACATAAAGTCATTACAAAAACAAACTCAGTTGTTGTTGGGTGTTGGTGAATGCCGGCGTGTCACCCAAAACATCACGACAGGTCACATTTGACACGCGTTTCATAGGTTCGCCATCACTGATCTAGGCTATACATGTGAATAGCCCCAATTTTATTTTACGAATGCTCCAAGAAATTAATAAATTATTACCAAACAAACAATTGGCACTTTTGCCAAAGACACTGTTCCATTTGAAAACCAATAACCTACCTATCACTTATTACCCCAGCATCAGCAAGTAATTCAAAAATTCTCAGCAGCTGTAATCGCAGCAGATCTCTGCGTTCACGTCTTTTCTTATTCTGTTTGGCAGAAAGACAGGATATATTGAAAGCACATCAGATACAGGCCTTAACAATTAGATCTTATCAAGCCTTGGCTTGAAATTAAGATTCTGAAAAATGGCAAAAGCTGTTGAACCCTTTGTCCTATGTGACCAGCATGCATTGACAGCACTAGATTACATATTTTTTCTTATCAGAAAGTATTCAAGGAAAGTAATGCTACTGATAATTAAAGAAGGAAAAAAATAGCTAGGATTCCTTTTGCATTGGTGATCCAAGCTAAATTCCTTTATTCTGATACTCACCACTACTATGGGCAGACAAGTCCAAGCAGATTCATCTAAAGCCAGCAAGCCCAGGACAGGGGTTCGGATACGGTGGAGGTCTGCTCTGCCAATATTGCACCCTCCTGTTCTGATCTGCTTCCTTTCCACCTCTGTAATGCCCTCTCCCGCCCTTACACTACTTGCATTTCACTTACCTTTGCTGGCTGCCGGGAGTCTGGATGCAGTATTGGTGGGGCATCGCAGGCAAATGTGTACATTTGTGGGTGTTCAAATGTGCTTTACCGCATGTTTGTTACACCCTCCGCCAGTGCAGGGACAGCTGCACCAGCAAATGAGCAAGATAGGATTGTACTCTGAATTGTACTGTGCAATAATACAAATCTTTAAACCATAATTAATTATCTTGTAATAAACTTGATTTACTGCACACTCATGTATAAGTCAATCTCATGGATAAGTTGAGAAAGTGCCTTTGTTGTTGCCATACAAAGAGCTGTTTAAAGTGGCTCTAAACGTCTTCTGGAAATCCTTCAGAGTCTGGTACTTCATCAGTGATTCAAATAAATGATGGGCAGTAGTTTAGTTGATATGCAAGACTAGCTATCCCCCCTCCCCGCTTTGCCTGCTGGAAAGATTATTCAAAGTAGCCCCAGGAATGGGCAGGAGAATATGAGTTGCTGGGATAAAAGGCTAGCCCTTCCCTCCCTGCTTTGTCTACTGTGCCTGATGCCTGCACTAAGCATAAAGCACTAAGTCACCTTCTCACTACCAAGTAAACAATGCCAGTCTCCTCCCCTTGCAGGCAGTGTCCTGTTTTCCCTACCCCTGCTTCTCAGCCCAATCCCACCACCATCCAAGCAGCTTCTGTTTGAAGCTGAGGAGGCCTTACCAGCTCTGGCAATGTGTTCAGCAGCCCCGTTTGTAGCCTTCCCCTGGAGACCTGTTTGGAATAGTCTTTCCTGGCAGCTTAGGGCAAAGCAGGACCCTAAAGGCAACATGTGGGTGAGGGGTTCACAGGCCTATACTGCAGCCTGCCTTGCTCCACAGGAGGTCTAGGGCCTTGATCTGCCCACCATGTGACTCAATGCATTTACCATATTAATTCCCGTATAAGTAGACATCAGGTTTTCTGGACGTATTTCTGGACAATTTTCAGGCATACGTTTTTGACTTATACATGAGTATATACAAAAGAATATTCATACACACTAACGCACAAGAATGCTTGCTAAATTACAAATTAGTGACATATTTTAATATCAACTTCATTTGTGTTGCCTGTTACATGAAGACTGGTAAAATCAACCAACCTCTGGTCTTCTCTCTAATGCTTCTTTCATTAGTGGGTGAAGTTCTTCCACTAATTCCCTAGATTATAAAAAAGTACTATGTGAAACAAACTCATAAGGACATAAGAGTCCCACTAAATCAGGCCAAGGCCCATACACTTCAGTTTCCTGTATCTCACAATGGCCCACAAGACAACAAGATGCTGGATCCTGCTTCCACTCCTTGCATTGTGCACCTGGCATGATGCAGCCTACATCTAAAACCAGGAGGTTGCACATATCCATCATGGCGAGATGGCCTGAGATGGATTTTTCCTCCATGAATCTGTCCAATCCACTTTAAAGGCTCCCAGGCCAAAGGCCATCACCACTTCCTGTGGTAGGGAGTTCCACAGATTAATTAACCTCTGGGTAAAAAAGTCTCTTCTTTTTCTGTTCTAACTTTTCCAACACTCAATTTAAGTGGATGTCCCCTGGTTTTGACTCCAGCAGTGGTTCAAACATACTTTATGGTGGCCCTTATGCTAGCCATACTTTGCTGGCCTAACTATGCCGGCCTAACTCCAGATTAAGATTGCACCCTTGGGCAGTATTTGGAAGGCATACTGTTTAACATTTGTTGAGTCCCTAATATATTCAAATACTGCCCAATATTTTCCTCGACCACATTATAGCATGCAGCCATACCAATTAAGCATATGTAGCATGTTATGATGGGGAGTGATTGGACAGCCTGCAGGAGTTAAGTTAAAATATTTTTTTACTGCCCCCCAACAGGCGTCCAATTGCCTATCATCTCAGACCTATGCCAGCCATTTCATTATATGACCCACCTTTTGCGCTATCATGAAGTACCTAACGCTGCCAGAATACATACACCTTAGGTATTTAAAACAATTTTGTTCCACCTGTATATCTTTCTTTGAATCTCTACCCAAGCAACTCAGAATTTTTTTACATTCTATGAGGCCAGCCTTAGGGCAATGTGGCCTATGACATCACATTGGGACCTGTGCTCTGGGGGAGTCCACACTGGGCCAGTGGACAGATCATCCACAGCATCCGGCAACCTGGAAGGGTGGAGCAGTGAATAGAATGTCGGCTCTTGTGGGCCCGCCCACCCTCTCCTGAGACAGTTTGGCCCAAAATAGGCCTTCTGGAAGTAGTTGGCAATGACATCATTACATCACTGTCAACTATTTCTGGGTACTGCACATTATGCATGGCACTACAAGTAACTGGCTTGCTGCAGCTGCCAAGTGAGTGAGGGGCCGTGGGGAGGCTGGGGGCTCTGTGCAAGTGCCCCTGCATTGGGCCCCACCAGTCCTGGGCTGGCCCTGCTCCATAGTGTCTCCTCAATATAATACATCCACATTGTTAACATTTTACCACAGTTATATAAAGCAAATTTTACACAACACAAGTTTCTCATAGGTCAACTGTATAATACCTGAAGACAAGAGAATTTGTTCTTCCAAAGCCTAACACCAGTGATTCAGTAATTTCTATGCTTTCAAGTCTCATCAAAGGCACAAGTTGCTTCAGCAACACACCAACAGATGGGGTTCCTATAGTCTAAAAATAAAACAAGAGTAATGTTTAATTAATGCAATGAAGACTTTAATGAATATTTTTATTAAAGCAATATAAAAAAGTTATAAAAGTATAAAGATTACTGATGAATTAAAATGTGTTTAATTAAAAAGTTACATCAGTACTAAATAACCTAATAACGATTTAAAATTTTTGCTTCTATTTTAATGGGTAACTGTTTAGACCAGTGGGGGTAGGGCGAAGACAACAACGATCCCAAGGCTGGTACAGCTGCCAGGGACAGAGGGGAGTTTTTCCAACCCACCTGCACTAGCACCGGCCCCCAGGGGTGTGTGGGAAGCTCCACGGGCAGGGCTCGTGGAGCAGGACTCCCCAAGCCTCCAACAGTTTAAAAATTGCAATCAGAACTACTTTCAGTTTCCAGTCAAAATGTTCACAATATTGGAAGCTTGGGGAGCCCTGTGGAGGGGGGGGGCTCCACTGTGGGGCTCCACATGCTCCGGAGCAGTGATATTCAAACTGTGGGTTGGGACCCACTTGGTGGGTCGCAACCTGATATTAGGTGGGTTGCGGAAAGCTGGGAGCAGCCATCTTAGAAACTGAAGACTTTACTCTTGTTATATTCCTCTTGTGAGTGTTAACAGTTTAAATTTTCAAGTGAGGGTTTTTTTAAAATTTTGTTTTTAGTTCAGTGCTTTTACATCATATTTTATTCTAACCTTGCTTTCTGTCAGGGATGTTTCATGGTTGTACAGTTGCTGCAGTCCAAGAATGCCACTTTGCATTTCAGGAGTGTCGTTTTATTATATTACAATGACAGCACTTCCTGCTTGATGATGTCACTTCCGACTATGACATCACTTCCAGGTTAATGACATCACTTCTGGTGGGTTCCAACAGGAGTGCCATTCTAAAAAGTGGGTCCTGGTG
Organism: Lerista edwardsae; assembly: GCA_029204185.1. NCBI lineage: Eukaryota > Metazoa > Chordata > Lepidosauria > Squamata > Scincidae > Lerista > Lerista edwardsae. The sequence continues at coordinate 7,091,479 of JAJKFI010000030.1, forward strand.
TAAATAATTTGAATACCACTGCTCTGGAGGCTAGTGAAGATAGGTGGGAGCTCCCCTGTCCCGGGCAGCAACTCAATCCTGGGGATGCATTGCTGCCTTCCCCTCTCCCCACCCTTAAAGGGGCATGAGCCAGTGCTATCCGGGCTGGTGGGTTGCAAGCCACCACTTTGGGAAGCATTGATTTATGCAATCTCCAAGATAGCTAACAGCGCTGCATCTACATAGCACCAACAGAAGAACGGCATCATTGGGCCTTTATTTCATTTTTTGCAATACTATTTTCTGTACTGTTATATTCATATAATAAGATTGTTGTGAGTTGTAATTTTGCTTCATTCCAGAGGTACTATAAATCAGCTAGCTGGTTCCTTATTATGAATGGTCTGTCTTAGGTTATCTCATGATATTCCATGTGCATGATGTGTTACAAAACACAAGGCTTGACTATTACAAAAAAACCCGCACACATGTTATTTTATTCTTACATACTATATATGTTACACACACACAAACGTGTGTGTGTGTGTGTGTGTGTGTGTGTGTGTGTGTGTGTGTGTGTGTGTGTGTGTGAGTGAGTGAGTGAGTGAGTGAGTGAGTGAGTGAGACATTACCTTGTTATCATAACTAACTGTTCCATCAGGTGTGGTGGCCATGATCTCTGGAGTTGAAACACGCAGATGTCCAGGACTCATAATACTGGGTTTTGCTACTCCAAAGCAGAGAATAAGGTAATTTCTCCACAGAGTTACGTAATGGTCTCCACTGCTTGCTGTGCTGGTTTTCTTTGCATTCATGGGGCTGCTAGAAATATTTGTTTTTAAAGAATCACATTTCAGATAATAGTTTGTTTCACAATTTTCAAAGATAAAACCTATGGCCCAATCCTATAGGGCACTTACGGCAATGGAACTCCCAGTCCATCATTTTAAGGGCCGAATCCTAACACTCTCAGCGTCAGTGTTACACTCGTATCACTAGTGCCATTGTTGTAAGTGCTATAAAGCACTCTTAACACTGGGAGGGGAGGTATGATCATACAGCCAGCGCTAATAGGCACTCAGCCCCGGTTTCAGGAGGACCTGGTGCGGAGCTGCCCAGCGGTAAGTGTAACGGCCACTTGTGCACTCTTTTGTGGAGGATGAGGGAATGGGGAGGACAGAACTCGGTAGGGGGAGGATTAGGCCCCGGGGTGGGGGTGAGATCAACAGTGGCCTCCACCACCATAGCGTATCCTCTTTGTTGGGCTGTGCAGCTCAACATGGAAGTTCTCAAGGCTATGCTGGCCAAATAGTCAGCATGGACTTAAGGAGGCCCATTTGTGGGCTCAGAGCCCTTACCGGGGGAAGGAGATAGAACCTTCAATGGCTGCCATGGCTCCCGTTGGATGCAACAGTAGCCATTTTAGCATTGTTGCTCCTACATGAGCTGGCCACCTGTCCTGCTACGGCATCATAAAAAGTGACCCACTCTCATGGACTTTGGGGCTGCTGGAGCAAACCGCCAGAAGCCCTGCACATGTGGCAATGGCTCCTGGATGCTGCACTGGAGAAGGTAAGGTGACAGAGGAGGCAGTTTGGGGAAGGTGTGGGGAAAGGAGCATGGGTTTTGATGGCAGGAGCACATGCCAGATCCTATTCCACTTTCGTGCCCTGGATCCACCCCTAGGAAAGATAAGTAAAAATTATTTTTATTCCCTTCTCCCAGGCCAACTGATCTCACTCCCACTACTGTACAGCATGCAACATGTGCTATGTCAAGGACACTGCATGCTTATAGACAGGTAGGTGATAGCATGGGACCCTTAGTTTGCACGGGGATAGATACCATTTAACTGAAAAATGACAACATCAATACCAAAAGGTCCTTTTTAGTACTACTGTTTATATGGCTAATGTGCGTAAGAGAGTCACAACTTAAATTTTATAATTCTCATTACAAACTTATAGTTTGTCACAATAATTATTTTTATTTTAAAAAATTTCCATCAGGTTTGTACAGTTGAATGCACAAAGTTCTTTCTAATAGTCCACTCAACACATGGAGGTCCTGGACAGGGCCAGCATGTAAGCCAATCATTGTGGTCTCACTCCAGTACAAGGATTAATTGATTGCATGGACTGGAGTGGCGCTTCAGAGGACTATTATCTACATAGTACAGTAAGAAAGCCACAGCTGAGAAAAATGCTTAAAACATCTCAATCCAAGTGCAGCACCCCGTACAGTACCCATACTGGCCCAACAGAGCAACAAATTCTCATCTCAGATTTATGAAATTCTGATATTTCAAATTTATTATTTTCCAAATTTACCATGGAATAATGAAATTATACAACAGATCTGACAATGCAACAAAACTTGACAATTTAGTAATAGTGAAATAATATGAGAACTTACTTTGGGTCAACCAAAGGCATTACCAGCTGTAGCCTAGTAAAAGCATAAGGCCAAGCATAGCTAAGAGCTGTAGGACAATGTTTTGGTAAGTTCTCTTGTCTAAGAAAACTGAAAAGGCAGAGAACCCAGGGATCTTTGACAGACTGTGCAAATATCCAGACATGGGATGGGCTTTTAACATCATAATGGCTATTGACAAGGACTGCGTTCCATTCTACTAGCCACTGCAAATCCACATTATGAGTTAACGGTAACGTTGTCTGCAGAAAGAAGTGAACAAAAACAAAAAGAGGCAAACATCACTACCATCATATTTCAGAGGTTTGTATTTTGTCTGCAGGTGGGTGCAGACAACAACCTGCCCACCAACCATTTTCACTAACAGCCTCTCCCACATCTCCTTTACCTACTTGCAGGAACTGCTACTGCTACTCTGCCACCCATTACACTAAACCCTTGACTAGGCAGAAAACAGGGAAAGGAACATGAGTAAGGAACAGGGAATTTATTTCTTTGTTTGAAGTGCAGGGGTTGTGGCCAGCAGGGCAGAAAGGTTGAGTGGCAGCATGTGTAAGAGGGAGCGCTAAAGAGAAAGCTGGGCTGTAGTGCACTTTGTGCATCTGCAGGGAGGAAGCAAAAGGTGGGGAAGCAGAGTTTTGTGGCACCACCTCCCACACCACTGGGGCTTGGAACAAGCCTGTATTTAAAAAATGTTGCATTCTACATGCATCTACACTAGTTTGTTACAGGATAACCTGTAACAAATGACCTGTACAGGATGCCCAGGACAGGACCCTCCAATAATTGTGCAGAAGATGGAATTTCAGTTGCTCATATCTTTGCGTGACAAGCCGCTCCTATCAACATTTCCTTTGCAACACTCATTTTAAAGAGACAGAAGCCTTTTTCATCTGATCACCCCAAGTCAACCTATCTGATGATTGAATGAATGCAGGACTGGAGTAGAATGTGCAGCCTGTATGAAAAGTATGAGTTTGGGCATAGGAGAAAAATACATTTTCCTTTTCCTGGGATATTTCTAGTTATTCACTAAGTGCCCAAACAGTAGTATCAGCTGTGATCTTCACACATCACTGAAATCAAATGATTTCAGTTCGAGGCTTTAACTCAATCCACTAAGCACCAATCCTAAAGCAATCTTTCACAGACACTTCTTTGGCCTTCGCTTGAAAATGTCCAAGGGAAGGTAACACTTCAAAGCATTTTGCTCTAAAGCTTTTCCTAACCTTCCACCTACCTCATGCTAACAGAATATGCAAAGTAGTTTGCAGTTTTGCAAGAAGTTCGTACAGCTGAAGTTTATTACATCTTATCTCCATTCCTCATGCCTATCCCACCTGGCCTCCCCTGGCTTCTGGCATATTTCCTAGGGGGCCAAAGGGTTCTCCATTCTAGAAACCTATCACTGATCTCCTTGGTACCTGCCTCAGGATCCAAATTAATGAGGGACTTGGTGAGTGCTCTGCTCAATAGGGACTATTTCAAGTACATTCTTAAGTACAAAGCAGAGTCAGGATCTTAAGTACAAAGCAGAGACAGGCTGTTGACAGCCTGTCTCTTGCAGAAACCACCTCTCAGTTGCTTAGCTAATTAAATCTCTTTTAAAGAAATACTGAGATAAACCAGAAAAGACATTCCATATTAAATACTGAAAAACTATTAGCTGGTCTCTAGGTTTTGAACCCATTTCTTTTTAACAATACACACAACAAGGAAGACAGGGTGAACCAATGCAGCAACAAAAAGTAAATACAACCCGATTTGTAAATAAACTAATTTACCAACCAAATGTAAACAAACTAAGAAAGATAAATAAAATTCCTTCAGAATTTACAGCAAACCATGTAAACACACTCACACATAAACAAGTAAAACACATTCACTATTATATACAAAATAGAACACAGTGAATATCAAACACAAAAGTAGGTACACATGATGTCAGGGTACTTGCAAATCCGCAAATATTGTATATGCAATCTCTTTGAACTGCCACTGTCAGAGGTTCCATGGCCTGCTGGGACAGGATGAAGCTTCCAGGTACCTCATCTGGCCTCACATCAAGGTGTTGCAAGAGCTTGCTGGCAACACAGCTGGGCAAGAGGGTGAAGATAGGGAAAGAAGGGTGGGGGACAGGGCAGAGACGGGCGAAGCCCCGAACACGCCCGGGGCAGGGCAACGTAATCGCGCCCCCAGCGCATCGCCCCACTGCCCCGTGCGTCGCCCTGCCACGCCTCCCTGCACCCGGAATAGCTCCATAACAGAGTGAAACAAAAAACAAGGGAGGGAGGGTGGCCCAAAAAGCGCGCGGGTTCTTCCGCACAATGGCGCCTCGCCACTGCCAGCGCCCATGTCCTGCCACCCGTCACTACACCCTCCCTCCGCCCCTGGGACAGGGAGAGAAGAGAGCTGAGAGAGAGTTGGGAGGAAGGACAGGGACACAGAAGAGAGTGAAAGCACGGAGAGTGAGACAGAGAGAAGGAGACCAAGTGGAGGGCCAAAAGGAGGAGATAGCTGGACAAGTGAGACAAAAGAAAGAAAGTGAGGATAGAGAGTAAGAGGACAGAGAGTAAGAAAAGAGAATGTGAGAAAGGTGGAGACATGGGAAGGACAAGGTGGGAACATGGAAGTCAGGGATGATGGAGACGGGAAGAAAACAAGTGAAGAGGAAAGAAAAGAGAAACCAGGAGAAGAGAAAGACACAGGAACAAAAAGAGAGGGAAAGGAAGGAGAGGAGGCGAGAAGCCCAAGAGATTTTGGGATTCTGAAGAAGACACAGAGCGCAATCCTAACCTGGAGTTAGGCTGGCACAGTTAGGCCAGCAAAGTTTGGCTAGCACAAGGGCCACTGTAAAGCACATTTGGACCACTCTTGGACTCGGGGAGAATGGCGCACATCTGTGTGGTCCAGACATATTTTGGTCCAGACTCCGAGAGTGGTCCAAACATATTTTACAGTGTCCCTTTTACCAAAAAACTTTGCTGGCCTAACTGTGCCGGCCTAACTCCAGGTTAGGATTGCGCCCACAAGAATGTGGAGAAGATGGGAAAGGGAAGATAGAAGGACTATGGAGGATGGCCAGCCACCAGAACCCCCAAAAGGACCCACAGCCGCATGTGCACATCTAGAGGGGGCAAGAAAAAAATCTAAGTGATTTCCAGATGTCAGCCTTCATCCAGTCATGGGCTGAAACTATCTTGTGGCAGAGGATACTTGAGCCACGATCTTGGGCTGGTTGAGCTTATAGCAGGTGGAGATCTACATGAATTACTGAGTGAATTCCCCTTTCCTCCCTTTCTTCAGGCCCAGGGGAAGGAGGGAGGTTGTCAATAGGGGCACACACAGAATCCTGACCCCCTTTCCAGGGCCTGATTCACCTTACCAGGTCAATGCCAGTTAAAGAGCAGGTCTGAGTGGACCCACCAGACCACAGGGGCTTATATGCTCCCTTACCCCAAGGAGGCCTCACAAGGCTAAAACTCCACCATAGGATGCAGTGCAGCATGCACTTGTACTATTGCATCGCTGAGCAGGGAATTACACAGGGGATTGGGCTATAACTCATTTTTATTGTCTTTTATTTATAACTCATTTTATTGAGTTATAAATAAAACTCAGTTATAAATAAAACTCATATAAATAGTGTTCACTATTTCTCAACAAGTTTCTACTACATACAGGAGACAGTCATAATTGGACCACATTATTGTCTCTCCATTTTGATATATTTCTTATGGTATGGGTAATCCAAAATGGACTATTGGATGCATGCACGTGTGCGCGCACGCACACACGCACACACGCGCACGCACACACAGAGGCTTCTGAACACTACAATATCATGTTTATCCCATTTTGTATTTCACGATTCAGAACAATGAATTGTTTTATGTTTGACTGTATTTCTTACTTCTATCATTATGTATCAAAAATTGCCTTATTTGTACATACCGAATGAGTTTTTTTAATAAGGAAAATATTAATATAGCTACAATGGCAGACAAAAATACAAAAGTCGCAGCAGTAAATTTGTAAAGACTGTCTGTGCTCTGTTGCGTAATAAGAACCAATGCCCAAAGCAATGGAAAATATTTTTGAACATGCCTATAATTTTTGTTTTTGTACTCCTGAAACTTTTTTGAAAGTTGCAGATTCTGTTTACCAAGCACACATGGTGAAAAGCTAGGAATAAATGTGAAGGTACAAGTACTTACAGAGTCAGAAACAGCAACATGAATGAAACTTTCCAGGATAGAAGAACTTAGCTGGTCCATGACATCAATCATAGGTTGATCATCATCCTATACATGGGAACCAAATAATTACATTCAACAACAAAGTGCTCCAGCATCTCACTCACTCACATGTATGAAAGCATTCACACACTCACAGGATGGAAGAATAGTTTGCAAAGTGAGATTCAGGGCGCAATCCTATGCAGTGCCGGAATGGCGAGGCTGACTTGGCAGCGCCATATCCAACGCTGCATAGGAAAGGCTGGAGCCCCTCCCCCCAAGGAAAGGGAGCGTTTGCTCCCTTACCGTAGGGGAGTCTCCAGCCCCCCCATGTGCTCCTCAGATCTGCGCCCACTGAAGAATGGGTGCAGATCCAAGGAGACCACGTGTCCCAAATCGGGGCCGTGTGGCCTCTCGGATGGGCTTAGGAAGTGGCCGTATGGCCACTTCCCAAGCCCTCCCATGTCCCGGCCCCCACCTCCCTCCCTCCCACCAATCCCCGTACCAACTTGTCATGGTGCCTCCTGGCTTTGGCCGACGCTAGGGAGGCGCTGTGCGGGCGCAACTGGACCGGTGCTGCTAGCAGCGCCAGTCTGTTGCCTTAGTGCCGACATGGGGGTGCTGCATGGCCCACAGCAGCACTAATGCCGTAGCAACGACACTGTCTCAGCGCTAAGTGCCAAATAGGATGGCACTATAAGATAAACACACACATGCTGAAAACAGAGCTAACATGAATGAGGGTGCAATCCAACCAACTTTCCAGCTCTGACATTGCTATGCCAATGGGGCATGCCCTGCATCCTGCAGTTGGCAGGCAATCACAGAGGCCTCCTCAAGGTAAGGGAATGTTTGTACCCTTACTTTGAAGTTTCATTGTCCTTACCCCAGTGCTGGAAAATTGGTTAGGATTGCACTCTGAATCCATTAAGATAATGCATTTCAGGGCTGTTTCAAAGATTGCAAGTGTGGTAAGAATACCAACATGTGAATATACATCTCAATCACATGTGTTTGTGTGTGTGCGCACATGTGCACGTGTGGCCAAAGCCTCTAATGTTTTTATTAGCTTGTCAGTTATAGCAACTATGGCTCAACATGCAGCTAATTACTGGATATAAATGTTTGCAGAACAGAAGTGCCTATCAGAAAAGTCCACATGACTTAAGACATCTTGTATTGATTGAAAAACTAGTTTACTGTTTAAGAAAAGCATTCCAGCAGCATGAAGACAGACTATTTTGTTCTGCACTTAGCAATTGAAGTGGGGCTACTAATCAGGCAGGAAACTCTTCACATTTTTTATCTGACAAATAAGAATTAGAGTGCAATCCTAACCTACTTCCCAGCACTGACATAGCTGTGCCAATGGGGCATGTGCTGCATCCTGCAGTTGGGGGGGGGGGACAGTCACGGAGGCTTCATCAAGGTAAGGGAATGTTTGTACCCTTACCTTGAGGCTGTATTGCCCCTACCATGGTGTTGGACAGTTGATTCGGATTGCACCCTTAGTTAATGTACTGTGCAAGGAAAATGTAATACACTGAGGGCCCAATGTTATACATGGCCATTCTGCAGGGAGCAGTGGCACTGATGCAGCCTCCATTGCCTCCTAAGGGCTGACTAGAGACCAAAGAGTGACAGAGTAGTGAGTAAATGACATTCCTGTTTATCTACTCTTACTTACCTAACACAGTTCCCGTTAGGCCTACTCGGATCTGCATTAGTTCTTTAGCTGGCACAAGGGGCTGTGTCAAGGCACGGTAGGGGCACATGATATTGGCGGTACCATTTATGCCAGTAACTGTCCTTGCCCTCACCCAAAACACCTACTAGCTGCCCTGATGCTCCCCTCACTATTCCAATACACCTCCTCTTGTGGTGGCTGGGTGCTCTGGTGGCATGTGCGCACACAGTCACCAGACTTCCATGCTAGCGGCACTGCTGTGCGCATTGTTGCTACAGCCACAGAGCCAACCAGGTGGACCTTCTGCTGACAGGACGCTTGTTCCATCTATAGGACTCGGTTGTGAATCTTTTTTATTGCATTTAACTTCCATCCAGAGAAATGGTTCACACTCCTACTCATACGTTGGGACCGCTACAAGTGCTGGCGGTGGTGGGAACTAGAGCGCGGGGTACCCCACAATGCTGCAGCAATCATGGTGCTGCGGGCACCCAAGGGGCACCTACCTCAGTGGGCCGGGGGGGGGGATGACACTGGCCTCTGGAAGGGTTTGAAAGTTTGCTAAAAGGGTTTGCTAAAAATAACTCTGATCGGTCATCAGAGCACACTTCCAGTTTTCGCGCAAAAACTGGAAGTGCACTCCAATCCCTGATTGGAGCTAATTTTAGCATCAGGGAGGCCTGCAGAGGGGGCTGCAGGCCTCCAAATCCCTTCTAGAGGCAGGCACGCCCCCCTCCCAGCTGAAGTAGGAAGGAACCCTTTGGGTGCCCACAGTGATGTAATACACTGAGGCACACCATTAGTGCCACAATAACTGTGGCACTATCAGGTGGAACCTTGGAGTAACGGTTCCCAGGGGTGGGTAGTGACCTACACTTTGGGAATCACTTATCTAGAGGGACAAGTTGTATTAGTCAACTTGTTCCAAATTTTAAAAAACCCTCTCCAATACCACTGATATAAAAGAAACCAGTTCAGTCCAAAAACCAGCTGTACAACATTTCTTTGCTTAAAGAAACATTAGCATAGTGGTCCAAGTGACTACCTTGGAGGGGGTCTCTCTGGAGCATGGAGGGATGGGAAGGGGATTATCAAATCGTAAGGAAGATTGGTGAAAATCATGCCCATTCTTGTGCAAGCCTTTCATTTGTGTAAAGACAGGTTAGGATACAAGCTTTTGAATGCAGCCCACTAGTAAGCTGTCCATGCAACCACACTGAAATGAACAGCAGTACAATGGATTGCACTATCATCATTTTTAATAAGTTACATAAATGCAGATAAAAATCACACTACAAATTTTAAAAGTCCATCTTTAATGCCATCCACCCATGGCTGCTATTCAGGGGTTGTTTGTTAAATCTGCAAGGGTTTTGATCACAGATCTCACATCATCACATGCAGTTTGACCTTCAGCCTGTTAACTGTCATACCTATAATACTCATGCAAATAAAAACTAAAGGTAACTAATAGCCTAATCCTATAACAGTTTACCCAGAGGCAATTTTCCACTTGGAACTTACTTCTGAGGACACGTGCATAACGCAGCAACCTCAAAGTACTTTTCAAGCATAAGTTAATGTGGCAAAACAAGTTTTCATTTTAAGACTACGTCATTTGGGAAAGCAGAATTTGAGAAAGAAGGAGGGAGTTACATACCTCGGCTTGTCCCAACGCATGAAATAGAGCACGAATCTCTCTGAGAATCAAAACGGCCAGTTTGCGTGTGGCAACCTGGAAGCTACAGAGTAACACAAGTGCAAAACCTTCAACAGCATGCAGAACATTGGAATAAGAACTTCTCTCAGTCTGTGTCCTATGACTGGATCCATTTGGTAGTAGCTGAAATAGAATTTATTTCTTTATTAAAAAGGAAATCCTGCCCTAACTTTCAGGCTCAAAGAGTTCAGAACATTCTAATAAAGAAATGTATGTAATTTGAACAACCAAACAACATTTAAAAACTTCAGTGCCCACCTTGGCTAGTTTTCTATGCCTGTAACCTAGTGAAAGTTTGTAACAGAGATTTCCAAACTTCCAGTAGCTGAGGCACATTTTCTTTTCAAATTAAAGTAAGAGATACACATCATTGTTGTATACTCTCAAAATAAATATTTTCATGCATAGTAGCATACAAGCCCACTTTCTGTTTCGGCACCTGACTGGAAGCAGGCTGGTCCACAACAGCAATTCACACAGGTAGGTAAGGTAAGGTAAGGTAAGGAAGACAAGGTAAGGAAGCATCGGCTGAGGACAGCTTAGATGCAACATTTAAGGGAGAACTCTTAAGTCTCAAGAGTGATTGGCTCATGCAATCATGTGAGGCAATGATTGCAATCTGTGTCTGCCTGCACCAGGGGCTGATCAGATGGACGCAGTGATCAGCCCAATCCTAACCTATGTTGGAGCAGGCAGACCAACTGGCCTGCACTGCATCCAATGCAGGCTGGGAGACTGGTGGAGTGCACCTTGGGGTAAGGGGATCTTTTCCCTTTACCCCAGGATAAGGCCCAGCCAGCCCTATAGAGATGCTCAAATCTGCCCCAGCAAAATCGCTAGCACAAATCCAAGCAACCTGGGCCTATGTGGTCCAGGCACAGGGGTTAGGATCTGGCCTAATTGCCGAATCTACACTCCACCCCCTATCTGGCCACACTCTCTCTGCCCTCCCTTGCTCCATTCTGCCTTCCCTTGCCCTCCCCAAGCCCCCATGCCGGCCAAATTTAGCTGGCGCGGATCCGGCTTAGGGTCATCATCCGTGTGTCGGTGTGACTCCCTGAGCCGGCTTAGTGCATTCTTTGCTGGCACAGGTGTGCCTTACCGCATGTTTGTGACAGCACTGGGACAGCACTGTCTCAGTGCAAGCAACATGCACGAGCCCAAGAGTGCTTTAGGGTTATGCTCTCAGGTTTTCCATTTTCTTTCTGAACCTTTCTTCTGTTTCATGGATACTATTCAAAAAGTTATACAAATACTAAGCTATTGCTCTTCCTTCTATTCCCACTCATCCCTCCCTAATAGTCTTTCCCTGCCCCACTGATCAAGATAAGATGTATTGTAAAGACAGCTATGTAAAACAATAGATGAGAATCAAGATAGTTTGATTACTTTATTTTAAAACTATTGTACTATTATAAATACTTCATGATACAACCCATACACTTAGGCCATGATCTAGAGCAGAGTATAGTGCAGTAGTATTGCTCCTGTAACTGCAAAGTTTCTCTGCTTACAGAACAGAAAGGCATGCATGTGCAGAAAGTGGAATAGGCTGTTGATATTTACAAATAAAACTATGATCTTAAAAAGACATTTGTTGTACAATTAAGAGAAAGCATGTCTGACTCTAGCTCAACTAAACACTATTTTTAAAGCCTGTTTACACATTAAAGTAATACTTTTAACTCCCACACTTGTCTATGCATCTAAGAGTGCAATCCTAAGTGCTCATTGGACCTGTGAGTGTCACAAACATGCCATAAAGCAAGCCTGTGATGACTCTGGAGTCAGCAAGTACACGGATGGCTCAGTGAGGCCAGTTCTGCACCTTCCAGACAAGGTAAGGAAGCACCGGCTGAGGACAGCAAGAACAGGGGGTTGGGGAGAGTGGGAGGGCAGAATGAGGGCAGATTGAGATGAGGGAAGGCGGGAGAGAGCCGGTCGGTGGGCAGATTGGGCCTAGGAGGGGAGTGGGGCCAACCTCAGGCACTTAGACTTAACCCCTGCCCTGAGCACCCAGAGTTACACTGGGATGCTTGGATCTACACCAGCAATTTTGTTGACTCAGATCTGAGTAGCCCCATTGAGGTGGCTGGGGCATTATTTGGGGGTAAGGTATTATAAGTCCCCTTATGTTTGAGTTGTGTTGCAGCCACCTCTAAACCAGCTGCCCTGCCTACTCCAGTGCAGGATAGGATTGGGCTGCAAGCGTATATAATAATAGAAACTTACCTCTGGAGATCTGCCTTTTGCCAGTTCACTGGTTTTTCCTGAAGTATGTATTATAAGTTTCCATTGTGTTAGTAACTGTAACAGTAATTTCAAGGATGTGTCCAAGAGACTATGATGCATATCATTGACTTCACGAAGCAGGAAGTTTGTAAAGCCAAAAAGTACATCCTCTCTCCAATCAACAAAATCGACTAGCAGGCCCTGAAGTGAATTTTGAGCAATGTGTCGAAGTTCATCATCCATATGGATAGACAGCCTGTGACAGATAAAGACATCTTTCGTCATGGCAGAAATGACCAAAAGTACCTTTTTCTGATCAACCTGAATCCAGTGGATTTGAGTCAAAATGTTCATAAAATTTATTAATAGGCATTACATCTACAATACCTCTTATAAGAACAGAGACTAAGCATAAACCTATGTTATTATTTTAATTAAAAATATATGTGACCTACCAAAAAAATTGATATTAAAGATTACTAAGAAAACAATTGGTACAATTACAAACACAATTCTGCTTCTGTCTCAAGTTTGAGAGTTTTTTTTCTTTTTTACAGAAATTATTACAAAACAGAAAAAAGCTACAGATAGCATTCTTATCTATTAATTTCATTACTACTAATGTATTAATAAGCAATCCATATAACAATACTGCATGGGATCTGCAACAATAAATCACAAGAGTGGTAGTATCCACCCTATTGTCTACAATACCTAGCATTGAACTTTGTGCACCTTGTGCTAAAACACCTACTATCTAAATTTTGGTTCATACAGAGCAAAAGCAGGCTCTGACTGTGTCGAGGGTGGTGCGGTGATGAAATACATTACCGCACCCTTTGCACAGCCTCACAGCTGCATAGCCTGACCACTCCCCCTGCTTCCAGAATCGCTCTGCCGGTTTTTCCCCCCAGTATGCCCAGCTCCCTTGGGGGTGCCCATGGTGAATGCTATACCATGCCATACAGAAAACAGAGTTATGCCACAAGTCTTGTGTAGCAGAGAAGCAAGTTCACCATTGTTCTATTCCCTCTATCTCAACCATTAGTGTATACAGAGCATTCAATAGGAATGAATGACTGGATGGAGGCCCAGCTCACATAATTCTACACTCCATTTTTTAGGGCAGGGGAAAAAAAAAATCACATAAGCTGGTCACTTTGCAATCATGCATTTGCACAAAATCCTTGGGCCTACCACCATGAGGGGAGGGGCAGGAAATTACTCTCATGAAGATGACATTTCACCACCACTCCAAATTTATGAAACAGGCATGTGTGTGTGCGCATGTGTGTGTGTGTGTTTAATGTGTTATGCTGAGCTGCATCATTGTATTCTGTCATCATAGCAACTTTCCTAATTTTCTTCAGCTAACTGAATTTATGGAAGCTAAATCCCAATTGATAATCCCAACTCAGGTCCACTCAATTGTTTCCAGTAATATGAATCAAATGCTATATGTGGTGGTGTGCACAAATTTACAGATACAATGGCTGAAAATTAAGTATTCATTTAATGGCAAAACACTCATTTGTTTTGACAGATGGACTTGGAAAGAATTGTCCAGAGAAGCACTATCTGAATCGCTGCATAGGATTCACTGTGGCTACAAGTATCTTTCTCAAAAATGTCATCCAAAATACCCCAAAGAAAAGGGAAATATTTCTTTGTACTTTAGCCCATGTAGTCCAAAACCTCCCCTGGGAATGTGCAATGAATGGAGCCTGTTTGACAGTTCACAGCTGTCTTGCATTTTCATCCAAATGTTTACATACAAATGCTTTCTGAGAACTGCCAAAAGACAATAAGCATGGTGTTTAACACTGAACTGTGTCTAGAATAATCTGTTTGCATGGATATTCCTATCTTTTATGTGAGAAAAAAATGTTAGCAGGTCAATAGCAGAAGGGTCACTAGAAATGCAGTTTGTTCTTCACACAAGTCTCATAATTTTTAAATTGTGCCTCCAAACTGGTTATTTAAATTTCTAATCAACCTTGATTATTAACCATCTTCATATAGTTCTGCTTAAGAAACAATTACATAAACCAGAGAACAGGTACATTTTAGGCCTCAATCCTAACCTGGAGTTAGGCCGGCAGTTAGGCCAGCAAAGTTTGGCCAGCACAAGAGACACTGTAAAGTATGTTTGGACCACTTTCGGAGTCAGAGAGGCCAGCACACAGATGTGCGCCATCCTCCCTGACTCTGAGAGTGGTCCAAACGCGCTTTACGGTGTCCCTTGTGCTGGCCAAACCTTACAGGCCTAATTGTGCCAGCCTAATTCCAGGTTAGGATTGGGTTCTTAGTCTCACCCATCAGTTCTTTAATGTTTATGCAATTTACCTTGATAGCAAGTCAATCAGCTCTAGTTTAGACATTCCATCAGGGAGGAGTCGTGGAATAGCAGCAACACAAGTCCTGAAAAGATCAATTTTTGGCTTTCTCTCACCTCTGTTAATTAGAAAAAGAAATTATAGATCACTAGACAAAGCCCAAGCATTAGGAAGAAATGTGTCAAGGACAGCGAATACCCCCATGGATTTGAATGAGAGGAATAAAACATGCATGAGCCCTGGGGATAGAGACAGATATAAATATAGAGGTATACAAGTACATCTCACTAAAAGCTTTTTATTTAAGCCTTACTGAAATTCTTATATCACAGAACCAAATGCCAGGTAACAACATAATGTTCTGAATTCACTTATCTGAAAGCTGTTCAGGAAGGATAGGGAAAACAAACCCTATGCTAGAATCTCTGAAGAACATAAGAACATAAGAAGAGCCCTGCTGGATCAGGCCAAAGGCCCATCTAGTCCAGCTTCCTGTATCTCACAGCGGCCCACCAGGTGCCCCAGGGAGGCATGAGACAACAAGATGCTTGCATCCTGTTGCCACTCCCTTGCACCCGGTACCAGTAGCCCAAGGGGGTTCAAAGGGGGTTCAAAATCAAATCTGAGTAAGGTAAAAGATGCTTCTGAAATGTAAAAATGGAAAATGACTAGGGGCTCAATCCTACGGGTCATAACACCGGCAGTATGTGTGTACCACCAGCTCTGGGTTTTATAAATGCCATAAAGCATGTTACAGCACCCAGAGAGAAGGTATCACCCCCAGTTGGGGGTGCTGCGTCCCAGTGCAGGTAGGACAGCAGGACGGTGCTCCGGCAGCACCAGCTGTGGTAAGGCCTGTCAGGGCAGGGGGGAGGCAGGGAGGGGTGGAACTGGGCAGGGGAGGAGCAGGCCCAGCCTGGGGGTGGGGCCGTTGGTGGCTTCCACTGCCAGATCCTTAACCCCTGCTGGGCTGGGCAGCCCAACACGGGGTTGCTCAAGCCTCAGCTTGCAAAAATAGCCAGTGGAGACGTGAGGAATACCATTGTGGAGCCTATGGTTTTCCTCAGGGGAATGAACATTCCCTTCTCTCAAGGAGACCCCGCTGGCTGCTGCGGATCCCACTGGGTGCAGTGGTAGCTATTTTGCTCTGTTGCTCCTATGGGACGCCAGCAGCTTAGGATTGGGCTGTAGCTGCTTTAGGCAGGGCTTTCAGTTATAACCACTGAGGTTAAGGACAATCCCATCAAACAAATTCTCTCTTCATTTAGGATATCAAAAGATGCCACAAATAGATAATTACAGATAGGATGTTCTGTGGTATGAATGTATAAAATGTCCACTACCCAAAATAACAACCTTAGAGGCTTGGCTCACTTGCTTGAGAAATAGAGCTAATTATTTGACCAATACTTTTTCCACTCTTGCTGTTAGCTGTTGGCGCACTGAGTTCTGGATAATTCAGGCTGATTTCAATCGCTATGGTAGGGTTTTGGGAACAGCTGGAACCAAGGATTTGACTGACAAATGTAGTTTCCTTCCAGCCCTATCATTTTTTTGAAGTTCGGTATCTTTCAATATAGTTTAAACCGAGGGAATCCTGCTAATGTAAGGGGAATATTAGATAACCCCAGAACTCCAGTTTCTACCTTTATATTTCTCATGAAATGGTCAGAAGTACATGGAAATATTCATGCTTCTAATAAGCAAGACAAAGGGCGTTAGAAAAGACTGATTCAGAATGCAATCCTATACTGGAGTTAGGCTGGAACAGTTAGGCCAGTCAAGTTTGGCAAGGGCCACTGTAAAGTACATTTGGACCACTCTCGGAGTCAGGGAGGATGGCGCACATCTGTGTGCTGGCCTCTGACCAAGAGTGGTCCAAACATACTTTACAGTGGCCCTTGTGCCAGCCAAACTTTGCTGGCCTAACTGTGCCGGCCTAACTCCAGGTTAGGATCGAGCCCTCAGAATAGTTCAACAGCAGAATTAAGAACATCTACGGATTGAGTGCCTATCCTCACATCTAACTGTTTCTTCAGCCACATATCAGCCTGTTTCTTCTCACCCTAAATGACAGACACAATGAATTGACAGATACATCAAAATGGACAAAACTATTTATTTTATAACAAGCTACTACTTTGCTGGAATCATGGACCAAGTAGCGTATTGAAGATACAAACATTCCTTATTTACTGTACTTTAGATTTAAGAAATGGCAGGTACAGGTCTGAAAATAGATTGTCTGAAAGATAAAAACATATAATGTACTATGTGAGGAAAATTATTTTTCATGACAGAGCACTGAGCAGTATATGTAATGTGATTTTGTATTAGATGTGTCATTCCAGATAGGAATTCAACTTACTTGGAAGAGAGATCTTTGAGCAGAGAATTCTCTGCTGGGAATTTAACAGCAGTCAAATCCTGTTGTAGCGCTTTGTAACACTAAGCAAAGAAATATTAAAGCCACACAAGATTGCAAAACAGATGTTTCTAACAGCTGGGATTATTTTCATATCTGCTCCGGGGGGAAAAAAGAGACTCTTGCTGCTTGACACTTAGGAGATGAACTTTGCAGAATTCCTTCCCACATACAGTACATAAAGCAAATCCTGTAGTAAGATCTGAAGGTTCATCAGCAGGATTGTTTTTTAAGTCAAAGTACTATGGCTCTCTGGAAGGATTCACTGCACACTACAAACAATTTGTATGTTTATGACTCTTCAGCTTGTGTGAACTTTCTTCCAGTGGTTTGGTTTAGTAGTTTTTTCCCCGCTAATCTCAGGGCGCTGAACCATGTGTGTCATGTGTATGTAACACCAAAGTTAAGTGATTTAATGAAAATCTAATTTTCCCTTTGTGAAAAGGTGATACCAAGACCACAGTATAAACAGAGAAACCTTATGGGAATAATGTATTGCCTGCATAAGCTGGGTCTCTTTGGCACAGAGATTCCAACTGAATCTTATAAATCAGAGATTCTTAATGTGGGTTTCATGAACAGGCTCAAGAGGTCTGTGAACCAGGTGCCAAAATTTGTGTGTCTGCATTTTATTGTGGGAAGGGATCCATAGCTTTCATCATATTCTTAAACAGGTCCATGACCAAAGAAGGTTGCGAAACCTGTTATAATCAAATGTGTAACAGTCTCCCTTATGTGTGTGTTTGTTTATGCATGACTGAAAAGCAGCCATGGGGACCTGTAGGTTTGAACAGAGCACATAGAAAGGTGGGATCTGCTTAGTCTTTTTCTATTTTTTTCCACTCAAATTCCCAAGCTATTTTTTTCACCCACAGAGAAAAGCTATGACCATATGGATGGGTGTTTGAAAAACGGTGTTATTTATTTATTCAGAAGTAAGCCCATTACAGATAGGCTGTACTCATTGGAAACAAATACACACCTCTACTTATTGCATCCCAAGAAAATTAGGATTCTTGTTCTATTGAAAATCAATTGAACATAAGTTAATTGCAATTAACTGTCTCATTGATTTCTTGGGCTTCTATATAAAGAAACATATAAAATATACTTTGATGAAGAAACGGAAGGGTCCAAAAGGCATACTCCCTGCATATTAGCACACCTTTGTTATATGATCCAGAACAGTGGAATAGCGATGGTGATTACAAAATCCTATCTGAAAATAGAGTTTTTTTTAAGCTTTAACAAATTCACTTTATCATCATTCATCTAACACTCACGTGATCATATCCTCAGGTTCCTTGTTTAACATTTGTATGTTAGTAAGCATCATACAACGTCCAACTTCTTTATCAAGATGTCTCAATATGTTGTCTACAGCTTTTCTTACTTGAGAATAATATAATGACATGCCTATAAAAGCATATAGTGGATTAATACCTGTTCACTGAAAACAAAAAAGGTAATATTCAGAATTGTAAGATAATTTGCAGAAATGTTTATTTTGGGCTCTTATCACCTTGGACAAGTTAAACTGAGAGCCAAATTCTATCCAATTTTCCAGCCTTGATGTAGCCATCCCAATGGAATGTGTGCTGCATTCTGTGGTGCTGGGGAACTCTTGCAGGCCTCCTCATAGTAAGGGAACATTTGTTCTACCTTGTTGCTGCCTTGCAGCTACATCCATGCTGGAAAGTTGAATAGGATTGGGTTCCTGAATTGATGCAGAACAGAGCAGTATTCATATGTATCCCTACCTCTCGTTGGTAAACCTAGATGTGAACTACGTACAGAAGAAGAAGGAGCACCTATCCAGAAATTGAAAAAACCAGTACACACATATTAAACAACTGTTTTGAGAAAAGAACACTGCTGTTCGTATTCTCTCTGTGTGTACTGATCAAAAGTCACTAACAGCCCAACCTGGCAATTGCTGGTAAGTATAAGATTGTGCTGAAAATTACGATAGCAATTCAAAAGATTTCCCGTGGTTTGTGTGGGTGGTCTTTGGAAAGAGCTCTTTTTTTCTAGTTATCTTTCTAGTTATCTTTTTAACTTTTTAACTAGAGGCTGAGTCACAGGAAATAGTGTGAACTCTGATTAGCTGTTTGTATTTGCTGTATGAAGCTATAGCAGTCTTAAGAGAAAATAGCCTGGAAAATGTTATTGCATGAAGTTTGAGGGCTATGCAAGCAGGCTTACTTAGGGAGTTAAAAAAGGGGGGCATCATGTCATTATTGCTTAGAGACCTTATATTGTTATCATATAATACGATATATATATTTGAACTGAGGGCACAATCCTAACCTGGAGTTAGGCCGGCACGGACTTGCATCATCCTCCCTGACTCTGAGAGTGGTCCAGAAGTAAGTTTTACAGTAAGTTTGTAACACTCCTGGGCAGGCACTAGGGATTTGTACTGACCTAACTCCAGATTAGGATTGTGCCCTGAGCCTAGGCCCAGGAAACCTTGTCTCAAATTCAAGTCAGCACGGTAGAAGTGAAGAGGAGATATACATGTTCACCTGAAAAGTTTTGTTATAAATAAGTGCCCTTTGGGAACTCCTTTACCTTTGGTCATAATCTGAACTATATGTTCCCAAACATATCATGGTCACGGCGCCCTTCTTTTGTGGCAGCCTTTTCTCCCCACCTCTCTTGGGCACCACCATCTTGGATTGCACAAGATCTTGCACAATCAAAGATGGCAGCGCTCAAGAGAGCTGGGAAGAAGATGCCACCCAGGACATCCTGCAATGCCCTGTGAGTTCACCATGGTGCCCTCGGGCACCACAGTGCTCAGTTTTGGAACCAATAATCTAAGGTCTGAGATTAAAGTTTTTTTCCCTTCCAGCCTGCTTGCTAAATTCACCTATTTATTGATGTACAGACTACTAACATTTTTAATAGGTTAGTAATTTCTGAGAATTTTGCATGGCTGCCATTAGTTATGACATACATTATACTAACCTATCATTTTAGCTTCCTCCTCTGTAAGAGTTTTGCTCAAGTATGTTTTCTTCACTCGCAGCGTATTTCCAGAGGGCAGCACAGCTCCAGTCACAGGCATTGGCGGCTCTCCATCTTTTTGCTGCAAGCTATCCGCAATGACCAGGAAAGCTCTAAGACCAATATTCATTCGCTGTAAATTTGATTGAAAGCAACATAAAATCAACGCACAGGTCACCTGTTTAAAGACGGCACTAAATTTGGTGCTAGGAAATTAGAATCTAACAAATATCTTCTACGCTCAAAATGTACAGGATTCAATTTCCCTGCTCCTAATCAGTGAAACTTGGTGTGATCTAGCAAGCCTGCTCATGAACTTTGGGTTACTTCTGTCTCTAGGGCAACTACATTATGAGTTTAGCATTGATCAATGCTTAATTACCTTTATAGCAGCTTCTATATTAAAAACTTTTGGGAATCAACACAGCCCTTTTTGTATTGAACATACATGGGTAGGCTGGAATTGCAGTGAAAATTTAAAGGAGATTGATGGGAGAACAATATGGGAAGGGGGCTTATGAAAGAGGCTTATCACAGCCCTTCCCAGCTCAGCACATGGCATAGCTTACTGATCGTTAGCAAAGATTTAACAGAATTTTCATAAATTTTCAACATTTGCTTCAACTTATTTTGCACAATACTTGTATTTTTTACTATATTTATATACCGCCTTTCTCAATAGACTCAAGGTGGTTTACGTAGGAAGGCTGAACTAAAATCTGTTTTTCATGAGATTTTTGCATGCATGAAATTTTCTGAGAGTGGTGCAGTTAACTATGTGGTCTAGTCCCATCTCTCCCTCCTACTTTCCTTATATTAGTAATTCACATGGTTGGTTTCTTCTATGAGGTTTTTGAAAAAGGGGACAAGAAAAGGGAAATGTTAAAATTAATCAGTAATGGAAAGGGCCGTCCTGAAGTTCAAGCCTCTGTAGCCAAGCAGGATGTATGGGCACCAAGTGGCAGTCATATTTACACCCATGCCAACAATAAAACCACACTGTAAGTTACAGATTTCAAAAACAAGGAAACAAAACAAGCATTGTGATAACATACCTCAGGATTTAGACAAAATGCTTTTGCTGGTTTTCCAACACAAAGAAAATCAAAAATAATTTCTTTCATTGCAAAATCCAAACGTTCCTATGGTGAAAAACAAGTGAAATAAGAATTTGTTGCACTTCAGCCGTGAGCTTTTACAAAGTTGCAGGCATTGTACATCAATTGCGTTCTTCTACAACTAAAACTCATTTTAGCAGAGTTGGGGCTTATCTATAACGAGATTGTGGTTGAGTGTGCCCTTTAAAAATAACCCGTATCTTTCAGGATAACAGGCTTTATTTACCTTCTGCCACAGAAGTGTGGTTCCCACCCCCACTGCAATTTATTTATATCCTCTGTAAAAGTGAATGGTTTCAACTGCTGAGAAAAGACCTGTTTGGAAGGTTAACTTCCATTAGAAGAGAGTGGACAACCAATTCCCCTTTCCACACCAATTTTCTTGATCACCGCCATGTACATTCCTCAGAAGTTAATGGGAACCATAGAAGCCATAGCCAAGCAGGCCCTGAAGGTGATAGAACAGGAATCCATGTGAGGTCTAAGAAACATGCTCTGGGGGAGATGACAATATTCCTCCACCAAATGTTCTCAAGATGGATTCCGCCATGTGTGAGCCAAAGGAGTAGCTAGGTCATTTGATACCAGAGGCCCATAATTTTTGACATCTCCCCATACAACAAAAATATTTTCAGAAATAGCCGTGACATGAAAAGAATAATAATAATGGCTACAAAATTAATGCACTGAACATTTCCCCACAAGCAGGGGATGAATGTCAGCTCCCTTCCCTACTGTTGTTCCTCTACACGTAATACTCAGGGCACAATCCTAACCCTAGGCTGGAATAGGCAGGCCTGCCCCATATCCAGCCTGGAGCTTGGAGGCTCTACCGTGTGACCCTGGGAAAGGGGGAAAAATTCCCCTTCCCCCAGGTAATGCACAGTGGCCTGGATGGGACTACTTGGAGCTGCGCTGCAGAAATCAGCGGCTCAACTGTGAACAGCCAAATTGGGGCTGCTTGAGCCAGGGACAGGGGTTAGGATCCTGGCGAGCGGCCCAAAGGATCCTGGCTCCTTCCCCCTCCTTGGACTGGGTCACACACAGGCCTGCCCATTCCCTTTTTCTCCCCACCCAGTTCCCCCTTCTCCCTGCCCCATTATGTCTCCCGCTGCCCTCCCGGAATCCCTGTGCCAGCCTAAGAAGGCCTGCCTCCTGGCCCAGGCGTTGGGGCGGCAACTAAGGGACTTATGTGGCCGGTTAGGATTGCTCTGTGAGTGACATACTGTGCCAGCAGCTGGAGGTTCAATGTAGCCATCATGCTAATAACCACTGATAGACCGATAGTCTTTAAAGAAATCCAAGCCAGTGATGAGCAACACCCAAACTTCCAACCTCCATATTAACTTCTGACCCCCTCTTCCTATTCAATAAGTTGCAAAAACTCTGTGTGACCTGAAAGTCCTTGCTTACAAGCAAAACCCATGAGAACATTTTTCTGCCATGATTATAAACTTTAATAGTTAAGACTTTCAGAGTTATTTTAACTCCCTCCCAGTGGCATACCTGGGGTGGACATGGGAGAGAAATAGGTGCCACCCGGTAGGGGAGGCGACACCATGGCCCATTCTCCCCTACACCCATTTTTTAACCTTTTAGTTTTTTTCATTTAACTCCTATTTTCCACCCCTCCCCTGGATCAGAGGCCACAGAAGGCCATCTGAGGGTTGAGGAGGCCACCTGTAGCCTCCCCATCCCTCGAAAGGCCCCCAATCGAAAGGGGGTGGTGGAAAAAGGGGAGAGTGACCTTTGGGCGGCAGCCTTGTGGTTCTAGCCCAGGGGGCACAGTGGCCAGTATGGCTACTGCTCCCTCCTCTTATTCTGAGTCCCATTCATAAGAACATAAGAAGAGCCCTACTGGATCAGGCCAAAGGCCCATCTAGTCCAGCTTCCTGTATCTCACAGCGGCCCACCAGGTGCCCCAGGGAGGCATGAGACAACAAGGTGCTTGCATCCTGTTGCCACTCCCTTGCACCCGGTACTCTGAAGTAGCCAACTCCCAATACTAATCCTTCCACCCCTTACCACTCTACTCACCTCCCTTTTTCCCACATAAGAAACTTTCCACTACAACCCCCAATATTAGATCCCCACATGTCTCTCTCCCCATTATCTCACCTCCCCATCAGGTTCTGGGTCTACTTTAAAAGTAATCTAAGCCAGTGACTAACAATGCCCAAACTTCCCACTAGTGGCAGAACTAGGGCACTCAATGTGCCCTATGTGTCACCCAATGTGGCACCACTCATGGAATACAAAAACTCATGGAATAACCCCCATTAACTTTATTTTACTATAGAACAGTACAGGCCGCCCAACAAATCAGTAACAAACAAAAAACCAGGGGCCAACTTTATGACACTCAGGGTGCAATCCTAACCTGGAGTTAGGCTGGCACAGTTAGGCTAGCAAAGGGACACCATAAAGCATGTTTGGACCACTGTGGGAGTCAGGGAGAATGGCACATGTTTGTGATGACGCACAATAATAACATCTTATTGGTTCCATGCTGTGTCATAACACCACCTCACTGGCTCTTGGAACAATCAGTCTCGCTTTTGAGACTGATGGTCTTGAGGTGTGTGTTTTTAAACCACTTTGTTACAAAAGGCAGTTATGTTTTTGTTTTCTGGTTATTTTGCTATAACCTTTGATAGGACACAGATATTCAACATAGTTTGTTTCCTTACATTTTGCATTAAATTACCCATTGAATGATATACGGAATAACTTGATGGTATTATTCATAAAATCCAAGGTTTCCACATTTTTGGTCATTAATGATATCATTTCCCCCAAGGATGGCACCCAGTGCAGCCTGCCCCCCACTAGCTACGCCATTGGTGTGAGCTGCCTGTGAATGGAGGGCAGAACAACTGGAAGTTTGATCGAGAAGCAAATACTAAGCTTTTGCTTATATATGGAAAAGGAGAGGAAGTACATGTCAATTATTTCTATTAACTCATCAGGAAGAAATCTGCCACTGCTTAAATCGGAAAATAATTTCCCTACCTGTGCTATGAACTGTATAATTTTCACAAAAATATTTAGAGGCATGTCTCGTGGTACCACGCCACGGGAACCTTTTGGGAAAAGAGTTGTGATGATTGTTATAAGCCGACTGTAAAACAAAAAGGAAACATTAACACAAGTTCATTTCTAGCAAGGCATCCAAATGTCATTTTGTTTAAACACATTCAAGTAGCTTGGAGACATTCCAGAGGAACAACAGTGATGAAGGACAGCATATGAGAAGACTCCCTGCCCCCATTAAAATCACATCACCATTCTACCCATAATTCATTCCAAGGACTGCCAAACAGAGGTCCACAGATAGGCTCCCTAAATCAAGAATGCTTGCACCTCTCTAAGTGTAACTAAGGGCATATTTCAGGGGTGTCAAACATAAGGTCCAGGGACCAGATGTGGCCCACAGAAGCTCTTTACCCCATGATAATTGGGCTCTCCCAGCACCATCATCAGCTGCTCTCAGCTGCTGTGCTGTGCTGAGGTGTCACTGCTGAAAGGGCAGCCCATGTGATAATTGGACTCTCCCATATTTTGAAAATATGATCAAGATTTGCCTATTTTCTCTCTGCAGCTAATGAGTTCCTGAGGAAAAGAAGTGCTTATTTCCGGTCATGACCTGCTTAATGACATCACTTCCTGCCTTCAGCAGGCATCGTGCTATTCAGTCTGCTATATGAAATAAGTTTGACATCTCTGGTATCCCTAGCATCATTATATACTCTAGTGTGTGTGGGCTGCATGCTCATCAATCCTGCATACACATGAGCTGAAGTCTCGACTGAAGGATAAAATTTATATACAGAGTTATAAAAATTCATTCCTCTGTTCTTTACATGCTGCTAAGTTGTTCTGCTAATTGCTCAAGGGATATGCTGTTCTGATCTTGAACTAGCCAAGATACTTCATGCGCCCCTCTCAAGGTGCAAACTCATATAGGCACAATGGGACGAATTCAGTATCCACAGATTTGACTGGAAAAGGCTCGTATCAGTGAAGGTTAGTATTAGGCCATGAGAAGAAAACTGAAATGAAAAACATGACAGGAGTTCTGAATTGGACACACCATATCACTACAAGCAATGAATTAAGCATCACTGCACGAGAGGTGAATAACTTCACTCCCAGCTTGGTCAAGACAAACACTTGCATATAGGGGATGAGAGGAAGTCTCTGGAAGGATTTCTTTTTTCCCTTGTCAATTGCCCTTCAGAGGCCCACCTCCCACTCTGAGGTAATAGTAGTAGTATACAGTAACATTCTGAATAGCACACACCTCCAGACGTAAACCAGGCCTGAGATTCTTCTTCCCAAAGTAAATGCTTTTGTACAACAGTTGCACAAAATTAGAAAAATAAGACAATTTTCATTTTGTTTTCCTATATCTCTTCCAAGTCTAGGTTACTTTACAAACATTGTTAGAATGTTTCCCTTAAAATGGTCAAACAGTAATGAAACCTCGTTGCAGAACTTTACCTTTGGGTAGCTGTATTGCTTTCACATTTAATTCTAATCATATAAACCCACAACAGTCTGTAGAGTGATTCCAGTGCAACTCGAGCCATTTTGGGATCCTTGTTCTAAAACAACAAAACACACATACAAACATATATATATAATAGCTTTCAAGCATATAATTGTCAACTCTTATTAATTAAATAGCACCATCCATGAACATAGTGCTGTTTTGTCCTGAGGCTCATAATCTAAAGAGACACAAGATGCCCACTGAATCCTCACACATGCCTATCGTTTGGCTCTGGAACAAACAATAACCAGACATCAAGGTCATTCAAAAAGGCCCAGCACATGGTGGGCCATTCTGAGGGTACAATCCTAACCAACTTTCCAGCCCTGACATAGCTGTGCCAATGGGACATGTTCTACATCTTGCAGTGGAGTAGTAGTCACAGAGGCCTCCTCACTGTTTTTTCACTTACTTCAGAGTTGTTTGTTACCTCAGGAATGAGGTAACAATGAATGTTTGTTACCACTTACCTCAGAAATGTTTGTTCACTTACCTCAGAGTTGCATTGCCCTCAGGGGCGATTCTAACCAGAATCGCGCCCATGGCAGGGAATGGCTTCGCACGCGCCCCCACGTCATGCTCGGAGGGCAGGGAGGAAAGCCACCGGGGCACGCACTCCGAGCCGGGGGTTTAAAGGGCCCGGCTCGGACTGCAAAGCATCCCTGCCCTGTCTGCCGGGGCGCGGGGGCACTTTAAAGGGCCCGCGCGCCCCGGCGGACAGGAGGGGAGGGAAGCCGCCGGCCGGGCGCTTTGCAGTCCGAGCCCGGCTCAGATGTCTGGATGAAGATGAGCATTCTCTAGTGGGATGTACCTCATAAACGACCCCAAACTGTGCAAACATGAGCCTAAAAACAAAATGGTGATGGCAGAGTTGCCACGACCCACCCAAGGCTGAGTTATAATCCACTTCACAATTCTGACCCACCTGCTGAAGTCCTCATACATACATACGCCATAAGCAGAGGCAGAATCTGGAATCCTTACCCACTTTGCCTTCTAAGGGGTATGTGTCGCTGTGTGGACCCCTTCCCCCTTCTAAACTGGGCAGTGCAGCAGCATGTCACATCACCTCCAGGTGTCTGGTGATGACATCATCATGTCATCACCAAACATCTGGAGTTGGCAAGCTCTGCTGCACAGGCCTTGGCTGAAAGATGTGCAACCATTTAGCTGCACGCCTTAGAAGGAAAAATGCCCCTACCCACACACATCTTTTTAGAGCAAACCCAGCACCTGTCCTCCTCCCACCATGCAATTGGGACAATTCAGTGTTTAAACACATGGAACTGTCACTGCTGTATCTAGCAAAGAAGAGATAAGGAATGGGCAGATGATGGGTGTGAACAGGGGAAGCAAGCGCCATGGTATATTTTTGCATGGAGAGATGTGGGTATGGAGAGATGAATGTCAAATTTGTACACTTCATGAGGCTTTGAGCCTCAGAAATAAGTACGTTTGAACAATAGACATAATTTTACCAAGGCCTCATAGGATTAGCTGCACTATTTTCTGTTTCAAGTCTTAGGAATGCAGGAGATAGTTGCCTGGACCTGGCAACTCTGATGGTGGTTTAGCTACTCTTACATTGTTGTACAGATGGGAATTTCACTTGCATATGGCTGGAGATAGCTTAATTTTAGGGAATATTTTTTAAAGGCTCAATAAACCAAGCATTGTTTTTTCATTTATACTACCCAAATTTGATGGCTTGAGTCTGGAATCTAGTTTCCTGGTGTAACAAAAACTAAACTATTTGACAGTCACATGTCATGCCTATTAACTCCTGCTGGCTTTTCTTCCCTGAAAGCCAGCATTGCAAACTCAGCTAAGACACAATTTCTTTTTTTGGCTCTTTCTGAATATCTCACACCACAATAGCATTGTACATAAATTATACAAAACCAATATTCATGTTATTATTGCTTTAAAAAAGGGAGTTGTGAGAATACTTGGAATTCTTCTTTTAAAAAACCAAACGAGCAACTTTTAAATTACTTGCCTCACTATTCTGCAGAACAGAATATCCAGTCAATATATCTACAGTTTGGTAAAGTCAACTGAGATAGGGTGGATACAGGAGAAAGCAATACTCTCAATTAATGAAGTGAAACATTGGCAGGTTACAGCCAATTCACCAAAAGAAAATTATGGGGGTGGAGCTTGAGCATTGTGAATACTAGACTCTGTTCGGTGCAGATGAGAGTCAGGAAGCTCTTATGAGTCCTCAAGATAGACTTTATGACATTTATGTGTCTTTCAACAAGATTGCAGCTGTGCTGTACAGACACAACCCAGAAGTCTTGCCAGGAGTGTTAAGAGTCAAACTAGATGCAACATGGATCAAGCTATTTGACCTTGCATGTCTTTATGTAAAGAGCAGCCATATGCCTCCTCCATCTGGATTGAGATTATAGTGATATCAATGATTTAAAGCCTCCCTTAGTCCGCACTGTAATCCCATTCTGAACTTGGAGGCCTTCATGTCTACTTTTCACATTTTAAAAGCAAGCAAGCAAACCAGGGCTAAACAAGGTGAATATCTAGCTTTACTCTTAACTTATAATGTGACTGCATTCTGACAAATCAGCTAGGTTGCGGGACACTCTTCTTGTTTTGCTATTACATGAAATTAACTTTGATTAGTCAGCCCCCCCAAGTAAATATATGAAATCCATCAAGCCCTACAGGTGCATTACTGGCACTGAAAGGGTGGAAGTGCCACTGCAGAATTTATTGGTAAGATGAACCTAGTAGACACTAAGTGCAAACAGATAATCCTTTTGATACAAAATAGCAGCATGAATAATGCAATTCAAGCTTCAAAAGGATAAAGGTAAAGGTTTCCCCATGACCAAATGGTCTAGTCGTGACCGACTGTAGGGGGTGGTGCTTATCTCCATTTCTAAGCCAAAGAAATGGCGTTTGTCCAAGGACAAGCTTCCATGGCCGTTACCTTCTCACCAAAGTGGTACCTATTTATCTACTTGCATTTTTTACGTGCTTTCGAGCTGCTAGGTTGGCAGGAGCTGGGACAAGCAATGGGAGCTCACTCCATTGCGTGGTCTCGAACTCCCAACCTTCCGGTCAGAAAGCCCAGCAGCAGCGGTTTAACCCGCAGCGCCACCACATCCCTATCAAAAGGATAGTCTCATTCAAATTGTATATGTACAATGAAACAATTTAAACAAGCCAATTTTGTTAGCCCCAAGTTACTAAACAGGGTCAAACTAAACCAGATGATATGGTGTCTTTGTTTGAAAAATACATAATTGTGATAACTGAATACAAGACCCATCCAGTTGCCCCTTAGCTTTGTTCTCCTTACCAGTCATATATTCATTTGACAATAGAAGTCATACTTCAATTAGTGAAAATAGGAAGCTTATCCATTCAAATAGTACATAAATATTCATGGCACAGAAGAGTAGACTCAAATCATACCTATTTAGTCTGGCCTTTGGATGACCGGGTGGCTGTCTGCCCTCTGCCCCTTTGGTGTATTGTCATAGTCTGTTTCACTCCCCTGCTCAATTGTTTTTCCCACCCTTCAATACGTCCTGATATAGAGAATTGGGTCTAGTATTCATTCCTGTTCACTCTCGGTGTTCCCATTAATGTTTAATTTATTGTTGTTGTTTTAATATGTTTTAATGTGTTTTTACTTATTATATTTTACTTATTAAGGTTACATTGTATTTTGTTTTGTTCTCTGTAATCTGCTTTGGACATTTGCTTCAGAATAGGAAAGGCAGGATATAAATTCTTCAAATAAATAGACGGAAAAAACTTATTTTTTCAGTCACTTTATCTAAGCTCTCAAAGACAGAACTATTTCCCAAAACAAATTTCCACTGAAACTTTGAAATCATCTAAAAACCTGGATGTTTTTTCTTTCACTTTTACAATCAGATTCTAAACACAACTTTGCACAACTACAGATTTCCACTGAACAATTTTAAATAAGAACAGTCCATCCAAACTCTATGAATTGGCTTCCGCAGCAGTAGCGCATGTAGGCCTCATCCCACAGTAGCTTAGAAGCAACCCTATGCCTAAGGAAAAGTGCCGACCTAGCTTGCTCTGTTCTGCTCCTTGTGGAACACGTATCCCCTGCCTTGATTGCAATTATTTTCAATGTTAACTGAGAAAAATGCCAAGATTAAGCTATGGTAACAACACCTTCCAAGAATGACAAGACAATACACTGCAGAATAATGCTATGTATACTGTGAGCTAAGAAAGACATAAAAAGAAGGAGATATACTAACTTTGAGATTGGACAGGCAGTTGTTGAGGAAAATATGCCATCTGTTTAAAAAGAACTGCTTCTGACTGACACAAAGCAGGCATGTTACCAGAGGATACAAAGCCTAAATAGGAGAAAAAGATGGTTCAGAATTATTTGAATGGCAAGAGAACGAGGAAGCTCATTTAGCATCAAACCTACAGTAAATATAGAGGCCCATCTCCCTTCTGTGCTACATTATATGCACCAGCCAAAATAAACACATTGCTCAATACACTTTAAAAGAAATGCTTCTGTGAAGCTGTTATGAATTTTTATGATTACTCTGTGTAAATGTAGAATTACATTTTCATTAAAACAAATCAATTCTCTCTGTCTAGCATCAGTCAGAAAACCTGAAGCAGTGTGTCAGCCAACATTTTGCAAAAGCAGAGACACAGCTGGTCTGTATAACATTCAAGTGTTATGAATAACTGTATACATCTAACTTGTTGAATGTCAAGAATCCACTACCACTTGTCAATTTTTTTTTCTAGTCCTAGTTCTGCTAAAAATCATGCTAAAGGGGACCATGGGGCAGTGGTTCCCAACCTAGAGTCACAGCCCCACAAGGGAAACCAGAGGCTGTTCATTCCCTTGTAAGGGGAGTGGCTGCGGCAGTGATGGTGGCAATGGCCGCCATCCTCTCTGTGAGCCTCCCCATTGCTCAAAGCAGCTCCTTGCTGTGATCATGACCCACTTCTGGTTTGCAATAGCAAATTTTTGAGGAGGCCCGCAGAAGCAGATTTCCTGTTCTCACTTTCTGTGCCATTTCAAAAGTCCCTGTTTGTGTTCCATTAACCAGGGCATTCTTTCAGTGGAATTAGCTAAAATAGCCAGTACAACGTACTTTAGACCTGTTCAATTAACTCTCATTACTGTGAATGAGGCCACAGACATCATTTGACAGCTTTAATGATAGCAGCCCAAATGAACCGAGTAGGTTTACACTGATGCATTAAAAAGTAAGCTTAAATCCTCTGCTCCCTCTGCGATTCTCCCTGTGGCTACAAGGAGCTCCAATCACCAAAGAAATGCCTCTTGGTCTCCATGGCATTGTAATCCCTGCAGCACCATTGGAGCATTAATTTCTAGGCCACTCCCTTTAAGGAGAAATGGCCTGTTTCTAGTTCCCCTGGTGGGTTGCAACCCACCAGTTTGGGAACCACTGTGTTAGTATGTTTTTAGGCACTACCTCAGTGAATCAAAAGACAATGACATTTTATTTATTACATAAATACACGTTTCTTGTAGACTTGAGTCTCAGAGCACAATCCTAAACTGTAGTTAGGCCTGCATAAGCTAAACCAGCGAAGTTTGGCCAGCACAAGAGCCACCATAAAGCATGTTTAGACTACTCTCGCAGTCAGGGAGCATGGCTCACGTCTGTGTGATTGCCTCTCTGACTCAGAGAGTGGTCCAAACATCCTTTACGGTGTGATGGCCAAACTTTGCTGCCTTATCTTATGCCAGCCTAACTCAGTTTAGGATTGCGCCCTCACAGACTTAAGACAGTTTACAAAGGAAGGCTGACCAAAAATCCTAAATTTTTTTCCAAATAGTAGGTTGAAAAAATCAAATAGGCATCATATTAGATAACATTATGTTGGTAAGAACTGATGCTGCTGCCCCACCCTGAATACCTGCAAGGACAGGCATTTCTTCCCTTCCCTTCTTGTATTGACGGTAAGAAAAGTAACTTTCTGTAAAGGTCATGACTTCAGAATGGATTAGCAGGGTCCACGATGAGGAATTTTTCTGAGCCACTTGGAGAGGCAAAATGCTTAAGGCATGCTGCGTCAAAGTGACTCATATCTTCATTTAATTCAGCTCTACTCCTGCTTCCCAAAAATACATTTCTATGCCATTGTTAATCACATGAGAAAAAGTAGGATTCTACTTAGCAGACACGAAGGGGAGTCAGCATGACTATTTTAAAGAGGTTGATGTACAGTGCTCTGTTTCTGAAGAGCACAGCTTAATTCATGAGACATGAACATCCTATTAATCTGTACTGACAAAACACACTCTTCTCATTTCCTATGCTAATTGTTAGAATAGAGAGCAACAAATAATATGCAGTATATGAAAGTAGTACAGGTCCCGCGTGTTTATCTGCAGATTTGGAACCCTCAGATTTAACTCACAGTGAGTTCCAATCCCGTGGTGGAGGGCCTCACCTGAGCTCCCAGACATGACTGGAAATGTCCAGTGTGACTGGAAGGTGCTTCCAGGAATGTCCAGAAATCTGGTGAATGCCCAGACCTGGAAGTTTGGGATCTGCAGGGATTCAAGGAATGGAAACCCCACAGATGCCAAGGGCCAACTGTTATGTTGTCACAATATGGATAGTTTCAACAGAAATATATGAACACATGAGCTACAATAAATTCAAGATTTGGGGAGGGTATTTTTTTTACATGTGTGCATTTGAAAAGATATTATATGATGTCCCACTTCAAAAGCAATTTTTTTACTATGAATAAATAACACTCTCTTGAACTGATCCATCTAGGTCAGTGTAATCTTGGTTCTCCAGGGTTTCCAACAGGGTTTTTCCCAGTCCTATCTGGAAATGCTAAGGACTGAACCTAAGGTCTTCTGCATGCAAAGCAACCCTTCCACTGTGTGTGGAGTCAGATACAAAGAAATAACTTGGGAACCCTTTCTGGGAGTGTTTGGAGAAAACCTGCCTAAAGATATTTCTGACAAAGGGATTCAGCTTCAGTATTACTAACCAGTGAATGCTTCTTTCGTGAAGAGAGCTCAAGCGTTGTATCATAGAGACTTTCAACAAAGTTCCTCAGACAAGGGACATTCACTTCATTTTTTACAGTCTGGAAAGAGATGTCAAATCAGCATAAAGTTCTATCTCAAGCTGGCATTCCTAATCCAATTTGAAAAGTCATGTAAACAAGAGTGAACTTACAGCAGCTACTGGAACAAGAATTTCAACAAACAGCCCTGCTAATGCATGCTTGATATCTTTGTCTTTAACTTCAAGGAAATAATGTGCACAGTCCTGGAATCCAATGAAACAGAGAGGAAAGTTGCATATAATTGTGATAAATCTGCAATAGTAACACATGCCATGGTGTTTTCCTTTTAACTGCTCTAGCATTTTTCATTATTTCACAAATTAAGTCCAGCAAACTAATAAGAATCTAGCAAGCAAAGCACACATAGGCTGAAACCTATGTACAGAACCAGATAGAAGGACTTTACTTAACCAAACTTAACATTAAGCAATTTCCACTCTCCAATTTTTGTTTACAGCTTACTATCCAAGAATGCAGTCCCTACACCATTGAAATGGAAAATATCCAAACTGAAAGCATCCAAACTGTATCATTTCTTTAAAAAGAACACATTACCACATTACACATCAATAAGGAACCACATTACCTGCATAAACTGAAGGGATGCCTCAAAATCCTCCACTGGATACATCTTAATACGAAAAAATTTCATGCCCATTATTAGACTGATAATGCTTTGAACCACATAAGGGCTCTGTTCTTTATGTCGCAGCTCTTTTAACTCTGCCATAAATTTTTTCTTCACAGCTGGGAATCTTAAAAAAAAAAGTAACAATAATGTTTCTTCCAAAGCAGTATTTTTTAAGATCGCAAAATTGGTTATGAGTAGGTTTAGAGGGAAAAAAAACACCCTGAAATTTACAATCCTACAATGCTGGTGCATGATAGGATTGAAAGGCATGAAAAGCTGGTGACAGAGAAAGTCCAACTGGCTGCTGAATGGGCAAATGGAGCCACCAAATACTTACATAAGCTGCACAGCTAGCAGATCTCTTTATGCCAGTGGTTTCCAAACGTTTTTGACTGGTGACTTCCTTGACCTACTGGGCCACTGGCCACAGCTCCTCATCAGAGCTATAATCCTACACTTTGTATAGGGTGGCTTGTTTTTCATGAGGATTCTGAAACTCCCCTGGCTGTTTTCTGAGGCTCCCCAGAGAGCCACGGCTGAAAGCTTGGGAAACACTGCTCGATACCATTGTCAGAGCTAAATCAACTGGGAGATAACCTGAGCTAACGGGCTCCAGAACTCCCTGAGGCAACCCACTGACAGTATGGCTCTAGTGTAGAAAAAGAGCCACTTACTTGAGGCTGCTTACTTTTTCAGTGAAAAAAGCAAAGCAAAGCAAAACAAAACAGTGTAGCAGTACAGAACAAATAAAGGAATGGGAAAATACATACTGTATTTCAAATATACTCTCGCTTTTGCTTTATGATGCTATAACAAATAAAGCTATTGTAACTCATTTCTTGAGAAAACTGTAGTATGACTGAAAATTACCTGCAACAGGTTAATACTGCTGCCAAAAACTATCAGATACTGGAGAGGAAATACTCCTTTTAAAAATAACAAATAAAAATCATATTCACTTTCCATTCCATCCACAAATATTAGAAAATGGTAGTGGTTTTTTGGGAAAGCAAAAAACAAAAAACAAACTTCAGCTCTATAATGCTCCAAATGAAATGGTTATATATGGTATTAAAAAAGTTATTTTGGGGTTTGTTTTTGGAACTTCTTCACTTTTGCCAAATTATTCAGATTACAATCGCTCCATTCCTTTAGGCTTTCCACAGATGGCATCAATGGAATGACAAAAATGAAGCTCCCATAAGCCCATGTCAAATTCACTTAAAATTGTTTAAGAGGTTCAGAAGCTCATTCTCTACCTTCTGTGATTCCATAGATGTTCATGCCAAGACACAGCTTGATAAACAGAGTGCCCATGAGTAGAATGATTTATTCCTTTAATTTCTCTTTCAGGGAAAAAAAAACACAGAATATCCAGGCTTTCTGAATGGAAACAGTAAAATATCTCGTTTTATCCCATTATGCCGCTGATTACATGTACTTACTTTGCTTGTGCTAGCACTCCTATTACCTCAGCATACAGATCTGCAACAATGTGCATATTTCCAGTGTTAGGACCAAGGTACCTAGCAAAAGATAAGTCAGGTGTTTGAGAAGATACAGGAGACTGAACCAGCACAAATAAAGAGCACAGTAAGGCTGCCTAGACTTCACATGACTGCAGATAATTAAGTACACTCATAAAGGTGCTATTCAAGAATGTCACAGACTCATTCTTCTCGTCCAGAGTACATTCCTCAATGTAGCTCCACAAAAAAGCTAATTCTACAATGTTTTAGATAACTTGTGAGGACATCCCAAAGTTTTCTTCCACCATGCTCTTCAAAAAGAAAACTTTCTCGACAAAAGGGTATGTGGAAGCTGGGTGG
This sequence comes from Lerista edwardsae, assembly GCA_029204185.1. NCBI lineage: Eukaryota > Metazoa > Chordata > Lepidosauria > Squamata > Scincidae > Lerista > Lerista edwardsae. The sequence continues at coordinate 7,126,778 of JAJKFI010000030.1, forward strand.
ACTACATGAATAAAATTCTGACTTCATCTTCTTCAAATATATAGTTTTTATCCACAGGAAACTTCTAGGAACTACAGTGCTGTGAGTAGGTCTGTGGATCTCCAACACTCAGACCCCGACTAAACTGTAACTCCTAGAATTTTCTAGGAGAAACCATGACAAGACTAGCATAAAACTGATTTCAGTCTGTTATCCAGGCATGTCTGGAAAAAGTGTCTTGTTTCATTCAGTTCAGCAACACTGGTATGCATTTTAGGTTCTCTCACAGTAAGAAGTAAGCATGTGTTACAAGTTAAATTTACATAAATGCTCATGCAAATATGGGAAAAATCTTTCAAAATTGGGCATGATAGAGCCTTACCCTTCCTTGTATTTAAAGTGCTTGAAAGCCAAATTAATAACATCATGTACCAAACCATCTATTACAGGATGAAGCTGAATCTGAAAAACAAAACAAACAAAACAAAAACAGGCTTATCACAACTTCATCCGCAAGACTCAGCAGGATAGAATGAGAGGGTTATGTCAGTCTAAGTGGAAAATCCAAGCACAAAATCTCATTTCTTCTAAAATTAAGAGAAACCCACAGTAAACTGACAATTGTTGAAAAACTTCCATTTATTTTCAAGCATATAACAGTTTACTGAAGTACTCTATAAAAAAGACACAAGCAAGGACAATTGATGCATATATATTTACTAATCTATGCAGATTGCATTTAACAGGTACTCTGTATAGGTATGCCCTTTTGAAAGCACTGGATCCTTCCTTGCCCTCTCCCCTTCAAATGTGTGAACATCCAAAGTGTGAGAAGTTCTCTGAAACTGAGCACACAGTCTATATCTGTCAGGATCATCACCCATAGATTTGCCTTAGTCTTTAATCCTAACATTGCAATCCATTAAAATGCCATCCACCCATCCCACTACCTCAACATCTTTCTCTATTTTAAAGTTTAGCAAGTTGGCATTCACCAATCTCTATGGGAGTCCAGGACTACTCAAGGACCATTAGCAGTATTTCCTTCTAGCATTCCATGGCATTTGTAACATAGATCAGAAGCTCATCTTATCTATAAAGATAAAAAGGTTCCTAGAATCATTGAATGCCATTTCAACCGAATGCATTTCATGTTCAGTGTACCCATAAATAATAGCCAAGCACCATAATTCTCTCTTCACAAACACTTCATCAGACTAGTAAGTTAAATGTTTGGTATGAATATGACACAGATTGTGGCCTGTGAAAACTCATGCCACAATGAATTAGTTACCCTCTGAAATGCAACAGCAGTGTTGCTCCTCTTCCCACTCCAAGTAACACGGGTTCAATTCAGGAACTGATAAATCCTTGCACCAGTGTAACAGCACAGGCTATAATGTTTATATTTTTCCTCTCCTTGCAGCAGCCCTGTTTCTCTGTCCTCCTTTCTTTCTGCAAACTACCAGCTGAACTGACATAGAGCCTAATTCTATCGACTCAGAACTAAGGATGATTTTAGCCAAAGGGGCTTACTCCCAGATAAGGATAGGATTGTATCTAATGCATTAAGGGACCAATCCTGTGGGCCTTATCACTAGTGGTACGTTTGCACTGCAGGCTCTGGGCATAGTAAATGTGGAAAGATGGTGCTCCAGCAGCACTGGCTGGTGGTAAGGACTGTCAGAGAGGAGGGGAGGCAGCAGAGCTGGGCAGGGGAGCCAAGCCAGTGGGTGGGCCTAGCGGTGGTTTCCACTGCCAGATCCTCAAACTACATGTTGGGCTGGGCAGCCTGACATGGGGCTGCTCCAGTCTCTGCTGGCAAATAAGAGACCCAATGTGGGGCCTGCAGCTTTCCTTGGGAGGAAGAGGGCAAACGAGATCTTCGGCTGCTGCCATAGATCTTGTAGGATGATGCAATAGCCATTTTGCTACCTCTGCTCCTACAGGACCCAGGTAGCTCAGGAATGGGATGTCTGGCTGCAATCCTATATACTTACTCTCAAGTAAGTCCCATTGAACTCAACTAGACTTACTTCTGAGGAGACACATACATTTGTACCATAAGGCTGCTATCCAATGCACATTCTTGATAATATGCCCTACTGAAAAATACTTACAGACTTACAGTCACCTGTCATTTTATTATTTAATGGGCAATTCTAAGCATGCTGGTTTAGAAACAACTATGGAAACTAAGACCATTGTTTTATCAACTCAAACAGTTTATATACAGCGAGCAAAATTTAATTAAACATTTTTAAATGGCATACCTGTTTCAAAACCTCTATTAATACTAATGAAAAAATAAAATCAATAGCAAGATCTCTTCGTTCCATTAAATAGTCTCGTTGCTGTTCATCGCTGCAAAAATCAAACAAGATCAGTTAAACGTATTTTATATTTTGTGGTTAGAAAGCTAAAAAAGTAGTTTGATCTGTAGATTTGAAAAATTAAAGCATAAATATAAAAAATGGCAGCAGCATGTCAGAAGTTTGAGCTAACTAGACCGGGGTCTCCAGACTTTTCAATCTGAGGGCCACGTCGTATATGTTACAGATTGTCATGGGCTGAAAAAAAAATCAGTTTTATAAATGAATGAATGAATTAAATTTAAATGAATGAAAAAGTTTTACTTGGATCTTCTCTGTAATCAGCATGATATGATTCAGAACAAAAGAGAAACGTGACATTTACAAAGAAACAAAGAAAAAATTTCTTAAACTTAGAAATTTTATATCACGAGTAAAAATGTCAATTTTTTAAATTTGCTGTGGGCTGGATAAAACCTTGTGGCGGGACAGATTTGGTCACCAGTCCGTAGTTTGGAGACCCCTGAGTTAGACCAAACCTGCTATATCAGATGCTATATACCACCCTTCCTTCATTTTTTTCCTTCTATTCTAAGGGGCTCACAGCCAGTGATGTGTGTTGAAGTGACTTACTGTGGCGTCACAGGGCATTCTGAGGGTTCAGCGCATGCGTGATCACAGGGGAGGCTGAGCTCTTGCTGCTGCTGCTGTAATCTCCCCCTGTATATTAACAGGCATGTGCCTATTACTGTACAGGGAGAGACTACAGCTGTGGCAGTAAGAGCTCAGCCTCCCCTGTATGACAGGGTGAGACTCTGCTTCCCTTGACCGCACAACCCTGTTCACAACATGCTCTGGTTGCAGTTTCCTCAAAATTGTTCCAGATCACAAATCTGGGTAATCTCTCTCTGTGTAGCTATATGCTTCCACCCACTTTCCTAAATTAAAATTAAATAATCCTTTTGAAAAATATTGCATACAAAATCCAAAGCAATACAGTAAAACCTTCCATAATGCTGCTTCCTTTAGCACTGATTTGTTACAATTTTCTTTGTTCTCAAGTTACTGACAGCTATTCTAGTCAAAGGGAACAGTGCATTCTGGGCCAATCAGTTCCCATTTCCTGCCTATTAAATTAATTATATATCCTGTAGTGTTGTGGATCCAATACATTATGAGAAATGTTACTGAATATTTAGCATACTAGATTACTAGAAGTCAAACATAGGAAAACTTAATCAAAGATTGGGAAAGGCTAGGGGTATGTGCCAGCCACGTTTTACAGGTTTGCTACAGGAACACAGAAGTGTAACATTAATGTACATTAACATTAAAACAACATGTTTTGACACAAAATATCAAGCTGCTGTAACTTCCACTGCAGCATTATCGATTTTATAGGCACTTATAGGGCCTAGCTGCCTGTATCAAAATGTGCTCAGGAGAGTACCTTTTGGATTTTGTGCTTGTTCTTGGTCTGTATTCATGAGATTCATCTTCTATGCCATTTTGCCTCTTATACCAATCAAACAAAGTACGCAGAATAGAAGGTAGACAATACTCTGAAAGTGAGCTCATTGAGCTTATTACCTGCAGGAAAAAGTACAACAAATGAATGTGTGCGCTCAGATACTGTCTGTCAAAAATGTACCATGACCTTTAATGACCTTTAATGAACTGTTATATCTAGGCTGAATTCTGACATCCAACTGTCTTCTTTCCTAATACCTCTCAGGAGGATAGCAAATGAGGGGTCACACGTTGTATTGGCGCAACAGCAGTGTCTACCCTAAGGGGGGGGGAATGAAAAGAACATATAATGCTCCATTGCTAGAGGTTTGGTTTTTTTCCAAAATTTCTTGATTAAAATACTGAATTGTGGTGTTACGTATTTTTATCCTTTTTATTTGAAATTGGACAAATAGTGCAATAAAGCACAATATGTGTGTGTGTGTGTGTGTGTGTGTGTGTGTGTGTGTGTGTGTGAGTGAGTGAGTGAGTGAGTGAGTAAATAGCTCTTTGCTATGATTTGTGGCTCAAGAACTGGATCACATTTATCTCACAGAGAATTAACAGTAAATTGCCATTCACACTCCCAAGATCAGGTAAAAATGCCTCAGTATACAGTACAACTTGCAAAATATCTCATTAGGGAAATTTGGATCATTCCCTAATGTCAGTGAAGCTTACTTCTGAGGAAGTGTCCTGCATTCTCTTTAGCCCTTTCACAGCACAAACATTCCCCTGGAAGTTTTTGTGTAACAACTACTACCTGGTGAGGTGCAAACCACAAAAGGACAAGGCCCAAACAGCTGCTAACAGATTGGAGCATGCCAGTCTTTAGATCAAGATAAATGCCACCAGTGGCACTCATAACTAGCGCCTGGGAGATACAACGCCCAAGGGAAACCAGTGACTGCACTGATAAAAAAAGTGTGCAGTGACCCCCTCAACACTCTCCCTGCCGAGAAATGGGAAGGTGGCAAGTCTACTCTAACAACCCACAGGTAAGGGATACAGACCCAGGCCCTATAGCTAGCTGCCCAAGCAAAGGCAAGAAATTGCTGGCACAGACACCCCATCCCAAAATGACCTCCTTAAATGTTTCCGTGTTGTGCTATAGTTGTTGCTTGCAACGTAAGAGAAACTGCTGCTTGCTACTTCCACATTCCATTAAAGTCTCCCCAGCATGCACTGTGAACTAAGAACATGTGTGTCCATAGGTTAAGAAAACTTCCTCCTGTTCCTGCCCCTTTTCCTCCTGCTCCCTTACTGAAAACTATTTGTGGATTCCTCAAAACTGCATTAAAAGTAAGCAAAACTAGTACTATTTTGTGAAATGAGCTTTTTTTTTTTGCATTTTGATCTAAATTTAGTTTTATATAGTGTTTTGAGTAGAAATTCTCATTATTTAGCGTTCTGTATTGATCACCCAAAAAACACCCCTATCCATTGTATTCCACTTTTTCTCATGGGCAGCATTAGTGAGATGAAACAGGACAGAGGTCTGTGTGCTGACCTCTCTGACTCAGAGAGTAGTCGAAATGTATTTTACCTTGTCCCTTCTGCCAGCCAAACTTTGCTGCCCTAACTGTGCTGGCCTAATTCCAGGTTAGGATTGTGCCCTAGGATTTAGCCCTATAGTGGCAACATGTAGGCATAGGTTTTCATTAGTAAGGCAGGTGCTTTCCTACCTTTTACCTTTGTCTCGGTTGATGCAGTGAAGGGGGCATTCTACAAGATACTAATTCTTGACTCTGTATGCTGTATTTTACCAGGGCAGCTGCATGACATTCAAGATGAGTTTGCTACAAGGAAGAGACCAGCGCATGGAGCTCCACCTATGGACTCCAAAATGACCAAGCAGTATGCCAAGCAGTAATGCAAACTAAATACACAAATGCTGTATGTCCTCTGGTGTATTTACACAGGGAGTATTAGACACTGGGTGTCTTTAGCTTTTTTAATCTTTCTGTCGTTGGTCTTAGAAGGCAGGAAGGAAGGGTGGAATTCACAGAGACTGGCTGTTAGAATACAGGAAGGGAGGAAAGTCTAGTCGGCAAGCCGGTTACTCAACTCCTCCATTTACTGGAATCAAAGCCAGTGGCGAGATGAATTCCAGCTCTGTGTTGCTGCTGAAGGGGAGTGTGCAGATGTACAAATGTGTCCTTGTTGCACAAAATGATCATGTTCTTCCATCTTAAATGAACTACATAATGTACAGCCTGAAGATACCAGGTCTACACAAGCACCGAGCTGTTTAAACACTCTCTTCATAAGGCATTAAATGTAGTCAATGTAAATACTTTCTTTATGCTTATCTTGGCACAATTTGTAATAATAAATCAGCCAAAGCATGCCTGTAGACTCCCCCACCCCATACACCATATTAAAAGGTGGATTATTACACTGTCAAAATTAAAAGTAAATAGTAATATCATTAAACTCATCTGCACACCTAAGGTACAAACTAGACATGCCAATAATGGCAACTATGTTTGTTTATTAATGTGTTTGCCCTTTTCACATATGAAATTGGGAGTCAAATTTTTGTATACAACAGGGCAAATGGAGATGAACCTTTCAATCAGTGTCCAACGTTCAGAGCAGTACAGTGGTGTGGGGACAGGGGAAAGAGACAGAGGACAGCAAGACAGCTTCTTCCTGACTCCATGAGCTGATTCTTATGCATATTATGAAAGATTATAAGAGCAATCCTGCTGGACTAAAGATTCATCTGATCCAGCATCCTGTCTCCCAGAGAGACCAGCCAGATGCCTCCAAGATATCCAAAATCAGCACTCAGAGGCAAGAACCTCTCCTGCTGCTGCACTCCAGCTACAGGTATATACTGTTGCATACTAATTCTAAATCCCGAGGCAGCATATAGCTATCATAACTTGCAAATAGTAGCAGATAGCAGATATCCTCCAGGAATTTGTCTAACCCCCCTTTTTAGAAACATTTAAGCTAGTGCAATGGTTCTCAAATTCTTTAGCACTGGGACCCACTTTTTAGAATGACGATCTGTCCAGGACCCACATGAAGTGATGTCCTGGCTGAAGGTGCCATCACTGTGATGCTAGAATCTGCTTCTTTCCTGAGAATGCAGCAATCAGTTGGGTTATGTCTCAACCATTTTCCAATAAAAACTTGAATCAGAAAGAAAAAAGCCTATTTACAATGACACAAGCTAAACAATCACATAGACGGTCCAGCATCCCATCTTCCCATATTTTCCATATGGCTGCTATAGGTGCTTTGCGACCCACCTGAAATTGGCTCATGACTCAGTTTAAGAATCACTGAGCTAGTAGCTATGAATTCTTCTGCCAATGAATTCTGTAAATCAGTGATTGAACCTGTCTTTGTTTGGGGAAACACCCTTTTGTATTGTTTCTCACAGGGAGTAGCATCCTAGCAATTTTTTCTGTTGACATGAAACAACCCATTGTTTATGAAAAAAATGTGGCTATGGCGTAAAAACCATTTTTAAAACAAACAGATTAAGCATTGAAGAAATGTTGCTTGTTAAAAAGAAATATATAATATACTATGTGCTGCTTCTGTTTTCAAAGCAAGTAGGTCATCTTCCAATTCTGAGAGGCAAATCTACCACACAAACCCTCATAAGGTAAAAGAAATTCCAGATTTTACACTAAGGGCCCAATCCCATACACCTTTCAGCACTGATTCAGCCACAATGCAGCCCCAAGGTAAGAGAACAAATGCTAGTCCATGTCTGCCCCACCACTGTAGGATAACCCATTGGCACAGCCGCATCAGCGCTTGAAACCTGGATAGGATTGGGCCCCAAGTCTTAAGGGAGATGGGGATACAATTTAAGCCTGCTGTGAGAATAATTATCCGGAAACTGAGGATGGGGTCGGAAGCTTTATAGTATTGCGAAGGGCCACTGGAAAAGGTTTGCTCAAACCTATTATATGGGATCCTGGAAGGAAGAAGATTAAAGACTAACAGCTAGACTTGGCACAACCCTTGAAGAGGGGAAATTAGGAAGTCACAAGCAGAAAATACCAAATCTGCATTTATGGACACATGTCCCCTTTATCTCCAAGTAGAATTTTATTATGTAAGCCGGCTGTTGAATTTGAACTCAATTTTTTTTATTACATAAAGTTTTCCATGTTTCCAAGTACATTTTAGGTTCAGCTCTAGAGCCACCATCCTTTGGGGTTTGACACTATTTTACATCAAAACCTGTGCTCATACATTGCTTTAATGATAGATGTCTAAATGCCATTGCGCCTTTGAGATAAATGAAAGTTAACTAAAAATAAATCAAACCATAAAATGGAAAATAGAAGTTCAACGAACAAAAGGGAGTCAAGGGAATTCAAAAATGTCAGTTCCACTCAGGCTCCAAACTGTTATCTGTGCATCTGAAGCAATCCCTGACAACTGTAAAGCATTTTGTGATTTTTTTTTTAGCAGCGCATAGCAATTCTCAGGGCTGCTATCATGTTGTACTGCAGTGACATTTCTCTTAGAATAGTCATGTCAAAGCCTCAATTCCTAAATGTGCTCTGCACAAATAATTCCTACCAACATTCTTCATTATGGGAACAAGACTCTGTATGGTGTTCCTTCCTCAAGTCAATGAAATTGCAATTGTGTGCATCTGAAGTGGGACTTATCCCCTGCTATCACAACACTTAAAACAAACAAGCAACTGCTGAGCCATAACATGCATGCAGAAAATAGAGAGAAATCTACCCAAAGCAAATAAATTGTGATAAGTAGAGAAGTGAGCAGAAAGGTATTCCTTCACTCACCCTCTTCTCGATGGGAGATAAGAAGCAGGAGTGTCCAATATCTGAACTGCCTATAGATTGTATGTGCAGTTGCAGCTCTAGAACTGTCCATAGATTGAATTCTGCAACTGCACATACAAACTGTGTGAATTTATGGAGCCTTCTGTTTATCTCAGAAATAACTTACTTGATCAAACTGGGGATCCTCTCCACGTTGCAGAGATTTGCTCAGAGGCTTTTCCTAAAGAAAAAGAATAAAAACATATTAAGGAACAACATTGTCAGATGCTCTTGTGCCATCTTTTTTCCATCTAGACAATTGAAAAGGCTGTACTTTGAAAATTAGTACACTTGTACAATAGTATGGGCATTGGCTTAAACAAATTCTGATACACTTATCAGGAAAAGACATCTACAATGAGAAAAGTTGTCATCTATTTACCAACAGAATGTTCTGAGGGAACATTCTTTTTACTTTAGTATGCTTGTGTATGGTAGCAGATAAGAAACTGATCTGCAAAATAGGGCTTTCCCAGTTCAAATCTTGCTTCTGCATAACTTACTCTCAGTCCAATCCTAGACAGGTCTACTCAGAAGTAAGTCACATAGTGCTCAATGGGGCCTACTCCCAGGAAAATGTGCACAGGACTGTACCTAAATGGCCTTAGACAAGTCACTCACTTCTCAGTCTCAGGACTTCAACAAACATTTACAGCGCAATTCTATGGCTATTATATCTACTCAAAAGGATGTCCCACTGAGTTCAATGAGATTTAGGGCCCAATCCTATCCAACCTTCCAGCACTGGTGCAGCTGTGCCAATAGGGTATGTGCTGTATCCTGCGATGGGGGCAGGTATGGGCTGTACTGACACTGGAAAGTTGGATTGAATTGGGTCCCCACTCTGAGTTAAGTGTTGCCTGAAAGGGTTGCTTCAAGGATTACATCAAGATAAAGCTTGTGAAGTGCTCTGCAAATTCAAAAAGCACTACACAATTGCTAAGGTGGTTTTTTTTTTTGTACCTTTATGATTTGCCTTCCAGCTGGGACTCTTGTTTAGTTATATTCAAAATGAAAAGATCGTACCGTAAGCAGTGATGTCATGCAGGGGGAACACGGGGGAACTCAGTTCCACTAGTTAGGATTAGGGCTGACTCTGCCCACTTCACTCCCCCCCCCTCCCAATTCCTCTGCAAAGAGCTTTTCTTCTTGGTTGGCCGGCACTCAGAGGGTTAAAGGGAGCGACTCCAGATTCCTAGGGGGGCGAAGGCAGTGATGCCATTCAGGGGGAACAGACCAGAATGGGCATTCCGGATTTCCCGACAAGTGCCAATCAAAAGTGAGTTCCTGTTCCTAAATCATTTGAATGACACCACTGCCCGTAAGTCATCTGCCTATACATGAAAAAAAAGTCCTTCCCACAACTGAAGAACAGGGTGCACGCCACAATGCTCATCACATGTAAGTTCCATGCAGTACTCCTTCTGATAGCCCCATGCGCTATAGCCTCCCAGCCAGGTGTGCCTGTTTGTGGTGATGCAACATGTTAAATGCCTTCATAAGATGCTCTTTAACCATCTTCTGCTGCAGCTGGGTAGTTAGAGAGCAACTTTGGGGAGTGGCTGGCGTGGTTATAGACCTCCCACCCACCCACCCTTCTTTTGCCTCTACCATGGGTGTTTCTGGCCAGTAACAAAAAAGGCAAATGCCCTGCTGTTTAAGGCAAGCCCCCTTGGCTGGGCTTAAACCTGCCTTGTCTGGCTCCCAGCCTTCATCTTTGTGCAGTGAACTACCAGATCCCTGTTGTGCCTGGGTGTTTTTGAGGCTCCCTTTGTGATTCATCTCAGTCCCTCCCCTGCCAAAAGAGTTGCTGCCAGCTAGTGAACTCTCCCGCAGGGACACTTGCCATGTGTTTTTTTTTCTAATGGACGCTCTCTTCCAAGGGGCTATCTTTCTACCTGCGCACTGCTCTTCAAAACGGTATTGTTGGACACGTATGTTTCCATAGGGAGCTTTCAAATCTGGGTGGTGGGACTCCTACAGTTCTCTGATTCTGCCCCTTTTGGCTTGCACCATATAGCTACTGTGGGGTGTGTGTGCATGCATGTATACCCATGCGCATGTGCACATGGTGTTCTTTTGGCATCTCCCCATGGTTCGTGTTTCTCTGTTGCTCATTCCTGGGGGAAATGTTGCTGGTTTCATCACCTACATTCCTTCAAAGACTGCACCAGTGTGCAGAGCCCTTCTTCTGTGCAGCATGGCAAGGATGGTACTGACAAACAATCATACTGACTGCCAAGGGGACAAGGGGAAGGAAATAGGAGAGAATCAACAATCAGCTGGACAGCTCAGTCTCCTGTAGGGCAAGGTGAGCATGTCTGCCAGATCTTGGCGGCATCATCTGTAGGAACTTACAAAGAACACATGAAAAATTATTTTATCTAAAGTTGTATTGATTTTAATAGTGTCACAGTATCCATCAAAACCCAATCTCAAATCCATGGATCTCCTTCTTGTGCTCCTTTACCTCACATTGCAAAATTTAGATATTGGTAGTCTGTTCTCCTACATCAATGAAATAGAAAATGTAATAAGACACAGATGGCATGAAAGTTCCTCTGCCCCAAGCTAAAATGTACCTTCTCAGCTTCTATAAGCTTCAGTTTAGCCCATCTATTCCAGAAACCGCAAAGAAAATTCAATATGAAGGTTTTACTTCATTTCAGTCTCTTTGTCATTCATTTATACTCTATGAGAGGTCAACCAAAGCTTGCACAAAATGGTAGGCTGAATACAGAGCCAAGAGCTACAGCCACAGAAATCTGAATAAAAGGAACATTTATTCGTTTTATGCAAACCATCATCATTTGGGCTGAAAAACTGTTATACAAGAACCAGAGATGACAAACTCACATCTCATTTTAATAACAAAGAGTTTTATATTAAAGTATCATTTGCATATTCTGCACTCATTTTGTATGCTTACCAGCATGAATGTATAATAAAAGTAGGAGAAAAAACAGCTCTTATTCATTTCTCATCATAAATGTCTATCTGAAATGGTTCTTAAGATTACCATCACTTGAACTATATCAGATTTAACAAAGGATAAAATCCATGCTGGATACTTATTTTGGGTCTTGCTCCTTAAAACTCAAAAGATGGAGATTGAGCTGCAATCCTATATATACTTTAATGGGAGTAAGCCCCATTGAACATAGTCTATCCTTAGCAATGCATTCTATTGCCCATTTGTTTTTTCTTATAACTTCTAATATTCAACCTAAATGTTATTGCCTTTCTTCTATTGTTATGATCCGTCAACTCTGATGGAATGTGGAAGTTCTAATGCTGACATGCAGCTCTGTATGAACAAAGGTTACCTAATTGCTATTTTTAATGCCCACACAATTCCACACTTGTATGTCCACTGAATCCACAGAGTATTACCTGATATTGGAGTGTATGAGGAGCCCCTGCTTATACAGAGCTTCATGTAACTGCATGATCTCTAAACAGCTTTGGATCATGGTCACTCTCTTTTGTGTTCTCCTCACTGGTAGTTTTCCTCCTCTTTTGGGCAACTCTCTTACATGCAACTGTAATTTATAACATCGGATGATTGCTTTCCAAAATGACAAGAAGCAACATCAAAAAATATGCTGAACAAAACTGCAAAATTTTTGTGAATTAAATAAATTTTGCCAGGTGGTAAAAGACATCCAATATTGGAGCCCTGACAGTATCCCTAGGAATTAATGCTACTTACTATAGAATTAGTGCCACCAAAAAAATTGATGCCTTGTGCACCAGCAGATTTAAATTCATGAATAGGAAATTTGCTGAACAGAGCCATTCAGATTTTGGGGAACAGAAAGTTTTGTCCTTTGTTATATTAATCATGATTCCCCCCTCCCCCAATCACTCTGTAGTCTGTCATTTCTCCTCATCCATCCTATATTTTATGAACCAATATTTACAATAATTTGATAGATGATTTCGCTGACTTCAAACTGCCTTGCAAGGCTACCAAATTCATCCTGATGCATGGAGCTAGATCTGTTCATGCCATACTTCTGCCAAGTTAAAATTCACAATGAGAGCCTTAAAAATGAGCATCTTGCACCCTAATTTTAACGGCCTCTCTATATAAAAATACGTCCTCAAATAATTTAGTGTTTTCTAATTTCTATTACAATTCAAAAAAAGAGCTCTGTAAAAGCAAGCACACTTGAAGCACCATTGCTTCAAGCAAATATATTTGAATGCATGAAAGATACTGTTCATTACAGGAGAAGATGGCAAATGGATTTTTGTGATGGTAAGGCTGCAGGCAGGGTCCTGTGATTTTAATGATTGTTGTGCAATGCTAGTAACTTTAGAAGACATAGAACAAGATAGGGATGAAATTGATAAATTGTGGAGTTAAAAAGAAGCATAATCCTGAAAATTCTTCTAATAGTTACATAGTACATTGTTTGGTCTAGGCACAAAGTAGTACACTGGGCCTGTATTAACAGTATTCCAGCATCTCCAGGTCCCTCCAAACTCTCAGGGAGGGCTGGCCTGGACTCTCCCGAGGTGAGGGGACCTGACCTCCCTTTGCCTCCAGAGGGTGTTCTGAGCCTCATAGAGGCAGCACATGTCCGCCCGTGGCTTCTGCAGGCCTCAGAATGAGGGTGACAAGCCAAAAAAAAGTCACTTCTGGTTTTTTTTGCAAAACAAGAATAACATTCATATGCCTTTAAAAGGCACTCTGAGGCCTGGGGAGGAGGGAGTGCCAGAGCCGGGCCTCAGTGCAAAGAAGATGTTGTTGAGAAGCAGCGGGGAGAAACTTTCCGGGTGGGGGGAGGCTGGGAGGGGGCAGAACTGCACAGTGGAGCATGGAGGGATGGGGGGATCAAGCCCAGGAGGGGGTGGTGGGGGCAGCCTCTGCTTTCATATCCTGTGCTTCCTCACTGGCCAGGCAGCCTGACAAAAGCCTCCTCAATTCTGCGCCCGGTCAATAGTGGGCGCAGAGCCAAAGAGACCCATTGCCACCGGCTGCATTCTACCCGGGGTAAGGGAACAAATGAGGAGACCACGGTGGCTGCCTCAATGCCCACAGGATGCAGCAATCACCATTTTCACACAGCTGTTCCTCTGGGCGCCAAGGCACCCTAAGACTGGGCTGCCTAACAAAATAAAAACAATTACAATAAAACACAAATGCAATACAAAGCAAGGGCAGCAGCAGATAGCTTTTAAAAGGGATCAAAAACCAATGTCCACATTACAAAAAGGGCCAAAGACTTAGAAGCCTTGTCTAAAAAGTAATGTTTTTTGGCCATGACAAAACGAATTTATTCCGAGTTGCATTTCCACTACAGTTTTAATCCTTTTCCATTTAATTGCACTTCTACTGCCCCAATGCATTTTAGAGATTGTAGCTCATTGAGGGTAGTTCTACCAGCTCTCAGATAACTATAGTAATCTCTATAGTAAGATAGAACTATAGTAATCTCCCTCCCAGAATGCATTGAGGGAATAGAAGTACAGGTGGGACCCAGTATCCACAGATCCCATATCCACAGTTTCACTTATTCATGGATCAGGGCCCCCTTATCTTCCTTTATTCTTACTTTGGGTTACTAAGAAAATCTTCTTGGGGCAGGGGATAACACAATACTTATCATAGGTTCCCTCTTATCCACAGTTTCAGGTATCCACAGAGGCCCAGGAACCTATCCCCCATGGATATCGGGGCATGCCTGTACATGAAAGTGGATTAACGCTGTAGTGGAAATGCAGCCCAGATCTTTGTGCCAACGTGTTCAAACATGAGAAAGTTAAACTTGTATCTTCAAACCAGAACTACCAGGCCCCAGTAGTAGGTCACCCAGGGCAGTTCTCAGAATTCCCAGGCCCCAAATGTCAACTCCACCCCTTCTTTTAGTTTAGAGTGTGTCTAGAACACATAGCATTGGATCAAGTCTGTATGTGTTTTGGGATTGTTTGAAGGTAAAATTAACAGTATGGAGTATAGATATAAGTGTGGAGCACAGAAGAGAGAGAAAGAGAGAGAGCACACACACAACTTGAGGAGGACTTTGCTGAGGTAGAAGAAATGCTGTAGCACTACTCAAAATAAAGAAATAATTCAATTCTGACAAATGTTTTTATTTGCTGTAGTTTCAATCTTGCTCATGCCAAGTTATAATTGTCAATTTAAAACTTAAGAAATATAACAACATTTGGTTTATAAGAAACTTTGGGAAGGGGGGCCCCAATCAAGGCATCTTGCCTCAGGCCCAAGGCCAGCTCTCAGCGGCCATGGTTATGAAAGTAAATAGAAAGGGAAAAAACCAAATATGTTGATGAGCCTATGGGGAAAAAAAGCACACAGAACACAAGTGAGCAATAGATTTTTCAATCGCAACCACAGGATCCAGAGCAAAAACATCTTTCAGAAAAAAATGCAAAGTATTTTTTCCAATAGGTTTGCATTTGGAGTTGTCATTGTCAGCTGAACCAACAGTGGAGATCTTGGTGCTCTTGTGCCCTGGGACAAGGCCAAAAAAGCTGCCCCTGTGACCAGAAGTAATTGTGGTGACATCATCACGCAATCACTTCTGGTGTTATCACACTGCTGTGAAGGGAAAGAAGAAGAAAGGGAAGAAAGGTGGCTGCCCTCAGGGCAGTGTGGTTCTTTGCCACTCTGCCACTCTCTTCCCCTTTAAGGAAGGGGAAGAAGGCAACCAGAGCAGGGGGCGCTGCAAGAGGAGGTGCTGGCAGCATGCATTCCGCACCCCCATCCCATGTGGCACCCCGGGACAGTTGCACCCCTTGAGCCCACAAGGTATGCCAGTGGAACCGGGCACATCCCTTTCTGGTACAATACAGTTAAAATTCAATTACAATTGTATTATCTCCTTTGTCACCTAGGGTAAAGCAATCTAAAAATCAACATAAATTACAATAACTTAAAACTAATTATAAGATGGATAAAAATTCCTTTTTAAACATGTTCCCATGGGGGGGGGAAACAACCTTATATTGTAACAAATTAAAAATTAACACAATTCAGAGTGGAGCAAGGGGGACAAATGCCCCAGGCACTAAGCTACGGAGGCAAAAAAATCACTGTCATCACACACACCCTGCTTTTCACCCTGGGGTTGCCCCCTCGTCAGGCTTTTCTGCTTCTTTTCTTCTCTGCTTTAAAAAAACCACACAAAAAGACAGCAGCCCCGCCCCCTGGAGAGGCACGGGGAAGCTCTGACAATGGCTGCAGCTACCATCGGAGGTTTCTACCACCCCCTCCTTTTAAGGGGATAGATGTTTAGAGCACATCGCTCTGAGCATCCACCCCTTTCCAAAGTAGCAGAAGCTACTTTGGGGTAGCCTGCCGGAAGTAATTGCAATGACATCATTACGTCACCGCAACTACTGGGGGGGGGGGGCTGCAGCATTGTAGGTCCTGGCTCCCAAGCAGGGAGAGAGCCAGGACCGCCCCGGTGGACTGGCAAAATTCCCTAAAAGAATCAGTTTTAAGCAGGGTTGTCATTTATTCTTTTATTCCTTGGCCACCCACGTATGGAATAGCTGCACCACCAGAATTAATGAGTTCACAAAAAAACTACACACTGATAGGTTGTAGATAGAGGGCAACTACTGCCTATATTCTCTGCATTCTCTGTGAATAAACATAGTAAGGCAGGCACCCTGCATTGGGAATCCTTGGACTAAAGAAATGTTCAGAAGCATTTTCTCCCAAACCACAGGAATCTGACAACGCTGATAAAATAAAAATAAAGATAAAGAAATGAGACACACTTTTCCCCAGGGGTCACAAAGGCTAAAACAGGCCTAATGACAGAATTTTCTAGGGCAGTGGTCTTCAGAGTCCTACTTGGGCATTGAAGCCACTGTAAGTGTTTGAAGGGACTGGGGCTGGTGTGTGTGCCCCAATGGCGCCACAGCAATTGCAGTGCCGTGGGAGCCCAGGGGGCATGAAATCATACCTGGGGGCTGTGTGAAGCCTTCCGGAGGGTCCTGGAGGCTTGCAGCCCCTTGCGCAACCCTCCTCTTTGATACTGTGAGCTCTGTTTTGCTGTCAAAGCTCACTTCCGGTTTGTGATTGATCGCAGGGCGGCGGGAAGGCAGCCCCATGCGCTGGCTGGTCCAGAGAGCAGGCGGAGTCTGTATCTGGCCATTTGGCCAGATCCTAACCCCCGTCCCTGGGCCACGTAGCCCTGATCTGGATCGCTCAGACATGCACCAGAGATTTCGCTGGGGCTTATCAGGCAATTGTCCCCTTTCCCAGCTGCCTCCTACCCTGCGTAGGAAGCAGCACCAGCCAGCTGGCCTGCCTGCTAACCTCCCATGCAGGTTAGGACTGGACTTTAATGTTTTTGAATCAGTACTACTTACAAATCCAAGGCAAAATTGATTCATAAATGCACATGCAGACAGGCACACTTCCAAAGAACTAACTATGCTACTTTTTACATTCTTCACAAGGCACAATTAAGGAACATTAACCTCAGTAAAGATTATTTGCAGCATCAACAAGTAGGAAAACAACCATAACAGCTTTATTGCATGGGATAAAGAGAACGATAATGCTTCTGTACACATACTGGTCAACTGCTCTCACCCTCATAGCTATGTATCTTCTATTTGAATCTGCGCTCCTATTCCCACCCAAGTGTCAGTGGAAAAATACGACTGACCACAAACAGTTCAGGAGCCATGCAACTATTCTGGGAAAGTTAGATGATGTTCAGGGTTGAGAAATGTCTTACTCTAGCACAGCATTCAGCAAAACAGGGTTTCATTTGTTCTTAAAGAACAAGACTATGGAAGAAGTGCCTGCTGGCAGCTAGAACACCCATTATGCCTGGTTCCATGCCTGTTAATTATCACAAAATTATTCCTTAATTCTCCTGTTTAGGCACTCACAATCAGGCACAAATCTGGTTAGCTTTAACAAAGTCACATCATGTCCTTCTGACCACATCCTGGATTCCCCGGTTTCAATATTGGATAATCGATCAATCAGTATTGGATCATGACACTACCTTTATACATCAAGCACAATAAATCTTGCAAAAGCTATGACAAAGTAACTGCACTAGCTTTGATTAAAATGAAGAAGTTATAATTTCTCTTTTACTCACCAATGGTTCTGCCATGATGATGCGAATCTTGCGTTCAGCCTGGGTAGTAAAGTTTACAAACAAACTTTTTAGGACATATTCCCCAGGTTTACTGTCCGGGTCAACATTGATGGGCAACATGGTAGGAGGTCCTTTCTCCCTTTGGGTGCCAGAAACAGACGGGACTGGTGGTTTGATATATCCGTTACCCACAGGAGATGCTAAAAATAGAAGAAGCAGTATATCCTTAATATTATATATCACACAATTATTTATTATTAAGAACACACACACACACAGAGAGAGAGAGAGAGAGAGAGAGAGAGAGAGAGAGAGAGAGAGAGA